>CM060982.1:10960129-11462629 GCA_030765065.1 Deroplatys truncata
AGGTCATGAAAAATGAAAACAAGAATGCAAGCCTTTATGAGCATTTGCGCTATATCGTATTTACGAAAAATCACCGTCCCTAGTTATATCTTACCGTAGCGGATGTAGCGGGATTTGGCTCTTTTGTTTGGCAATAATGTGTTGTTGACAACAAAATACCGTTTGCTAATAAAACATTTCTGAAGAAGAATATTATTTACTATAAAGATACATCGAGATTTGTTATTATTTTAAAGAAATAGAAATTAATTTAATCCCTGTTAAAGTTTTCCTTGTGGCAAGCAGCAAACTAAAACCTGAAAAATCGCGTATTCGTAGTAATGAGTTGTTTGCTTTTAATATAGGTTAATTTATAGTTCGCTACCGCGTCTCGGTAGAAATTGTAGCTATAATAAAATAACTACATATAAAATAATTAATAGATGCACGGTAATAGCAGCGGCAAAAGGAGTGATGCTGGCGATGTTGGCGGAGGCGGCGGTAGACAAAATGAAGTAGAAATTTGTAGGAAAGGAAGAGAGCTATAGTGAAATAACGTCAGCAATTATTATAATGGGCTAGCACCCAAATTGTTACACCTTAGAGGCTCAGCCCGTAAAATTTATGTTTATATTCGTGAAGAGAGTTCTGTTAAACAATGCTTACGATTCAAAATACCATAAAATCCCTTTTAAAATAGTCAAGCTTTCGAAATCTGTATAAGCAATCAGATTCTGAATTGTTAAGCCTAAGTGAAACTTGTGTCAGCACAAAATGTCAAATTAGGCGGTTTCACGAAGAGAGGCATTCCAAAAGTTCTCGGCCTGATGAAGAAAACTCGAGATTCAAGACAAATATTATTTCTTCTTCTGTTTGTTTGTTTGTTCGTTCGTTTTTCTTTCTTTCTTTCTTTCTTTATTTCTTTCTTTCTTTCTTTCTTCCTTCCTTCCTTCAACGTAGTCACATTGTAAATCAATACATTTACTCCAACACTTTCTAACTTTTTAATACTGTCAGTAAGTTAAGATTTGTCCACTGTGCAAAATAAGCAGAATAAGCTTGAACCTTATCATTTGATGCGAATCTTCGTCCACACTGCCATCTTCTTCACGTTTGGAACAAATTGTAATAGCTGCGAACCAAATTCGGGGAATGTGTCAGATGTGAAAGCAGTTCCAAGCGAGGGTAATGCAGTTTTGCAGCAACAATCCCAAAATTGTGTGAAGGCACACTACGTATCGTGATGAAAGAGTTGTGCACACTTAGTCTGAATAGCATCCTTCAATTATTCCAGCGGTGAAGCATAATATTTCCCAGTGATGGTTCCATCCTACTGTTAACAAACGCGGCACCCTTTCAGCGGAAAGCTTTCTCATAAAGTTCGTGTAAAGTGTAGTGGACTCAGTCTATCGAGGTGTCAATGTCAACCAACTCGCGTACCTTCAATTGGCAATTAGGTATTGAGTACGGCATTGTGAACTTTTGTCAGTCTCGTCGGTGGTAGCGCCACGAGCGCTCGCTCATCTTGAATAGATGCACACCACGCTGTCCACTTTTTAACTGTCGAAAACGAAGAGAAATAATCCTTTAATGTCGAAGAATCCCTTAAGTATTTTTGTATGGGTTAAACTCTCCAAAATGAAGTACAAACTTTATACTGCTCACATTTCAGTTCCACCCATTTTATATAAGAATTGTAAGATCTGTTGGTTTACGCAGTTGTCGCAAATAGGTGACTGACTACATTTATGCGTCTGAAACTTTCCGACATTCGTCTAAAGAATTATTCAAACAACTATCATAGTAATTTGGCCATTTTCACATCTCTGAGTCAAGCCGAGAACTTTAAGTATGCCCTCGTACCTTTCCTGATTCCCTCAAGTCTCAACTACTAATGGGCAAATTTATGTCTCACGCATAAAATACGATACAGGTTAAATGGGGCGCACTATACGCACTCTCCCAACTTTGGTGCCCAGCTGCGATCGGTCTACCGATTATTCAGCTTGTGGATGATACCACACCAAACAGTGAAATAGCTGCACTGCCATTTAAGGCTATTTTAAGAAATTTAATTTCAGCTGCACTTTATCCCTCCGCATTGTATTTTTAGTACATAGAAATACGATTTTGAGGTATAAAAGTATATATTATCAAAGAACTATGGAGATAAAAAATAATAAAAGTTGGTAGGGTACCATCACTGTTTACCCTCGACAAAATTACATCCAAAGTAGGTGGGATGTCTTGAAACAGCAAAGAATGGATAGTACACCGCACTCTACTTTCCTTTATTCCATCATATTGCGTTAACCTGACGTGTTTTTGTTCCCCTCCTACCTGTTGTGCTTTCTTTTTTGATGGCGTTCTTAAGAGGTCGTTCATTCATTCCTTTTTTTATCCTATACGCTACTGTTTTGAACACCCATAAGCCGTAGCTATTTGTTTTACTGCGTTACTAACATTCATTTTATTTGAATAATCTAACATATTCATTATTAATTTGCGTTTCTTCTTAGTTGACCAATATTTTGTCTCTTTCTAGCTTCTCCCTCCATAACTATAAATATTTACGTAAAATGTTAAGTAAATATTGTACATAAAATACTTTACGTGTTCCACACGCTATAAACGTACACACCTCCTTACAACTGATGTTAACCTGCCTTCTGCCTCGCACCTGGTAGCTAAATAGATGGATGACTTTTGTTTGTCATAAACAACGAATGCAAGAAGTTACAGAAATCCGCCTTCTTTCAAAATCCGTCTCCAATCCTCCTCAACATTTTCGCTCGCTTGGTCCCCGTTGTAAACCCAATAAAAACGTTTCTCGCTACCTAACTTTTCTACTGCATAGGTATAGAGTTTTCCGAAAATGTTTCATTTAAACTATTATAACGTTCACCCTTCAGAGTTACTGCGTGATAAGCATAGAAACAGCAAATATCGGGCTTTTAATGAAATACTCCCTTTCTTTAGAAATTTGTGCCCACAGAAATCTGTAAAGGCTCTAAAAATGATATAACGTGATAAAGAAAATTATAACTGAATATTTATACCATGTTATTAGCGACTTGACGACAGCGCCAGACTGGAGAAGGGCGAAGCTGAAAGGCAACATGTATGCATAAGATAAATACTGTTGAGACAAGCTATTAGCACTAGTCGCCGTTGAATGGTGAAGTATTACAGCTGTTATATTTGATCGTTGATCAGAAAATGCCAGGTAAAGTGCATTAATGCTTATCTTGTTAACACTTTTAGCGAAATTAAATGACGGCTAATTGGAAAATTGCATGAAAGCATTTCCTTTTTACTGCCATAAAAGAACCTAAGTGCATTCACTATGAACGGGGTGTTACGGTGAAGTAGAACCCTTCTCATGTGTTCTGCGTGAGTAACAAAAGCGGTAGGCTCATGTCACGTAGCGAAGTGGGTGTCCTGCCTAATCTGGACATCGCGTTACAACGGAAACATGTACTTGAGTGCGCTCACCGAATATGCGCACTCTAAGTAATGCGGCGACTCTTCCATTTTATCCAATATCCAAGTAAGTAGCTTGTTTAGTGTTCTATTTGTCTGTCATATAATATATTTTAAGATCAATTAGTAGAAGGGACATAAAAATAAACGATAGCGACTTAAGCAGACAAATAAAACACTAAATAAGCTTCGTGTGTGTGTGTGTGTGTGTGTGTGTGTGTGTGTGTGTGTGTGTGTGTGTGTGTGTGTGTGTGTGTGTGTGTGTGTGTCCTATCTCCTTCTTGTTGATTGAGATAAAGTTTTGCAGAAATGGTTTCATTACGCGTTTCGTTGGGATGCAGGAGGCAGAAGCGATAATCATCAAATCTGTAAAAAGCGACTTGACTCATAGCGAAACGCTATGTGCCGGCTTTGAAACTCCACTCTTTGCACGACATTACAAGAAACAAAAGAATACCTACTTACCACTTTAAAAACTGTGTGGTAAAATATGGACAGTTCAAAGCAATGGCAGCAAATATCTCGGAAGTGGTTAATGCCAGAAAAATGCGTTTGATATAAGATGTGTGTTTTATAATTTTTCGTATTATTTTTATATTGACTCTTATGGTTTAGCAGTTATACATAAAGAATATGTCTTCACAGGCTATTCGTAGAAAACTTAATTTGTGCATTTTATTAGCCATTTTAATATCTTGAACATAGTATTTTAATCAAACTCGTTAGAGCCATTTTTGAGAAAATCAAAATAACCTTGAGGTTAGTTTTGGGATGGGGGCATTTTCTTGAAAATCTTTTTGCCTTACGCTTGAAGGATACTACACTTAACAACTAAGTGTGGTTGCTATTTATCTGACATTTCGCTGTTTTTTTTGTTGCTTCTTTTTCTTTTTGATCTGTTCACAGACGCATGCGTGCGGACCTTTTCTAAAAATATTTGTTTTATTCAGAGGACCTCCAAACCTGTGTGTCCAGTGAAATCTTGATATTAAACTTGATATTCACTTTTTGGGTGAAATGGAATATTTTCTTTACTTACTCTAGGACAGTGGAGAAAGTAATTAGAAACGCAAACGTTTTAAACGAAAGCCATTAAGCTGGTTATTTTCTGAATATATGACCGTATAAAAATATTAATTCACCTCGTAATTGTTCGTTTTTCTTAACTTTTGCCTCTATTCTGTAAACCTTGTTTCCCAATCTCATGAATTAATATGCTGTTTTTATTTTATTTTAGAACTCGTGCAGAAACTAATAACTGTACGTTAGTCTATTCCGTTTGCAGTAAATGAGCGTCCTTTTTTGTTCCAAAATTATCATGGATAGCTCCAATGCCTGCATACGCGATGACGCCAAACTTCTGCCCCTCTGCTTCAGCGTTTCGACGGCCACCATTACAGCGGCACTCTTTACATTTACAGAGAAAAATGTTGACGTAAAATGCAGGATAAATGCTGTTATGTGACACTAGATGTGAGAAGAGAGGAAAATAAATTTTCCTCGCCTCGAGACTTCGGAGGGGATATCCTTGTGCTCTATAAATAGACAAGGAACCCTCAGATAGGTCACTGGAAGTGCCAAGGTTGCCCAAAAGTATTCCAGTATGGGCGGATGTTATTATTTATTAGCAACTCGGTATGTGACGTGACGCACCTTCAAGATTGAAACAGTAGGTATAGTTCTACTATCTCTACTATAGTTCTACTCCATCTAAGATGGAGAAGGAGGAAGTATTTTTTAAATTATTTATTTATTTATTTAAGGTCGCTTGAACAATTTAATCTTATCGCGACCATATAAAATGAAGAGCATAACATATCACGAGTATATGTTTACAGTAAGATCACGTTACATTGTGATGACAGAATTAAACAGATTTGTACACATTGTTCATATAAAGAATTATTTTCCTGGTATTGCATGGGTTTCCTAAAGCTGTCTGCGGAACTCTGTAACTTTACAATGCAAACTCTGCATTTAAATTGACCCTAATTGTAGGTTCCCATTTAAAAACATTAAATTGACCGTAAAATGACCATCATAACGTCCTCCAAACAAAACCCACTAATGGCATTTACTTTCCCCCATAATACCAAGCAACTTTTATTAAATACATTTCTTTCTACGACGCTAAGTTTTGGAAATATTGTACAGTCTCGACTTTGTAACCAGATGTTCTACAGTTAATGGAGTATGACGGTTGCATAAATGAGGAAGTTCTGTAACTAGTAGGTGGCTATAGCTAAAGGCGGTATGTCTAATTCTTAGGCGTGCAATGACTAATCAGTCTTTTCTGGAAAGATGCTTTATTGTGTGAGTGATGTATGGAGTTGGGGAAGTGTCGTGTAGCTTGCTGGTTGATGTGTCACTCCAGTGATTTCTCCATTGACAGAGTATGCTACATTTGATGTGGAGTCTTAAAATTATGTAAACTAAATGGTTGTCTTTTTGGCTTCTTTAGCAGCTGTGCACGCTGATTGATTTCCTGGTATTCCGTTGGGAGAAGGAGAATAATTTGAATTCCCGCAGCTGCAATCTTATGCTATAGGATCCTGATTTCGTAGACTAGCACACTGTAGGAGATTATTGTGTAGCCGTGGTGATACTTTTCTTTTCCAAGAATAAACCTCAGAGGGAACTTAAATGGCGAAGAGTTCGCTAGACAATATGGCAAGATGCTTTAGTGTATGGTCAGCAAAAGCTATCGCACTCGCGCAGTCGGCTTCGCTCTTGGAGCCGTCCGTGGAGATGCGGCGAGCACTGCAGATAATTGCAAACATGCTGTGGTAGACAGAACTAACTATCCATGTCAGGTTTGTGGAACGTAGCTAGAGAGAGGTCGATGAGGGGGGGACTTTGAGTTTGCGGGGTGGAGTATCAGAATTGGAGGAGGGGTCAAATTGAAGTCTTTAATGCAACCGAAAATTCTAAGTGATAGAGGAAGTAGCTTACCTCTTCTTGGTGGATTATTCTGGGTTTTGAAAAAAATAGTAGAGTAGACTAGGTAATCAGGTCTTGTGGCGTATGCTCCTCCTAATTGCAAGAGCTGGGGTCATTTACTTCAATTTGTAAGCTCTGTACTGGACTAGTTGGGAAAGCTCCTAGAACGATCCGTAGTGCTGTGGATTGAATCGTGTCCAGCATTTCAAGTGCTGTGTGGTTTGCGGAGTTGTATATTATGGATCCATAGTCCAGTTTAGATTGGATTGCCTTGTAAGTGCGTAAGAGAACGCTGTAATCGGCTCCCCGTGGTTTGACGGATAACGTTTTGGGGATATTAAGACAGCGTATACAGTCAGCTCGAAGAACTTTGAGGTGGTGAATCCAGTTAAGCTTATTGTCGAAAATCAGAGTTTTGATGACTATCCGAATCCGGTGATTGTCCATAAAAACCCGGGTGGTGTAGAAACTATTCTCGACCTGGACACTCTGACTTGTATGGTGAGAGTCGGAAGCTTGTTTTGTGACTCCAATTCTCAAGACGGATAAGGCTCGTTTGTAGTAGTTCTTGGATAGTTGCAATCTTCTTTCCCTAGCAGAAGAATGTTAAGTCGTCTGCAAATAAGTAGGCCCTGACGGTAGACTGTAAGCATGAGATGATTCTATTAATTGCCACTAGAAACAGCGTCACGCTGAGAGCCTATCCCTGTGGGATGCCATTGTCTACACTCACACAGTGCGATATAAAGCCGTTTGCTCTAACACATATTCGGCGGTCCTGAAGAAAATTGTATATAAATGTAGCATGTTGCCTCCGATTCCACTTTCTATTAGTATGTTGATGATGATGTGATCGTAGGTCTTTTCAGTATGAAGGCTAATGGAGATCAGGTGTTGGTGATTGGCGAAGGCATATAATATTTCTGACTCGAGTCCAGTCAAAACATCAGCAGTAGAATGATGCTGGCGGAAACCGCTTTGTGCGTTTGTAAAAAGAAAGTCTTTGTATCCAGGAACCATCTTAAACGCCTGTTGATTACCTTCTCCAGTATCTTGAACGTTGTACAGATAAGAGAAATGGGTCGGAAATTTTCAGGAAGTGTGGAATCCCTGATTGGCTTCGGAATTAGGAATAAGTATTGAAGTTGCCATTGATTGGGGAATCATTTATTAGATCATATGCGACACTGAAGATTTTCAGCAGGAGATACATCAAGGTTCTAGATGTGATCTGTTTGAAAAAAACTCATAAGAAATATTGTCAATTCCCGAGCTTTGCTGTTGCAGGTGCAAAGTGAATCTGAATTTCATCTAAGGTAATGTCGGCAGTGAGGACCTGGTGATCAATTATGAAGTGTGTTTGTAGATCAGGCACAGACAAGCTTTGTTTAGTATGGTGACTTCTCTGCAGTAAGGAAATATTCATATTCAGTCCAAAGATCTAATACCGAGTTATCATTGTCATTGTAATTGTAGTCCCTAAAATTTAGAAAGGTTTTTCTATGCACGCGCGCAATTTTATCTGCCTATCTGTTTCTCTGTGAACAGCATAATTCAGAAACGGAAAGAAAGATAAATATAAACACAAGATTTCGGTCACGCCCTTTTAAGGATGGAAGTCGAAAATATTCAAGGATTTTTCCCCACCCCAAAAACCGTATGATAATTTTCTTGCTGTCTTAAAAATGGCTTAAACAATTTTCATTAAAATAGTAATTATTCACATCATAAAATGTATATCTAGAAATTTCTGCAACTAACTTCTGAAGTCCCCTTTATTTTATTGAATTTTATGTGATTGGAAAACGGTAAGAGTAGGCGGAAAACCATCAACTGCAGGATAGACGTGGAACACACAACTTTATGGTATCAACATATTCCGAACTATTTGCTTTCAGCTGCAAACTTTGAAATTCTGAGCGGTCGTTCTTTAATTTCTCGTGACTTTATTTAAAGAGTCTGTGTAATATCATGCCTTGGATATATCGATCTATCTAAACAGCTGACTGTTGTCTCAGGCTGCTCTGCTCCTATAACAAAACTGTATTATCTAATAATCTGATTGAAATATTTCTGGTAAATAATTATCATAATTAAAAACAGATAAAGATTAATAGTAAACAAAGATAAATTCTTTAGGAATCGTTTGTGGAATAGCTATGAAAAGAAACATAATGCTTAGAGATAATCGTGTAAATGTTCACATCGGATGTTTACTTTCTCCACCGCCTACCTAATAGAGAAGGTATTGCATTCCACCTAAAAGTTTGATATTGAGATTAACTTGACTCAAAAACGAAAATTTGGAGAAATACCAAACTTGGTATATAGGTTTAATAGCATCCAAAGATGCGACACGAAGATTTTCAAGAAAATCCCCCACCACTAACTACCCTTTACATGGAACATTTTTCAAATTTTTTGTTTTATAAAAATGGCTCAACGATTTTTATAAAAATGCCGTATATTAAAGATCTTTACATGACAAATAAAATATACATCTTGAATATTCTGGGAATAGTCCATTCGGAAGGAATTTTGTATAATCTTGTATAGCTGACGTTAAACAATAGACGAAAATGTACTACACAAAAATATAGACCTCTTTAAAACAAATATAGTTCAAATAACTTTTTTGTGGCATCAGCCATTTCTGAGATATCTGCTATTAATGGCTCGAATTGTTTAACACTTAGCCATTCTTTTGAAATTCTGTCGAACATTCAGTTGTTTTTCGCGATTGCATGGAAAGAGAATGGAATTTTAAGGTCGTATATAGCGTCCAGCTTTTGCATTTATAACGAAATGTATAGCGTAGCTACTTCTGCAAATATTTGTCTGGATATAAATGAAGTAGGTATAAAAATAAGCTTTCGTAAGAATGTTTAATACCCATTAATAAATTATGTAGGTAGAGAAAGTCATGTGAATGTAACACCAGATTTTTCGTTTAGGCACTCTTACTGCACGAGTTCAATGCTCCCTGGTCCCCACTAAGTACCCTGTGTTACTGCACATGGCGTCAATTCTTAGGCAATTTAGAATGAATTGCGTTGAGCCTGATTGAGCCAATCCACTGACCTACCGCGGACCTGAAGGAAGGAGTGAGCAAATGCGCCAAACGCCCAGGTCATGTTTTCCGGAGGGGGCCACAACCGTGAGGGCCGGAGAGCACGTGTAAGGGGAAACCGTCCGCAGACCGTATGGCACACACAACTGACAGTCTCACCTGCTCTTTCCTCAGCAACTTCCCAGCTCAATTTTCTGCCAAAACGTCAAACCAAGGAAGAAAGAATGAAAGATGAAGCGGGAAATGAAAAGAGGGAGAAAATTACAGTATTGCTGAAAGGAGGAAATACGAGAGAAAATCAAAGGGGAAAAAAAGTGTAATGAAATATAATCATATGTATTCTACTAATAAAATAAACTTCTGCCGTTATATTTTAGAATAAAATATGAGTAAATATATATTCTCTTAGGATCATCACTTGTATTTACTCTTTCCTTGTTATTAACGTCAATTCATTTCTAATCATGCAGCTATTTTTGTAAAAATAGTTTAACTCCCCATAACATCCCAGGCTTACAGAGGTGGTGATTAAAGTGATGGTTATTAATGAGGGCCCAAAGGAGTCCAGAGTTGATCGCAAGTCTTTTAGTTGCCTGTAGCAGCGGCTTCTGACCTCCAGTCATGGAAATAAGTGGTAAGCTGCAAATGTGGTGAATGCTGTGCAACAGAAAAATGGGCCGCAAAGAGTAAAGAAATAAGTGTGGAGGAAAGAAAAATTATCTCTCAGTATCAAACGGAAAAACCATTTTCGGAAATTGCTGATGTTGCAAGAAGTCGGGCAACTGTGCAGTTCTTAATAACTCGATGTAGAAAAATAAATACTCATATTAATAGTGAAAGAAGAGTTCGATCACAGAAGCTTACACAAAGAGAGGAAAATATGTTAATAAGGATGGTCAAAAAAGAAGTTAAATTGCCAGCTTCTGCATTGTCCACGCATGTTAATGATCAGTTCGGGAAGGAGCTGTTCGCTATATTCTAAGCAGAGCTAGGGTACCATACATAAGCAAGAAACTGAGACTTGAATTTGCTCGATAGCATGTAAGTAAGAGCACAAGTTTCTGGGACATGAAAACAAATGTAAACGGTGGCAGAAGACGAAACACATTTAAGCCACAGTGAAACACGGCGGTGGAGGAACTATGGTATTGGGATGCATGGCAACGTGTTTTTGTTGAAGGTATGGACGGATTTCAGTATTTAAATATCCTAAAGGAAAGTGTTGATAGCTTGCGTTTAGGCACAGATTGTTACTTTCAACAAGACAATGACCCTAAGCATACAGCGGAAATTGTTCTTGGTGGTTGTATCTTATGCCGCACACTGTTTCCAATACAGAGCGCAGAACTTAATCCTTTCTTTTTGTAGTATCTTTGTAGTAAATTTGAAAGAATGGTCAGAAAACATGAAATACGAAATAAGACTGCTCTGAAACAATGTCTGCAACAGGAATGGCAAAAAGACACTACCAAAAAAACTGGTTCATTCCATGCCAAAGAGCTTAACACAAGTGATATGTACATATTAGAGGAATGTCTACAAAGTATTAAAATTGTAGCTATATTTGTATTTAATTGTAATTTTCTTTGAATGTATGAATACTTTTTTCCCCATTGTGTGAAGCCAACTAGTATTAGGTTTATTATTTTATTTCCTTTTTATAGAATACTAATTTAGTTATATTTTGTGTGCACAGATTCGGGAGGAAATTCCATACTATTCCATACTACTGGTTGTTA
Source organism: Deroplatys truncata (assembly GCA_030765065.1). NCBI lineage: Eukaryota > Metazoa > Arthropoda > Insecta > Mantodea > Mantidae > Deroplatys > Deroplatys truncata. Next base: position 10,971,341 of record CM060982.1, read on the forward strand.
CCTTAGTTCCAATAAATAAAGCTTTTTTTCATAAACTCCGGTTTCTGAATACTCTTTTCCATGTCTGTATGTTAAAGCAAATCCTTGATTCTTAAATTATGTATTTATATTTGAGCTTTGGAACTTTACATTTAACGATTTAGATTGCAACGCACGTTAGAGGCCTGCTTATCTCAGCCTCGATAGGCAACGTTGTTTCTATCTTCTAGCCTTTAACCTTAGATCCACAAAGAGGAAGTTATATGATATATATATAGTGCAGTAATTATTATTGTACTTTAGCGTATCGTCAGCGAATATGCGAAATTGCGTATCTAATATTTTATAGGACAATAAAACTATTATTTAACTTTCACTATTCATACGTAATATATTTGTTTTATTTATTATACATTTGGCAATTTTAGTTGTTATTATTCACAAACATGAAAGCGCTTAAATTTTTCCTTCTCCTGTAAAGCTTGTATAATGCAGATAGGTAAGCGATTTTTGAAATTTGCTGACGATATGCCATGTTTGAAGACTTTATGGAGAAACCAGTGGTGCATCTTTTTTTGTAATGCATGACACTATGAAGAGATCCGGAGTGCAGTTTCGTTTTGTACCATGGTTTTGTTTTGTTGCAGAAGCATGTTCGAGTCGGTCGACGCCGAAGCCGCGGCCTCCATCCCCTACGGCGCGCCCCAACATCACATTCCACACGTACGCTTGCCCGCCGGCCTACGCCACCTGGTATTGCCTCAACGGGGCTACCTGTTTTACCGTCAAGATCGGCGAATCCTTGCTGTACAATTGCGAGTGAGTGTCACCTCTATTTTGTCATCTGCGTCATCTTTTGTCTATTCTCTGAATTACTGTGTTTGACTTTGGCCTCATCTTTTCATTTTTAAGCTTTATTTGATATGTGGATACGATTTTGGATTTTGTTATTTATGTAATAAATTGCCCGTGTACACATTTATATAAACATTCAATACTTATCACGATTATGTTATCGATAAGCCTGTTAACTTTATTCTCATTGGCTTTTCCTGAAATTAGGTTCGGATAAACAAGACATACAGCTTGCATACATATTTTATACGATTTTTATAATTATACATTTTAATTATTGCAATCAGGTCATACACAATGTTCATCTGTATGAGCAGGATCATATACAACAAAATGTATCACATTAACCTAAGCAGTTTGGCAAACCTGAGCTAATTTAACGATCCATATAACGGTCAATTAATTTATTTTTAATTTGATTTTGTTTTCTGTTGATAGAAACCATGGGCGTTCTACTTAAGCGTCATGGAATAGCCCCAAATTATTGAAACACATCTAAAAAAAAAGTTAATTTTCAGCACCAATATACTATAGTGCATTATAACTAAGTGTTATCTCTGTTAATAGCGCACGAAATATCATCAAAACAAAAGTCTTTGATGGGGATGGGGGTCGTAAAAATCCCTTTATCATAGCTCGTAAATGTTGGAAATAATTGTAACAGGTTCTCCGTGCATATAGGACAGCTTTTGGTACTGGAGGCTCTAACTATAATAATTTCAAAACAGCTTTAACTATTCTCTTCAGAAACACCTAAGAATTCGATTCACGAAATTTTAAGAAATACCACCCGTGGTTTCGTATTTTGAGGTAGCTAATCAAAGCGCATTCATTCCATAACTACATTGCACTTTCGTTGCACAAGTGTGTATGAAAAGAAGGGGCACAGTTTCTACTATATTGGAACTGTATCTGATTTGAATACAGGCGAAGAATCATCATTAATGATGAATTCTGAAGTGCGGGGAACAGTATACGTGCATCTCACATTTCGAGCTACATATCTCGAACAAGTCAAACAACCGCAAGATAATTTACCTCTTAAAATTAGTTATTTACTAATTTCCAGGGGGTGGTGACCATGTCTCTGTAGGGAAAATGCATATTTCCTACTTGACATAGAATAAAAGTACTTAGTGAATGAATGTTAAACAATTTCTGGCTGTAACGTTTTCCTTGGAGGAAAGAAAGCAACAGCGGATGTAGTTTTTCATAGCTCTATTTATTAATGCTGCGCATTGTTTGTCTATTGCTTACAACGGTATGACGGTTGGTTAAACGGTTGAGTTGGGTTTCTTAATAGTTTATAAATTAGTTGCCGTTATATTTACAGTCGTAATTTTGATACTTAAGGCAACATATCTAGTAACATTTTAAGTGCATGTGTATTTGTTAACCTTTCGACTTAAAACTTTTATCAAATAATGGGAATGTAGGTAATTAGAATGCCACATTCCAGAGCCGATTTCTTCACAATTGACCGCAGTAACCGTTTCAACTTGTATCGCAGAATTAAGAGATTCACGTGCGCTTTGTAGCATGTAATTGTTAAATTTATTAAATATTAAAGTATTAATTTGGCTACTTTCTTGTTTTCTAAAGTGTTTTACAAAAAATAATTTTCTGCGTAATCATTGTAATAAAGATCTGTATCACTAACTTTAACCATGATCTACTGTATGAAAAGTATGTTCTTTAGAAGAATATAAATTTTAAAGCACGTGAAGAAATTACACAGCTCTGCATTTGGAAAAGGGGGGAAAAATCCCAATAGTTTTGCTTTATATGCATCTTTACAATATTTTTGAAGCGCTGAAAATGACTTACCAGTTTTGTTGCATCACGGCCATTTCTTGAAAGAAGGAACTCACATATTTTTTGGCCTACCAACAACATTAAGGCGTCATAATAACTAAATATGCTTCCTTTCTGACTTGACTTTAAAAATAAGGTCTTGAAATTCAAATATTTTAAATGACTTGACTGTAAAACTGCGCTTGTTATAAATAAATGGGTTCCATATTTTTAACTATGTGGAGAAAATGCGTTTATCATCGACCATTCCTTTTTTATGCATAGAAATCCAATATCTTTACGAGGAGGATTTAAAAAGTTCTGCAACCAGCCTATCCATCGTTGGACAATAATGGCTACAAAAATATAACTAATACGGCGGGTAACAATTGACCTTAAACTGTCAAAATATGTGCAGTTTAAACTTAATATTCATAGCGTACAGTCTGTTGAAGTCTGTCCTGTGTCAATATCTGGTGAAACATCATGGATATTTCTAAAAAGAATCTTAGAATCTACATTTTCACACGCTACAAGCTAGTTGAAAGAGAGGCCCCCCCCAAAAAAAATCCATGAGGACTTGTTAGCTGTTTATGGTGATGAAGTGTGTTCATTTGATACCATTGCAAGATGGATTCGATCATTTGAAGAAGGGCAAGAGACTTTGATCTGGCCGGCCTCGGGAAGCTGTGAACGAAACAATTCAAAGAGTGCAGGAAAATCGACATATTACTACTGAAATGCTAAGTATGGAAGCCAGTGCTGTCAGCATTGACGGTATACTCCATGAACATTTAAAGCTGCGAAAAATCTGCAGAATGGGTTCCGCATTCTCTAACCATTAAAGAGAAGAAGAGGAGAAAGGAATGTGCAAGGAAACTGCTGCGCATGCTTGCACCTAATGGTTCTAAACGTTTGACAGATGTATGCACTGAAAGTTGGTTTTATTATTATATCACACCAAATAAAGCTCGTAATTGTGTCTGGGGAAATGAGGATGATCTAAAAGCCAGTCGTTATTCGACAAGATTTTCGTTCTCGGAAGCGAATGTTCACCGGGTTCTTCAACTATGAAGGACCATTATTGGTTGACTGCATCACAGAATGAATGAATGGATGGAGAATACTATGGCTGTTACGTTTTGAATCATTTATTTGAAGAGCTGAGGCGGCGGTGTCAAAGACAGGAATTTCAAGTCATGACAATGTGTCTCCTAACAGAACAGCGACAAATTTGAGGAAACCGGAAGCCGCTAAAGTCCAGTTGCTTGACCATCCATCCTAGTCTTGACCTTACACCGTGCGACTTCGGGCTGTTTCCTCCAGTGAAATCTTGCATTGTTGGAAAACCTTTTAAAACCTTCCTTGGATATAAATTCAACTTTGTTGACAATACCTCGGTCTGAGAATCGTAGTGCTTTGACAAGTGGTTGCACTGTCTACAGCTGTGTGTGGGGAGAGATGGAGACTACTTTGAAGGTTTGTGAGGATAAGTTTTTGAATTCCATCCTTAATTTTGACTTAAAGATGAGACTTGCAAATCACTTTGAATGCCCCTCGTACTAGGCTTGTAATCTTGCAGACCCATAATAGAGGTTGACTGCACTACGGTGCATAAACTGGTTCATTCTTGTCTACTGGGCTACAGGCTCGCAAACCTCAAGCGAGTAGTTAACCTCAAAGCACTGCATCCGCCATGTCGATCCTCGGTCCGTGGTTCAAATCCCGCCAGGACCGTCTTTCCTGACTGGGAGTTTTCTTTTCAAGGTTTTCCTGTCAGAACTGGCAAATGCTGGAGGGTACCCTAATCTTATGCCTGGAACGTTTCCTTCCCAAATCTCCATTCATTACATATATCACCAGTATCCATCGCCTGTGGTTCCATGTAATAAGAACGGGTGTTACATATTACTACTACTACTGCTGCTGCTGCTGCAAGCATAAATCATAAATTCAATTTATGTAAACTAAATTCATTCTTATTTAAATTATATTCCCACAAAACTATCTGATGTATCCTATAAATACTGCCTGCATAGATATTGTGTGGATCTTCGGATTGCCGCTAGTCGGGATGCAATGCATGGTTACGGTTATTGCAGACTTTATGCTACTTTAAAATGAGAAACTAAGAGCGCCACAATGAAGCAGCAAGGCATTACGTCATTATTGGGTATACCTTATTCATCCAAAAATACATTTATTAATAGGTTATTTTGCACACCTCAGGTAAGATTAGATTCGTATACCTTTGGTTTCAGGAAGATAAGTGTCAAGTCCAATATCTTTTGCAGAAGCTCTGTTCATGGTCTAGATTAGGAAAAGAAGTTCGACATCTTGGCATGATTTTTTACATACTAAATAAGTAAAAATTAATTGAAGTACGTCGAAAATTATTTTAAAACTGCAGTATAAGTGTGGAACTCTTAATTCACAAACACCTTTTCGTGGATTAAGGGCAGTAGTAGATAAATGGGGTTTCTTGATGTAAAATCGACACCGCCTAAATCAAATATCCGGAATCACCACCGAGTTTTTGGATGCGAATGCGGTATTTTTTTTATTAGTTGATTAGGTGTGATATGAAAAATATTATGTTAGACTGTTGCTGAGATGCGTGCCCAAGGCGGGCATTGACTCGAACCCCTAGATAATAGAGATATGTAACTTTGAAATTACTGTTCGTAGCATTGTGAAAATAATTTGAAGAAAATATTGAAATATGGAGGAAGTTAGAATTAACATCCTTAAGATAGTGATGCTGTGTGTAACCGAGCCCTGTGATGGGTGAAAGAAATGTCATGGCGGGTAAAACAGAGTCTCACAATATGGTGCAATCGATTATATCTATGCAATGCCAAAAATACTTCTATCACGTCAAAGCGAAGTGTGTAGACGGGTATTGAGAGGAAACACCAACAAGTACATTTATAATTACAAATCTACTACAATGAAAAAAATTGACATCGCAGCTACATGTCTAGAAACGAGTATAAAAAACGAATGCAGAACTTTATAACATTAATGTCATGAGAATTGTGAATTATACACGGAAATAAATTATCACGGTAAAAGTAATTGATATGGGAAAATGAATGTGTTTCCCTATCTTGCATGAGAGTTGCTAACTGTTCCATTAGTACGAATGCACTGGAAAACCCGCCAGCATTTCAAAAGTGAGGTAAGCAAAACAACTTCAAAATGAAACGCCATTAGTGCAGAAACAACAGCAGTATATGGAAACGGTAATATTGCCTATTTATAGACTTGGAGGATAGAGAAACCCCACTGCGGAAAGGTGACAAATTCCAACTGTCTACAGGTTGCTAGCATGGATTATTCACAGGAAAAATCCCTGACATACGCATACGATGAATAAAAACAAACAATAATCCGAATTATGAAAAAAACCAAATGGTATATTTGATATGCAGTTCAAAACCTAAATAGGCTGAAATGCGAAATCTGCACCCCTCAGACACAACGAATGATTTATGCGATGTAAAACTAATGTATACAATTAAACATTAATGATTCGTCCTCCGTGGTTTAGTGGTTACCATGCTAGCTTCTAGCTCCCGAGGTCGCGGGTTCAAACCCGGAGGAGGGCGATGGATTTTTTTCGGGCGTAAGAATCCTTAGCATGGCTTCCTACGGAAGGGAAGTAAAGCCGCTGGTCCCGTGTCGTAGATTTATGGCATATAAAAGAACCTCAAGCCTGATAAAGAGGCCTCCGGTCTTTCGCGCCCATTATAGAATGGGACGCTAAGGACCACAGCAGTTAAAGAGCATCCATAAGTAAAACTCAATTTAATTTAATTTTACACATTAATGACAGAAATTACAATCTTAAAATATGGAAAAAGTACACTGAAGCGAAAAGTTATTATAGTTGCATTTCGAAAGCATATTATTATTATTATTATTATTATTATTATTATTATTATTATTATTATTATTATTACTATTAAGCTAGACTTAAGTTCCCGAGGTAACGGATTCTAACCCGGCGGAGGGCGATGGATTTTTTCGGGAGCAAAATTCTTTAGCATGGCTTCGTTTGGGAGGGAAGTAAAGTCGGTGGTCCCGTGTCGTAGATTTACTCCACGTGAAAGAAGCTCAAGCCCGATAAAAGAAGCCTCTGAGCAAAATGTCCGGTCTTTCACGTCCAATATAGAATGGGAGGTAAGAACCATAGTATTTAAAGAGCGTCCATAAATAAAAACTCAAATTAATTTATCAGATTGAGAATAAGAAAAACATTAGAAGTGCTATGCTGCGAAATAATGTTAACAAGCTGGCACTCTAACTTAGTACACGAATTATAGAAGTGTAACGTTAAACCTACAGGGAATGTCGTATTTATGGATAGAAATCTATATATTATTAAAATTCAGTAACGTCACATCCGGGAAACAACAGTTGCGGTAAAATCTTCGTATGGAGAGAAATTACAAACACATGGAGAATAAGAAAAACAAATTGAGAGTACGCACCCGTAATGAGGCGAAACAACGTGAGAAACGGACACTAGCCTTGTTGATAAACATTGCACACAAACACAGAAGTTGAAGGATGCTATTCAAGAGTAATCGCACACTTTAACCATCGCTTGTTAGAGAACAACTCAACTGGCAGAGGTGAAATGAGATGACTGGTAAGTCTGTATTGCGTCTTTCCCAATCAAATGGAATAAGCATGAAACATCAATGAGGTAATTAGCGTTGAGATCTAAACTGAAAAAATATAGTAAGTAAATGGACGTAAATACTTAAATAGTAGTTCGTAAATAGGCATTAAAGTTGTAATTTATGGATAATATACATACGAGTCTTCATTATAAATATGTAAAACAATGTCATTTATTGAAAGTAATGTTTGTTTAATGTGTGAAACGAATTTGACCAAATAATTAATAAATGCATATTTTCTTTTACAGAAAACATAGACACAAATAAAACACATCAACCCAGAACGTAGCCGAAATTTTTCAATCTGGAGCAGGGGAAGTCATATATTGTAAGAGAAATAAACAGAATGACCACAACATATGGCGGTCAACTAGCTGCCCATATTGATGAACGATAGCTGTTTATGCTGCCGAGATTCAGGTGCCTAAGCGACGGAAGTACCAGAAAACTGCAGTATGGTATATCATGGGCAGGAGCAGTCGAGATGGCTAACGTAACCCTCCACGATAAGGTTGATATACTTTAAGCATTTGACTATCAATTTTGAATAATTGAAACCAATACTATTGTTATATGCTTCAGATGAGCCGAGCGACATAACAGAGGCGCACTGCACGAGTCATTTCATGAAACTCCTGGTGAGTAATGACTTATAGATAATATTTTTCATACTTCTCAGTGATAAATGCACCTAATTTTATTTTCAGTCTCTATTATTATTATTATTATTATTATTATTATTATTATTATTAATATCATCAACCATATATTAGATATTCAGTTGCTATCATAATTAGTAATTTCTTTATTTCCAGAATACTGAGTAATTCGTTTTTCAGTGTCTAAATTACTTTTATTAACTATTTTCCAGAACAATTGGAGGCCTTAGATGTCACCGTTAAGACTTGAATCGGGTTCGAGTAACACCCTCCCCTCACCATGCCTTGTGAAGCGATGTAGTAAATTAAATTGAGTTTTATTTATGGACGCTCTTTAACTACAATGGTTCTTAGCGTCCTATTCTACATTGGGCATGAAGAACCGGCAATTTTTCTCAGAGGTCTCTTTATCAGGCTTGAGGTTCTTTTATGTGTCGTAAATCTACGACATGGGAGCACCGGCTTTACTTCCCTTCCGAAGGAAACCATGTTAAGGAGTTTTAGAAACAATGCAGTACGCTTACGCATCAACGATAAAGAGATCATCATCGTGAACTAAAACGGTGTAAATAGATAAACATTTTGACAAGATCTGTCGGTGCGCGTAATACGTAGTTAATAAGATCGCCGCTCGGAGGCGCTAGTGTAAACTGTATGGAAAACAAATAAGAAATGGCGCATCCGTGCTGCAAGCAACTAACCAAAGGCTCACACCTCCAGGTATAAAAGGGAGAAGCGACAGCGAGACTTGAGACCAATTCGAACCGCGGGAGGACTCCCAGGACGAAGCCGTTACTGAGCTCGTGGAAGCGACTGTGGACTACCTCTATGAGGAACCACAACCGCGCCACGAGGAGGTCCATCTTCCCATAGTCACCCCTAAACAGGTGGCTTCCGAAATCCGAAAACTCAATCCGAATAAATCCCCTGGACATGACGGCGTCACGGCGCCCATGCTCCAGCACCTACCCAAGAAGGCCGTCATCCATTTGACGCGGATTTTCAATGCATGCCTTCACCTCCGTCACTTTCCAACTAGTTGGAAAGAGGCGCGGGTGGTATGCATTTTAAAGCCCGGCAAGGATCCGGTCTTTCCATGCAGTTACCGCTCCATCAGCTTGCTCCCAACCGTCTCAAAAGTCTTTGAGCGGTTGCTCCTAGCCCGCCTCACACCTCTATTTGAGGAAAGGCAACTCCTACCGGACCATCAGTTTGGTTTTCGCCATGGGCACTCCACCACCCTGCAGCTGCTGCGACTGGCCGAGAAGGCCTCCCTGGGCTTCCAGGAGAACTTCAAAACCATAGCAGTGCTGCTGGACGTAGAGAAGGCCTTTGCCACGACGTGGCACCAAGGCCTTTTATACAAACTCAAGGAGTTAGACGTCCCTCCCGCCTATCTTGCCCTGATAAGCAGTTTCCTTCGGGATCGCACATTCAGGGTGAGAGTGGAGGGGAAGGTTTCCTCAGTCCGTCCCATAGCCGCTGGAGTCCCGGAAGGCAGTGTACTGTCCCCGCTTCTCTTCGCGGCCTACATGTCGGACTTCCCCACGGAACCCATGACTGTTACGTGCCAATATGCCGACGATGTCCTCATAATGGCACAGAACAAGAATGCCCGATTCTGTTTCCCTCCACTACAGCGACAGCTCCGAGCCATTGGCAGGTGGAGCGAAAAGTGGAGGATGGCCATTAGCCCGGGGAAGAGCTCTGCGCTTCTCCTGGCGAAGGTCCGTCGGTGGCGGCCCGAGCGGCCTCTGAGGTTGCGGCGGAGGAGAATCCCCTGGGTTACCTCAGCCAAATACCTCGGAGTCACGCTCGACCGCGGCCTCACTTTCGCGCCACATGTCAGGGCAAAGGTCGGCCTCGGCCACTCCGCGCTGAGGCAGCTGTACCCTGTATTCCGCTCCACAATGCCCATACGCCTCAAACTACGCCTATATCAGGCGATTATCCCGCCCCTGATTCTTTACGGCTGCGAGGTCTGGGGATCGGCGGCAGCGACCACCATCCGCAGACTGCAAACCGTCCAGAACAGGGCGCTTCGGATGATCTATGATACTGGGCGTAGATTCCCATCACATATCCTACATACCCATTCCGGTCTCCCATACATCGTGGACGTGGTGCGGGACAGAACCCGCACCATGTACACGAAACTCACTTACCATACCAACCAGCTGGTTAACTCTTTGGGCCGCTATGACCATAAGGCGCCACGGCGGAGAAAGAGCTACCGGCTGCCGAAAGACGGCTTGGGCCCCCGAGGCTGAGGTCTGCCAATCCCTCATCTCACAAACTTCCCCAAGTTAAGCAGCATTGGGCCCGGTCGCTGGCTGGATGAGTGACCATCTACCAGCGACCCGCCCTGCTGCCAACTTGAGTACCCCCATCCCATTACCTGTATTCCCATCTTGCTTTGCTGCCATGCCGGCCTGCTTAACTTGACGACCACACAAGCGGTCGCCCAAGTTAAGCAGCATTGGGCTTGGTCACCGCATGGTCGCTAGTCCGCCCATGAGGAAACGCCGAGACCCAGCCAAATGGTAGTGCAGAAAGCTAAACCCCGCCCAAGACAGACACAAATCAAAAGCTTGTGTATATTCTTTTAAACCTCCTTTATCGCACAGGTAAAGCCGCGTACGCGGCTAGGTACTGTGGCGATTACATTCCGCCCAGGTAAACCTGGGCGACCTGTTCTCGATTGCTGGATTGCTGGAGACTTGAGATTATAGACAGACGGAGGGAAACGGCTTCATATGGGTTTCTTTATTTATGGACGCACTTTAACTGCTGTGGTCCTTAGTGTCCCATTCTATATTGAGCGTGAAATACCGTTAATTTTACTCAGAGGCCTCTTTATCAGGCTTGAGGTTCTTTTACGTACTGTAAATCTACGACACGGGACAACTGCCTTTAATTCCCTTCCGTAGGAAGCCATGCTAAGGGTTTTTACGCCCGAAAAAAATCCATTGCCTTCCGCCGGGTTTGAACCCGCGACCTCGGAAACTAGAGGCTAACATGATAACCACTACTCCACGGAGAACGACTACGGCTTCATATCACGACTACAGGCGGAGAGAGCCGAACTGTCGAGTCGAATGACCGAAAGTGAAGAATGTTGTTGCACATGTAAAAAAGTATTATTATTTTCCAGAATTCACTTTGCATAGCTCTACTGTCGTCGTCCTCCGTGGTCTGGCGTACTATACTGGTCCCGAGATTGCGGGTTCAAACTCGGCGGAGGGCGATGAATTTTTTTTCGGGCGTAAAAATCCTTAGCATGGCTTCCTTCGGAAAGTAATTAAAGTTGGTGGTCCTGTGTCGTAGGTTTACGACGCGTAAAAGAGCCTCAAGGCTGATAGAGGCCTCTGAACAAAATCTTTTCAAGCCCAGTATAGAATGGGACACTAAAAACCATAGTAGTTAAAGAGCGTCCATAAATAAGAAAACAACCGCAACACCTACAGTAGAGCAAATAAATATTTCATTTAAGCCAAAAATTTGACATGGAAATTTCATTGGAATTACACTATTTGAGATGTTTTTTGTACAAAAATGCTTAATAAAGGTCCAGTGCACACCTAGTTCCTTATTTGTACATACCAATGAATATCATTAATGAGTAATTAAATGATCCAAGCGTTTAGAGAGTTTGGAGCCACTAAATGGTTGTTTAGGATAAGGAAAACAAACAGAAAAAAATCTGTGTTACATTTACATTTCTTTTTCTACCCTGTGGCATTTATTAACGTCAAGTTAAGCCAACCGGCAGCCACTGCTTAGCTCTTGCTCCATCAGGCAAGAACCTGAGAGCATGCCTCGATGCTGCTCCGTGGCAAGGCTCCTGCTACAACGGCAAGGCATTATGTCCGCCCCGGCTCACGAAGTTGACGAGCCCGCCTGTGACCTTGCGAGCCGCTTTCCGGAGCAAAGCTTGGGCATGGGACTGTGGCGCTAGAATTCGCGAGTTACCTTAGCTAGAAGCAACAGCGCCACCGTGACGCCTGCAGACCGACTCCTCGAGAGGTCAGAAACAGGCAATATCCCCCTTCACCCACCAAACCAACCCAGATTTCACTGCCGAGCTACAGTACCATATAGACGCTCTTGCAGACCCCTTGAAAGAATTAGAACGTCGTCAGGCAACGCGACACCCAAGGTACGTATCCAGGTATCAGCAAATCTAGCAGCCTAACGGAACGTGCTGGTATCACAGAAGATGGGACGACAAGCCCAAAACCCGCTGACGTTGGACGTCAGTCACCCATGAATGAAAATCAGGGAGATGCAAAGAGAGATGGCGAACGCGGCGGGACTCCACGTGGTTAATATTTTCAATCGCCTGTTCATCACATGGAGAGATTACAAGATTCCGTTTCTGGTGGATATCGACGACTGTATATCCCTCTGCCCCCACAGCATTTTCCGGCGCAATATGTCCATAGATTACAAGGTGTACGCGGACAATTGGCACACCGATATCGAATTTCAGTTACCAGGGAGCCACCTGGGAACCCCTCGCCCATACGCATGACAATTCCTAGTGGGTGACATTCCCAAGGCGTTCATCGGCACCGAGATCCTGACACACTTCGGCCTATCGGTAGATCTCACCATCAAAATCCTGATAAGACACAAGCCTATCCACAGAAAACTCCATATCACTAATCTCCTATATCCTTCCACAGCACAATATAAACACCTCCTGGACTCCTACGTCGAGGAGTGCACCAAACCCGCTAGCGATACGCCGTGCGTATTTACACCACATTGAGACCACGGGAACCCCAGTCACCTCTAAAGCAAGGCCACTGCACCCCGGAATTTACACACAACTAAGGAGAAATTCAACAGGTTATGACAAAAGGGATAATCCGACCGTCCATGTTGCCGTGGGTTTCACCGCTACACATAGCACAAACCGGACGGCTCCATTTGCCCTTACAGAGGTTACAGAGCATTGAACAGCAAAACGATCTCTAATCGTTATGCAGTATCTCACATCCGGGCCTTCAACACACTACTACACCAGACAAAGATCTATTCTATCCTAGACATAAAAGGACCTTCCACCACACACGCATAGCACCAGAGGACATACCGAAGACTGTCATCATCACAATCTTAATCCTGTTCGAGTATACAAAAATGGGTTTGGGCTCAGAAACGTCACGCAGACATTTCAAAGGCTGATGGACTGATTGCTGTGGGACTTGTCATTCAACATCTGCTACCTACAACAGTACACGCAGCCTTAGCCTCACCTCAGGGACATGGGCAACATCTCGCTGCGGTTCTACTTAAATTTCCGCACTACGGCTTAAGCTCAATATCGTCAAATGCGTACCTCAAGTCTGATAAAGAGGCCTATGAGCAAAATTACCGGCGTTTCTCGCCCAATATAGAATGGGACGCTAAGCAACACAGCAGTTAAAGAACGTCCATAAATAAAACTCATTTAATTTTCGCCAAATGCGTAGTCCTCCGTGGGCTAGGGGTACCATGCTAGCCTCTGGTTCCCGAAGTTGTGGGTTCAAACCCGGCGGAAGGCAATGTATTTTTTTCGGGTGTAAAATCCTTAGCATAGCTTCCTTCGGAAGGGAAGTAAAGCCGGTGGTGCCGTGTCGTAGATTTACGGCACGCAAAAGAACCTCAAACCTGATAAAGAGACCCCTGAGCAAAATTACCGGTCTTTCACGCCCAATAGGGAATGGGAGGCTAGGGACCACGTCAGTTAAAGAGCGTCCATAAATAAAACTCAATTTAATTTAACAGATATAGTTCTTAGGACACAAAGTATCAGCAAAAGGGATTATACCTCTAACCATCCTAAGTCACGACGATTACAGGCTATACCGTTTCCTGGGCATGCTCAGCTTCTACAGACACAGTCTCCCGAACGCAGCGGTTACCCAACTGATCTCAACGCATTGCTGCACAACGCTAAGAAGAAGTGCGAAACACCACTATTCGTATCCGCGAATTCAGCATGAAAATATTGTAAACAAAACATGTAAATAACTTTGTAAGGTAAATGTTGTTTTGGAACCTATGCCTTAATATAGCGTTGATTGAGGCATTTTTTTCTATTTGAAAATTGTTTTTTCTAATGTTTCGTTTTAGTTTCCTACTCATTAGCTAATTGAGTGATCTAATAATTTAATAATATATCATTTAACTTATTGAGAAATTTATTGTATTGTAATACAAAAAAATGTTTGTTTGCTTAAGTGATATCCTTGTAGTGCTAAAAACGTTTACTTTAGCTTTTTGATCCAAAGGTTGACTGCTGCAAAATAAGGGCTGAATTTAGGAATTCCGTGGCTGAGCATTGGTAAATGTTCAACTTCTTATGATTTCATAATTATTGTAACATTCACGAAACATGAGAAATATGTATGAAGGCACAATAAATGTCCTGCATTACATTAAAGAGATATGTTACATGCAAGTAAAAATAAATACTTTTTTGTAAAGTTCAGTTTGAAGCTTGTCTTAGGTGGTCGACTACTGACACATTTATCCTATTTCAGTACGCCAGTATGACATGAAATCTTTTTCAAAATGTCCTTTATGTTTAGATATTGTTATATGATCACCAACACTGAAATTCCTTGCAGTCCTCTTCTTTCTCCTGGATTGATTGTAGCTACACACTAAGGAAGTCATTGTTTTACTTCCTTTGGTATCATGCGGATGCTTGAATGCCACTTACCAAGGATTCCAAGTCTTAAAAATTATAGTAGTATGGTTAAAGTTCCATCCAAGTCCATTAGCACTTTGAACATTCTTGGGGGAGATTTCCAGCTCTTGCATTGCCTTGGCTACATAAGCTCCACTTTTGTCCTTTAAAGGCCTAGAATAAGGCATTTTAGAATAGAAATTAATTACAATCAATATACAACGTTAGCATATGGAGTCATTTCAATGAACTTAAACCATGTAATCCTTTGCCGTTTGATTTTCCTGCGCTTGAAATTTCTTCGGGCAGGAGCATGGATGGAACTTGAACCATACTACTATAATTTTTAAGACTTCAATTCTTGAATAATGTTTTCAATTTCGCTCGGATGGCTTCTTGATAGGTAATGAGCAATCGTAATCGATTCACTAGCGTATATGGATTGCCCCAGCACACGTAGTCCAACTTCCTATCGGAGTGATGAGCCTTCCACTCGAGACACAGTCCAGTATGTTTTTCTAATAGATAATGTTTTATACTTGCAGGAAGTGTTGGATTTCTCACGTCTTCGTTGCGGAATTACCGTATGATCTGAAGTATTTTTCAGAATCTTTGAATAAGTGTCTATGCCTCCATGTGAGGCGCATGCTTGAAAATGAGTTCATTCTATCCAGGAGTAGCTTTTTTCTTATTTGGCATTGGAAGATTTTTATGCTCAGGTGTGTACAGAGCGATAATTAAGTTACAATATTTATTCATAAACATAACATTAAAACCATTGAGTGTATGTTCAAGCATAATACCATGACATGCATTTAGAGTTTGACTGGTACTCATTCAGAAACTTGAGATCAATTTTCAGAAACTTACAGAAGTGCTTGCAAGTCATATTATAATTTACAGTTATAAGCAATATGCTTACGGGGAACTCGTATATCTGTCCACTTATTGTTCATTTAGGAAAACACTCTCTGTGTGAGCATCAGAGTCTGAAATGCTCATGACAAAAGACGGCCTTTTTTCCAATTTTGGAGCACTGATACCATTCTTCCTGCATTCACAAAATACAGACAAGCATTGGCAGGAATATTGGTCTAAAACTTCAGAATTTCTTTAATTTTGCAGAATTCCTCATTCGATTCAAATTTAAAACATTGCAAATATTCTGTGTTTGAATTTGATCCCTTTGTAATACAAACAGGAGGAGGAAGAAGATCATTAATAGGAACATTTGCAAAATATTGAAGCATTTTGCTGCAAATTACTATAAACTTCAATTAAACTATTTTCTGCTCTATTCTTATTTTTAGTTTGCCAAGAATCTTAAGTGTTGCACTTCTAAAAAGGTTGCAACTCTAAATCTTTACAGCAGTGAATTCTTTCATTGTGGTTAAGTCTGCACTTTATAGATATTTAATTGTTTGTAGTAGAATACTGCCATCATGGAAGAAAAAAAAAAAAGAAATAAGTCTGCACAATTGACTGTTTCTCTGAATCATCATATTTATAGTATTTATGCTGAACTTTAGGGCAATCATCCACACCTCTTAAGTAGCCACTAATGGCTTTCCAATTCCACAAAACAGGTGTGAGAGATAGTCCTCTAGTAGGTACAAGCCTAACTAGTTGACCATTCTAAGCCTATAAAAGTAAAACATTCTAAGGTGATACATTCACATGACTTTTCTACCCTCTATCGTTTATTAGTGGGTATACAAATTATTCTTATTCAAGCTTATTTTTGTATTTACTACATTTTAATACGCGCGGCTCGTGAGGGTGGGCTGTAGCCCTCAGTCAGTTATTTAAATTCACAATTTTAAAAATAATTTTATTCATTTGACAAAACTCCTAAAGGGTGAGTTTGTAATTGCAGTTCCCGCATTCCCTCGTTTACTAGCGCGCTGCTTTGTGATTCCTGTTCCCCTTCTGGGGCTGCATGCATGGAATTCTGCTAATTCCCCTCCTCTATGCTTACAATAGCATTTTTTCGGGTTGCAAATCTTGCAGACTAGTGGGAGGTGACTTTCTTCAACTGCATTTTGCACCAATCTTGAGTGGAAGTATCCTCTACCCGTGCTGCACGCATCGCTATTAGTTAGTGCTAACTTCTGATTTCTTTAAGCAACCGGGGTATGTTTTGCATGGATTTATAGAAAAAGAGTAATAAAAAGGAATGCAAATGCAACGAAAAGTGTAAAGATTATTGAGAGTATAGGTTTTTTGCTACTATAAAAATAGAAAATACTTTTCAAAATTAGAAAGGAAAAAAGATAATAAATTAGCAGTTTAAATGTATACTACAATAGTTGCAAGTATCTCTCTGCATTTTCCTCTTGCTGCGAAGAGCTTGCAATTTGACAGCTAGCGCTACTAGCGGAAAATTGTAATTATACTATCTAAGCAGAGGCTGGAAACAAAAAGTGACTAGTATCTTCTTGGAGTTTGCGATCAGTAATAAAATATTTATTTTATTGCAGTTTATTTAAGTTCGTGATGAGTAATTCGGTTCAGTTTTTAAGACGTGTAGTAGCTTTACACTGAAGGAGAAGTGTGAAATAAAAGCACGTGATAGGCCTGTGGTGCATATATCTCAATGCGGCTGAAGTCGTCAGAAGCAAAATAAAATAACTTTTAACCAGGATATATAGGGTGGACCATTTAAGTTGAGACTGTACACTATCTCCAAAACTAAGCATTGTACGAGGCGTATTCCAAAACCAAGGTTCGTTTGTTCATAATAACAGGATCGCTCATAAGACAAGGATTTTATTGACAGTAATATGTCCTACATATATGCTTTACTTTTCCACATAATCGCCGTTCACATCTGTACACTTACTGTAACGCTGCACCTGCTTCTTTAGAAGTCTGCTGCCTGGGACTTGAACCAGTTGGTAACGCTCGTCTTGAGTTCATCGTTGCTTTGAAATCGTTGTCCACCCAGCCACTGTTTCAAATGCAAGAAGAGGAAATAGTCGCTTGGTGCAGGTCGGGACTGTACGGAGGGTGGTCAAAGAGTTCCCAACGAAACTCTTGAATCTTCTCATTGGTTTTGGCAGTAGTGTGTGGGCGTGCATTGTCGTGCAGGAGATGATGCCGGACGAGTTTTCCGAGGTTTCGATTTGGATCACACGTCTCAGTTTGGTCAGCGTTGTACAGTACACGTCAGCTGTAATTGTTGACCCACGGTCCATGAAATCAATCAAAAGGACGCCCTTTTCGTCCCAAAACACGGTCCATCATTTTGGATTCCTGTACGGCGATTGCTTACTCTTTTTTGGTTTGGGTGAACCCCAATGTGGGAAAAACAAATCATCTCCATCTTGTCTGTAGCGCTTCAAAAACTCGTGCACTACACATTCGTTGCTCTTTGTGCTGACCGGTTAGCAATTGGCAATTTAAATTGACCCTAATTGTAGGTTCCCATTTAAAACATTAAATTGACCCTAAAATGACCATCATAACGTCCTCCAAACAAAACACGACTAATGGCATTTACTTTCTCCCATAATATCAAGCAACTTTTATTAAAGACATTTCTTTCTACAACGCTTAGTTTTGGAGGTATTGTACAATCTCAACTTAATGGTCCAACCTGTAGGTACATGCAGGTTGTAGGAAGCAGATTTATATTTAAATTCAGTTGTGATAAAGCAACGATCTAGAATGTTATTTTATCTTGAACTGTTTCATGGAGAGATTATTTGGTTAATATCCGTAACTTAAAATTCCAACACGTAATTTAAGGATATTCCTGGCAATAAAGTCACGCGATAGTTTAAGCATGTTTAGACGTATTCCAAAGATTTGTATATAGTTTTTAGAAGTTTTCGGTGATGATATGGAACATTTATATTGTTTCGGATTTATTTTTTAAGAACAATGTTTAATCTCTATTTGAGAAAAAGTATTAAATGTAGTACGGCTAAAACAGACACAAATCATGAAAGAAAAACACATATATGCTTTACTCACACAGTATTAGCTTTATTCCTTGGATGCGAGATACATAAGAAACGTAATGTCCGCACAGGCATTAGGAGTTTACAAATATATTAATCCCACGGGCCTATAACGTTTGCCGTGGTTAGAGCCAATTCAAAACAATAATGTTTTCAGTTTACACAACTTCTGAAACTGACCAACATACATAAATGAACTAAATGAAACATGCTTAGTTTTCAGCCAACGCGCACACGAGCGTATTCTTTGTCGTATATTGTTCTAGGAGTTTCAGGTAAAATATTATGTTTAAGCTTCAGTAGCTAATTCACGAATTATTTGGGGAACATTACAACATTCATTGACGTTGTACGAATGGTTGCTATTTTATCAAATAAATATGACAGGAATCCTTCTTTTTAATAAAATATAAAGCCTTAAGTGTATTAAATGTGCATTATAAAGCACAACATTTCATATTAACAATTTAAAATGCGTAGAATTATCAGCATTTAGCAAATTTCTGTTATTGTATTTTAGCAATCTGACTGCTAAAATATATTCACACCTTTCTCACTTATCTTAGTTTCTAATAAACCGTTCAACATCCAAAATACTATTAAACCTGCGTCTTTTCCATGTTAGACAAGTGACGATGCTTATGAGTACTGTAATAAATCCATGTAAAAGTCTTACAGTAGGTAATGATCATATTGATATGGTAGCTGCCAGGAACTGGCGTTAATTTTAGTATCCAAAAATAAAATAAATGCTATAAAATGTTTCTGGACGTTAGGCCACTAGCCATGGAATTGCCCTACACAGTCGTAGACTGGCATTTATTCTACCGTTATTGAAACGTTGATCTAAAGCTGGCAGGAAAATGTACTGCTTTCCTGAGCAGTAATGTGAGAAAAGAGGTTGCAAACTTGTTTAAATTCAGTGGAAATGTGAAGGCACGTACCTGCCAGCTGTGAGAACTTCTCTTCCCATTGTGTTTTATTGCACTTTGAAAACGCTCTCTCTCAGAACAGAATAAATTGGGCACAACTCATGAGCGAACAATAATGAGGGCGGATTAGGTTTTCTATTGTGGGCCACGTTTTCGCCCCTCCCTTACTAGTTAATATTGCACCCTTCGGTGGTCAGGATGCAGCGGGAAACAGCTTGCCGTGCATTAATGTGACATGCATTTACACCTTTTCTGAGTCAACATGATGTAACCGTAAATGGAATTTCACGATTAACTTACTATCTTGTAAGATTCATATCTCTCCCTTCATAAAAGGAGCAATTAAATGTAAACCGTTAAAAATAGTACGACCTCTTTATGTACAATTGCCATAGCGTAATAAACCACAGCTTTCCCTTCGTTTCCGGGTCTACCCAAGAGATAAAACACTGCCCCATTTCACGGAATGGCGTAACATTGTTGATCCAAACGCTAAAATGAATACATTTCTTCTTGCTCCTATGTGAATGAGTCATAAATATCAACTTGTTGAAAGATTAAGAAATGAAATACACCCGAAACTCTGTGTTTGCCACAGCGACTGTAGAGCACACATTGGCCTCGCTTCTTTCGTCCGTTGGCATAAAACAACCTAAAACCTTATTTCAAATTTGGTTGAAATGTGTACAAAAATAAGTGTAATCTGTTTGAAAAACTCACAAAATTTATAATTCTAAAAGTTTACACACTTGTTTACCAATGCTACCAGATGATTTCCCCACAAAACTAACGCTTCTGAAGTTTAATTCTAAGCGTAATTTGAATCAGTGGTTCTCAAAGTAGTATGGGGCGCAATAGTTATTTCGCTGTAGAGTTATCTTCGAGTACAGTTTTACATAAGCGATAATAATTTGTGCCCGGATTGGGTTGACTATGGAGGGGACTCGGCACCGATCCAGAGTGGATATTGTACCTACACCCCACGAGGAGGCGTCCCCGGGAGGAAGGATAAGGCGAGAGGAGACACGGGGCGTCCGGAACCAGGAACGACGGCACAGCAATGACAGGTTCCCTAAGTTTCCAGATAGAGACATCCCGGCAGACTGACAGGCACACCGGGGACCCCACCCCACACAGAGTGGTTCCAACGCCCCTCCCTTCGGATTTCGCAGCCAGCCGAGGGACGGAAAGAGTCACAAAGAGCATCCTTTTCCTTTGCCACGCTGCACCGAAGCACCATCGTCGACACTTCTGACCCTGAAAGAGATCAATGGGATAAAAGATGAATCAAATGAAGAAGGGAGGGGCAGGAAATTCGGGGAATGAAAGAAACCACTCCAACATTCGCCTGACGACCCGGAAAACACCCGAAAAATCCCATAGGTCAGAGTGGGCGGTCGCCGGGTATCAATCCCGGGACCTCCCGAATGCGGACCACAGACGTAACCTCCTGAGCTATCCCGCCCGGTATTTGTGCCCGAGATTTAATATTGTTGCTGAGTCTGTTTTCGTTGTCGAAGACAATTCTAATCTGGTTAACCAGACACTAACAGCAATTACATGCGGAATTAGAAAATATTGTATTTCTTAAACAGTTAATTTAAATTTTACTAAATTATTGTGATATGTTATGTAAGAAACTTCCAAAATAACAGAACACTTCATAAAAGTATCTCCTGGAAAAGGAAATATTGTCCTTTTTCTTTCTTTCTACCTACCTACCTACCTACCTACCTACCTACCCACCCACCTACCTACCTACCTACCTACCTACCTTCCTTCCTTCCTTCCTTCCTTCCTTACTTCCTTTCCTTTCCTTTCCTGTTGTCTTTCTTTATGTTCAAATAAAGAAAGGCCTCGCGGTGTAGTCTTCTAAGTTATGGAACAGCAGTTTCCAATATGAATTCACGTATTTCTATTAAAGTCATTGACTCATGATTTAGATATAAATGGGTAAGGAGCCAAAACAAGAATAATGCCTTTTATTAAAGTACTATATCTTTAAGATATTTGCATCACTAATAAAATGCAAATGTTGAATTTTCTATGAGTATCCGGTGAAGTTCTCCTCACTCTAAATGAATTTCCTATAATTTTGTGTAGTTGGTAAACCATAACAGTTAGACAAAAACTAACCGCTCGAAAAACATAGACTCATTCAAATATGCAATATTTACCTTCTCTACTACTTACCTATACTAAGTTGAGGAAGTGTTACATTCCACTAAAAAAATTGATAGCGAGATTTCACGGAAATACACGTTTTGAAGCTCCTTAAACCCCTCAAAACTTTTTCAGAGGAAGGTACGTCCGTTCTTGTGTGTGTATATGAACAGCATATCTAAAAAAACGAAGCATCCTGCCCGTTAAATATGAAACTTTGTATTTAGGTTCAATATTTTCCAAGGCTGTAACGCGAAGATTTTCAATAAAATCCCTTACATGTAAAAATTTTCCTTACTTTTTATTTTCTCAAAAATGGCTACAAATTTGATCAGAATGCCAAATTTTTAAGTTATTTGCATAACAAAACAAAATATACATATATTGACTCTTCTGGGAACTATCTTGAAGTCCTCTTCGTTCTGCATGACTTTTGTATTATTGGTAAACCGTAAGAGATAGACAAACTCTTATTACAGATAAAAAGATGCACATCTCGTTAAAGGGCACAAATTATTGATAAACCGTAAGAGATAGACAAACTCTTACTACAGATAAAAGGATGCACATCTCGTTAAAGGGCACAAATTATTGGTAAACCGTAAGAGATAGACAAACTCTTACTACAGATAAAAAGATGCACATCTCACAAATTATCTCAAATGTATTTTTTTATAGCGCTAACAATTTCCGAGATGTTCCGAAATGTGTAATTGTTTTGCATTTACAAATACTTATGCTTTACTCGAGGGGTAAGCTTGTGTTCATGCAAGAAGCATGAAATTTCCGAGTCATCAACATAGAGACCCGCTTTTTAAAAATCTGACGATCGCTTTAGCCTGCTGTGTAGTTATACCTTAACGAAATATATATTGAAAGACAACGAATACAGAAAGTCATAAGTGCAACATATCGGAATTTTCCATGTGGTAAGTGGTTATCCTTATTTTCTCTGTCATGTAAGGAGCATGGAATTTCTAAGCATTACATAGCAATCCGATCATCGCTTTGACCTACTATATCCTTCTTATACCTACAACGAATGTGTAATGAAGTTTTATCTCGATTGACAAGAAGTAGAGTAGTGAAAGTCTCGTGAATGCAACACGTCAGATTTTTAGTGTGTTGCTGTATATCTTAATTTGAGGGGGAGCCTTGATCTGTCACGCAACATCTATGAAGCATCTTACACGAATCTTCGTTTTCCCTGTATGGGTTCATTGGTAACAAAAAGTGAATGCTATACACTAAAAGGTGTGTTTTGTTTTCGTTTTCATACATGCAGCCAAGACTACACTGCTTAGTTGGGATTATTTCTAGGAAGTCATTTATCCTAATCTAAGGTGAATAGATAGCTCTTTTTAAATGTCTACTATAATATGAGGACCTAGGTGAAATACTGAATCGCGTGAGAGTATGGTATGTATTCTAATTATTAAAAAGTTTTTTTTAATAATGCGTATCTATTTTGTTTTAATTGGAAACTTTCTGTTTCAAATTCTGTGCATTCTAGGAGTGGTTAATGAGAATTTCAAGATAATTGTTTAAAATTTACAGCCCAACGAATATTTTGAACATTTATATGCAATGAAGAAAGAAACAAAGAGAGGAAACGTCCTCCTAGATCCCAATGACTATTTCGATTTCTCCTCCCTTGGTATACAAATCCTCAAACACAAAAGTTTTATCAACACACAAAAATTCTTAGGTTTATATTTTTCAGAATTTTTTACTATTTTTACTGGTCGTTCCCCTGAAATAAAGAAAATGGGATGATACTTTATTTATTTAATGAAGTACAAAATTAACGTGTGTTCACAGAATTGTGGAATTCCTTTTTGGACAGGTCAAGTCGCTGAAGTGATACATTTGGTCTCGAAAGCTGGTGGCTGAAAACATCAAGCGGTTTTCTGTCCTATTGTGTATGTGGATATTTGTGAAATTCCCCATCTGGCTCCGTGCTTGTAGCCCTGGTGCCCCAGCTTAGGAAAGGAGTAGCATTCCATTCTTTGTTGTGAAATTACTGTTTACTACCTGCCGTGGCCCTTTGCTTCTACGTGCAGTGACCCGTCTGTTTCGGAAGCCCTCTTGGTCGCTGATGCATACACATGGATGTGCCATTTTGTACAGCTCGAGAAAATAATAATAATAATAATAATAATAAATCAGTAAAGAGTACACAGAAATGTAAAATCTTCTATTTGATAGTCACACAACTCTATCCTATGTTTTCTTAAATATTCTATAAATCGATTTCTTTTCATAATGATTCAACAGTTGTTTATTAATACGAAAGCTTATTCTATCTATTTCACGTTGATCATAAAAAAACGCAAAAGAAGTCAAATGGGTAGTAATACAATGATATATACATTTTCTTTATTTAGGGGTATGAATCAAGAATCAGGAAAAAAAAGAACAATACTATCTGACTTCAACGCATTGTCCGCCAGCCATTTCGGGGTGGGGGAACATAGCACTTTAGATGAAAATTAAAACCTTATTTTAAAAAAAGAAATAAAAAATATGAGTTGTCGGTCACAAAGTTATGCTGCATCATTTGGAATTATTGTACTATGTTTTCCATATTGACAAGGAAATTGCGTGTTTGCATTTTACAATAGATGAAATCCAATGGAAACAGACTGACTAGGACTATGATTGGTAAATAGAGTTAATGGTTTAAAGCGACAAATGCTTCATGAACCAATTAACTAAGCATTATCACCTATGATAAAAGCTGTATTGAGTGAACATCAATACAGTGCAACTGAGATCCTAATTGCTCTGCCAACTACCTATTTTCGGTAGCAATTGCTTGAAGCAACACATCTATCTATTGATAATTTTGCCATTGACTATGCAAAAATACAAGCTAGCTTTAATTTTTATATCCGTTTTATATATATTTTTAATTATGAATAACTATTCCTGCACATATAAATAATAATGCCTTAAATACAGCATGTTGTAATGCTATTCCTGCAATATAAATATAATGCCTTAAGTAAAGCATGTTGTAATGCATACCTAAGGTGGAGGAAGTGTATCGCATCCAAAAATTCTGTAACAAGAATTCGTCACAGATACACATTTTTAGGCCTCTGAAGAAAATAATCATTTATAGAAAAAACAGAACTTGTCAGTAAATAGCAAAACAAATTATCTAGGTCGCCAATTTCATATTCAAGTCAGGCACCCCAAGGAGGCATGGAACACCCCGAAACATAACATCCTTTACATGGTAAACCTTTTGTTCTTTTTAGTTTTTAAAAAGCAACCCTGCCAATTTTGTTTAAAATTTCACGTTTGAGGTAACTGTCATGAACAAGCGTACACCATGAATTTTCTGCATATAGCCTACCTAAGAAGCTCTCCCCAGTCTCTTTGATTACCATGCTAGCCTCTAGTTCCCGAGGTCGGGGGTTCAAACCCGGCGGAGGGCGATGGATTTTTTCGGGCGTAAAAATCCTTAGCATGGCTTCCTTCGGAAGGGAAGTAAAGCCGGTGGTCCCGTGTCGTAGATTTACGGCACGTAAAAGAACCTCAAGCCTGATAAAGAGGCCTCTCAGCAAAATTTCCGTCTTTCACGCCCAATATAGAATGGGGCGCTAAGGACCACGACAGTTAAAGAGCGTCCATAAATAAAACTCAGTTTTAATTTTTCAGTCTCTTTACATTTTCTGTGACGGGTAAACCATGCATGGTAGATAAGGACTCACTGTAACGAAAACATAGAGCTAATTAAAATATGCAGTTTGTGGCTAAGCATTAGCCATTTTCTAAACAATTGTTTTAAGCTATAAGATTTCCCAGGTTAAAGTTAACCTGGTGATATTAAAAGACTCATCTTTTTTATGAGATATTTACTAACAAAAATCGACTTGTAATAAAAATTTCAGTGCTTCTGTGGATCTTGCGGTTACCCAAGCCTGTATTGTCTTATATGCAACAACTTCTACTTAAACATCTATTGTGAATTAAAGTAAAATGGATGGTAGAATGGAGTGGATGAGGGAGATTTGTGAAGTGGTAATTGAAAGACAAAGTTGTGTGTGTTGTATCACTTGCTGTAAAATGACCTCGGCCTCTTCTCTTTTTCTAGGTGTGCAGAGGGCTATATCGGACAAAGATGCGAATTCAAAGACTTGGACGGATCCTATTTACGTAAGTTTGCTTTTTTTGCATCATTTGAACCTTTTCTGTTTTATTGCATAGATTTTCATAATATCCTACAGGTAATTAGTTACCAATCATACGCCTTTGCTGAATTAGGGTAATTTTGGTATTTATTTGGTAGTTTGATAATCGTAATCTTTAATAACATTGGTCAACAAATTTAAGATGTTTATTGTTAAAAGAAGTGGATGATTCTTACTGATTTTTCTTGTGCTGATTTCAAATCTTTTGCACAACTTTCCACCATCCATAGCTCCTGAGTAATTGTATAACATTTCTGGTAATCATTTTAATATGTGTAACAGCTTAGCTAGAATGCCTTTTACGTACCTTTTATTGTATTTTGCTTGAGGAACCTCTCTCTTGAATGTCCAGCAGCAGTATGCCAACTATTTGGAGTCCATTTTCCCTGATAGCGTCTTTCCATATGAGCGATGTTCTGATAGAAACGCTCGTCATATTTGTCGGTGACAGCACCGAGGTTCTCAGGGAAGACGTCAAGATGCGAGTCTCACATGTGTATTTTCAGAGACATAATTACACCACCTTGTGGTTCTCAATCAACTCAATGACAAATTCTCTGTAATGTTCAGACCTGTAGTTTGCTAGAAAGTTTATGACAATGTTTTTGAAAGATAACCATGCAGATCGTTCTTGTATATTTAACAGGCTTTCAAACTGTGAATATTTCATAAGTTCTCTGATTTGAGTGCCAACAAATATTCTCTTTTTTTTAGTTTCGCTCTACTGATCTTTGAAAACGTAGTTTTCAGGAACAGAAATGCACTGCCGTCACGATCCATTGCTATCACAAAGTTCTTAATCAAACCTAGTTAGATTTGCAGTGGAGGCAATAAAGTTTGACGGCACTTACAAATGGTTGATGAAAAACATTTACCTGTCCTGGATTGGATGATTTTGGTCTGCTTTTTTTAACAGAATGATTGCTTTTATCTCTACTAACCCACATGCACAAGAAACAGCAAAATATTGTATAGTCAAGTTCTTATCCAAGTAAGATAGCTATCACTTTAAAATCTGCACATATCTCCATGAATAGTCATCATACCGGATAGCAAGAGATGCATGCTCACGTAATTCTGCTTGATACCAACTGCGTGGGCTATAGGAATGAATGGAAACTTGTTTCCTTGTGTAGCAAGACTCCTTTCAAGCATGTTTTCTACGAGTCAATGAACAAACGCCAATATTCAGGTTTATATTGAATACCCAGGAACTCCATCAAAGAATCAACATTATTACAGAAAACTAGGTCCTCCTGTTTAGAAAACAAATGCTCAAATTTCTTTGGCGCTGACGGAAAGAACTTACTTTGGTGCCATCCTGCCTTTCAATCTTGAAGCAAGAAGTCGGATTTATTTTTTAGATAACCCAGATCACGAACTAAATCATTTAGATTCTCCTGTATTAGAAAGTGCGCTTCGTTTATGGTAACTCCTTCCATAATCTGAGTCACTCTGTTGTTGTTGTAATTCACCACTGTCATCAACACTTTCAAAATCTTCAGTCACATTTCTGTCGTCTGGTGGAGCTGGTATGGGAAGGCCTGGTCCATGAGGCACTCGTGAATTGCTGATTCTAAAGAGGAATATTTAGCAGTATGTTTGGACTTTGAACTTATTCCAGATATATTTGTCAAGCAGAAGTAGCAGTGTGTTATATGATCCTTAGGTTTCCGCCATATCATAGGAACTGCAAAAGGCATATGACGAGACCCTTTTAACCAACCGGTTGATAGTGCTACACATTTGGACAACAGATTTCCGAAGCCCAAAACTTATTCTGGTCAATTTTATTGTCAAAATAACACTCATAAGCTCTTTCAATTTGAGGAATCAAATTTCGCCTCGGCACTTTTAAAGTGAACTCGCCACAAATGTAACAAAAATTGTTTTTATCATTTGCGAGACATTATCCTCCTTCTAATTCACAATGTTTAAGAAAGCACACTATTAGCTGACACTAACACTTGTTAATTCATAACTGGGAATGCACAGGATTAGTTTCTTTCATTAAACAAAGCTTCTACTCCTCTGGCAACTATGTAGGACCCTTTCTATTTGTAACGTACCTTCCTTATCTGTTGTTGGAGTAAAGGCTGGTTCACAACCAACGAGAACAATAACCAGAACGAGAAAGATGAAATACATGTATTCAAATGGGAGCGTTCACAATCGACGGGAAACCTTCCCGGGCCCCAGGAACGGGAAAGAAGACTTGCCCAAATTTTAACTTTCTCGTTCCCGGGCACGGCATATTATATCCATATTGTGCATATTAGACACTTCACTCTAGAGGTTATTCTAGTCGGCCGTGACATGAACCAATCCTGGTGCTCTTTATAGTCGCAAGCTGGAAACATGAAACCTGGAATGAATTGGTAGTAAATGTGCTTCCTAAACTCAGATCCCGTCACCCCTAAATCCAACGAGCGTTTATTCCTCTGTGAAAGGGTTATCTGTAGTTTGTATATATGCAACTCGAAACTGGCTATTGCCTAAAAACCAACGGCAAAAGTTACAAAGAACGGCAAAAATCAATGGAAATTAAAAAAATAACAATAAAGAACTTTAATGTATGCCATTAAATAAAGGAATGAAGGCTAGACACTACTAGAGGGATCGGAAATGTAATGGATATGCATTTAGATAATGTTTACTCTATCGAATTTTGACTTTGGCTAACCCGCATTATGTTGGCTAAATTGGAAGTAGGTGAAAAAATCTGATGTGTTACACTCACATGACTTTCTCTACTCTTGTACAAACTATTTTTACAAGCGCTTATTCTCCATATGCTTCATGTTAATCGAGATATCGAGATGTTAATCTTATTGGTAATTTTCTTGTAGATGAAAGGGGAATATGGTAGGTTTTAAGCGATAGTCAAATATTTTAAACTCTGGTTGCTATGTGGTGCATTCCATTCTCTTCGCATGCCCAGGACATAAAAATAGTGAATAACGAATTTGAGAAAAAGTAAAATCTGATGTGTTACACTCTACTCTTGTACAAAGTATTTTTACAAACGCTTATTCTCCATCTAGTTCATGTTAATCGAGATAAACATTTGCAAACTCTATCTTATTGCTAATTTTCCTGTAGATATAGGGGAAAATATATTTACAAGGGCAATATAGAAATACAGTAGCCTTTAAGCACATACATATCTCTTAATAGCTGGTTGCTAGGTGCAGCACCATTCCCTTTGCCACAGATTATAACTCTTTGCATATCCAAGACAAAAAAAAAATCTGATATGTTACACTCGCATGACTTTCTCTACTCTTGTACAATCTATTTTTACAAACGCCTATTCTCCATATGCTTCATATTAATCGAGATATCGAGATGTAATTTGTAATTTTCTTGTAGATGCAAGGGGAATATGGTAGCTTTTAAACGATAGCCAAATATTTCATCGCTGGTTGCTATGTGGCGCATTCCATTCTCTTTGCATGTCCAGGACATAAAAAAATGAATAACGAATTTGAGAAAAAGCATAAGTATTGGAAAATTTAAGGAAATAACAAGCAATATCTCGAAAACGGTTCACTCAACAAAAAAAATGTATAGGATATAAGTTGTGTATTTTAACGCGACCTACATTTTTTGTGTAGTAAAATTTTGTCTATCTCTTATGGTTTACCAGTTATGCAAAAGTCGTTCATAATGAAGAATACTTTTGGAGACATTCCCAGAAATTTCGAGATATACATTTCATTTCTCATGACATTATCTTAAACATATGATATTTTCATCAAAATCGTTAGAGTCATTTTTGAAAAAATTAAAATTTTCGAAAAATGTTCCATGTAAAGGGTAGTCTGGGGTGGGGGGATTTCTTGAAAATCTTCGTGTCGCATCTCTGGAAGATACTGAACGTAAATACCAAGTTTGGTGTTTATCCGACTGTTAGTTTTTGAGTTATGCTGTTCACAGACACACACATAGACACACACACGGACATGTTTCCAAAAATGCTTTTTTTGGATTCAGGAGGTCTCAAAACATGTATTTCCGGTGAAATCTCGGTATCGAATTTTTGGGTGGAATGCAATACTTCCCCTACTTACTATACGTAATAGAGAAAGTAAAAATGAATAACGAATTCCCATTTGAGAAAATAAGTATTCAAAAATTTAAGGGAATAACAAGCAATATCTCGAAAATGGTTCACTCAACAACAAAAAATGTATATGACATAAATTGTGTATTTTAACGCGATCTACATTTTTTGTGTAGTAAACTGTTGTCTATCTCTTATGGTTTACCAGTTATGCAAAAGTCGTTCACAATAAAGAATACTTTTGGAAACATTCCCAGAAAATTCAAGATATACATTTTATTTGTCATAAAAATATCTTAAACATATGATATTTTAATCAAAATCGTTAGAGCCATTTTTGAAAAAATTAAAATTTTCGAAAAATCTTCCATGTAAAGGGTACTCTGGGGTGGGGGGAGTTTCTTGAAAATCTTCGTGTCGCATCCTTGGAAGATACTGAACCCAAATACCAAGTTTGGTGTTTATCCGACTGTTCGTTTCTGAATTATGCTGTTCACAGACACACACGGACATGTTTCCAAAAATGCTTTTTTTGGATTCAGGGGGTCTCAAAACATGTATTTCCGGTGAAATCTCGGTATCGAAATTTTGGGTGGAATACAATACTTCCCCTACTTACTATACGTAGTAGAGAAAGTAAAAAAAATCTGATGTGTTACACTCACATGACTTTCTCTACTCTTGTACAATCTATTTTTACAAACGCCTATTCTCCATATGCTTCATATTAATCGAGATATCGAGATGTCAATCTTATTTGTAATTTTCTTGTAGATGCAAGGGGAATATGGTAGGTTTTAAGCGATAGTCAAATATTTTAACGCTGGTTGCTATGTGGCGCATTCCATTCTCTTTGCATGTCCAGGACATAAAAGAATGAATAACGAATTGGAGAAAAACAATAAGTATTGGAAAATTTAAGGGAATAACAAGCAATATCTCGCAAACGGTTCACTCAACAAAAGAAATGTATATGACATAAATTGTGTATTTTAACGCGATCTACATTTTTTGTGTAGTAAAATTTTGTCTATCTCTTATGGTTTACCAGTTATGAAAAAGTCGTTCATAATAAAGAATACTTTTGGAGACATTCCCAGAAAATTCGAGATATACATTTTAATTATCATGACAATATCTTAAACATATGATATTTTAATCAAAATCGTTAGAGCCGTTTTTGAGAAAATTAAAATTTTCGAAAAATGTTCCATGTAAAGGGTAGTCTGGGGTGGGGGGATTTTCTTGAAAACCTTCGTGTCGCATCTCTGGAAGATACTGAACCTAAATACCAAGTTTGGTGTTTATCCGACTCTTCGTTTTTGAGTTATGCTGTTCACAGACACACAGACACACAGACACACAGACACACAGACAGACACACAGACACACAGACAGACACACACACGGACATGTTTCCAAAAATGCTTTTTTTAGATTCAGTGAGTCTCAAAACATGTATTTCCGGTGAAATCTCGGTATCGAATTTTTGGGTGGAATGCAATACTTCCCCTACTTACTATACGTAGTAGAGAAAGTAATATCATTGGTCAATTAAAAACAAATGAAATCCCAAAATCGACTTTCACTTTGTGATCGATATGCATTACCGGATCGTTGTGGACCAATATCTTGTATGCTGCCTTGCTTCCCATTCTCGTTTCCGTTTGGTTACCGTTCTCGGGCGGTTGCGAACGAGCCTTAAGCATTGACCTGGGCGGGAAACCCATAGTTTAGTATTGTTGAACATAGTCGTCTTCCGTGGTGTAGTGGTTAGTTCCCGAGGTCGCGGGTTCAAACCCAGTGGAGGACGATGGATTTTTTCAGGCGCAAAAATCCTTAGCATGGCCTCCTTTGGAAGGGAAGGGAAGTAAAGCAAAGCCGGTGGTCCCGTGTCGTAGATTTACGGTACGTAAAAGAACCTCAAGCCTGATAAAGAGGCCTCTGAGCAAAATTACCGGTCTTTCACGCCCAATATAAAATGGGACGCCAAGGACCACTGCAGTTAAAGAGCGTCCATAAATAAAACACATGAACATTGTCAGTCCTGAAGTCACAGAAAACAATCGCCTAAAACAAATATGTTATTTGTTGACCTAATGAAATGAAATTATTTTCTTTTAATCAGTACATTTATCGCCCTATGCTAATACAATGAAAACAGTTTTTTTGTTTTTAACATTACACAAAAGTGGCCGGTGACTGAACATTTCTGCCTCATTTTTGGTTTGGGCAGATGCAAATACTAAGAATCAGCAGAAATTATTTATTTAACATTTTAAATGTTGACCAATGTGCTTCCTGATAATATATATATATAGAGAGAAGTCATCCAAGCACTCCTTATGAATACACCCGCGGTATTATAGTATCACATGAACCGTGTTCCTAATTTCAACAAAAACAATTTCTGATGCGTTACATCCACATGATTTTCTCTACCCTCGATCATTTATTAGTAGGCATATAAACTAAAGCATATTCTTCTATCTAAAACTAAACTCCGAGGCGCAACAACTCGTTGCTGGACCAAGGCCTACTGCGTACCCATCTCTGCTCACAACGGGCGTCATGAGTGGGGTACAGTACTGAAGGGTGAGACGTGGTTAACGTCCCGGGCCCCCTCCCCACCGACCTTTTTTTATCTACGTCATTTTTATCCAGATAAACCGTTGCATAAATAGCTACATTACACATTTCGTTATAGATGCAAAGGTAATAACGATAGTCAAATGTTTAACAACTGGATGCTATGTGCTGCCTTAAAATTCCATGCTGTTTCCATGCAATCGCGAGAAACAACTGAAAGAATGATTGTAAAAGAATGTAAAAGAACGACAACATAAACCTGTAACAACTGTAAAGGAATGACAAAAGTATTGAACAATTCGAACCATTAATAATGTATATCTCAGAAATGGTTTATGCCACAAAAAAAAGTTATATGTAATAAATTGTCTGTTTTAGAGATCTACATGTTTTGTGTTGTAGAATTTCGCGAATCACTTAATGTTTACCGGTTAACAAGATTATACAAAGTTCCTTCCAAATGAAGAGGACTTCACAGGCTATACCAGAAAATCCAACATGTACATTTTATTTGTCAAGTAAATATGTTTAATATGTGGTATTTTAATCCAAATTGTTAAAATGATTTTTTTTAGAAAATAACAAAATTCGAAAAATGTTCCATAGGGTAGTTTGGGTTGAGGATTTTCTTGAAAATCTCCGTGTTACATCTTTGAAAGATACTGAGCTTTGTAGCGATTCTCTTCGTCGTCGTGGTGGT
Organism: Deroplatys truncata; assembly: GCA_030765065.1. Taxonomy (NCBI): domain Eukaryota; kingdom Metazoa; phylum Arthropoda; class Insecta; order Mantodea; family Mantidae; genus Deroplatys; species Deroplatys truncata. Next base: position 11,004,618 of record CM060982.1, read on the forward strand.
GATGGTAGTCTTCTTACCTGCGTCTTCGTGGTTCTCGCCGCTACGTCTTCAGGCGTCGGTGTCACCGATGTCAGTTAGGAAGCACTCGTTATCATCTCAGGGTTCAACTGTTGATCTGCCTACGGTGATTGTGTCAGGGTAGGATGCGGGAGTCGTAACAGCAGGATATAAAGAAACACTTTTCTCACTCCGGCGAGTCTTTAACGCGGTACTCCCACGATTCTTGGTTCACTAACATCCTCCGACTAGTTACTCGATATCTCGGTGCTCTATCAGCGTTCTTTAGACTCGCCTACTTGAAATAGTCACTTGACAAATATTAAATTATTTATAAGTTTGGATACAAACTATATCGACGTATACTATTAGCACAATAGATAAATATTCCACACAAATCACTTTGTAGATACACAATTGCGCGGCGCTTAACAATTTAGGAACTTTGCGTCCTTTTCTGAATCGGAATACTACGTGTTCCCTTGGCGAAGAACCAAGTCAAACTGTGTAAAATCCACGCTTACGTTCAAATACAAAGTTACTACTCTCGCCTCCGGATTTCTGTACATGAAGCCACGTCTGTCTTCTTTGGTGCTAACAATCATTCTGTATCTTTAGTGGCCCTCTGGTTAAAAATTCGAAGCATAAACTGTAGGAAAACACCGTTACTCTACTTTCTCTTAAAACTACGTTCTTCCCCTCTAAATACAAAGAAACGTTGGATTTTTATGGCCCCAAGCTCAAAAACATACAATGAACATTTTGGAGCGAAGCTTCTCTACTTCGCCTAAATCTTGCAGATTTTCTTACGCAGTTACGCCTTTATTTATTTAACAATGCTTATGAAACTTAGAACATATTTACACTTTTTGAAGGGCTTTCGGTTGAAATGGTTTTTAATCCAATTCCTTTAAAATATTAGAAAATTATCAAGTTGTATGTTTATCACTGATAATTCATAAACTATAATTAGTTAAGATATCCTTTTTGTGCAGGTGTACTCAGGCGGAAATATCGCTACAACTTAAATGCCAGGTTTGGTATCTATCCAATGTTTCCTTTTTGAATTATGCTGTTCCTAGACACACACACACACACACACACACACACGAACCTGCTCCTAAAAACGCTATTTTCTAATTCAGGGATCCTCAAAACATAATATTTCCGGTAAAATCTCGACATTGAATATTTGGGTGGAATACGACACTCCGCCTATTTACTATACATAGAGAAAGTAAACACAAAAACTGAAGTTGTTTGTTTGATAGTACGGAACCAAAGGACCATATCTTACTGCTCTGTCAAAAATTACAGAATGTTCAGCATTGGAAATGTCTTACAGTTAAAATTGCTGTTATTCTTTTTCTTCTGTCACACTGACTGCAGAGCCAGGACTTCCATAAGCGGGAAATCTGTGGTGGAAGGGGAGGAAGGAGTAAGACTTGTAGAATTGGAAATTGCTTTCAAGTAGCTTGCAGAGTAACTTAGGATCATTTTGTGAATCCACAAGGGTTAATGACTCAGGTGATCATGTCATTTGGTCAAAGTGGTGGGATGTCAGCTTGCTAAGCCAAAGGAAGATCCATGGTTCGAATTCCAACTATTGTCTTGAATTTTCAAATCTAGCTCAACTCTCCTAAAAACGCTGCTGTTTCTTGAGATATTTAATTTCCATCATAACAAACCACTTGCGCAAATCATAAGGATCCAGAAATGAAGTAAAATTAAGATAAAATTAAAGATTTAATGTAAAGCTATTTTTGTGTGTAATGAAATAGTAATGTAAATATAATTTTTATATCTATAATCATTTAAATATATATTATCAGTTATTTCTACACATTTAAGTTATTTTTACATAGTTTTGTTTGTTATGCTTCTTATTGGGAATAAGTTGTAAAAAGATATACTTTGTCAAATTAAGTAACCTTTTGACAAAGGAAACCTCTTTACTACTACTAGTGCATAAACTTTATTTAGGAATTTATTTTAATATGAACTATGAAAGAATTAAATTATGCATACGTGGAAGAGAATGGTGGCAGCACTTTCATTCATAAATTTTGCCAGTGCATTAAATTATAATAGTATTAAAAACTGAAAATTTCTATAGAAAGCATCAGGTGTATGATATTAAATGATGCTGAGTTTATTTTCTCTGAAACTAGAATTATTTTAATTTCTGTTAACCTCTGTTTACAGCTTTATTTTGTAATTCAGTTCCCTTCCGCCCTTTTTATGTCCATTGTTCCTAGGACATCACAAGAATTAGTATCTTTTTAAATCCATTAAATGCTTCTGAAACTGCCTTTATTTCAATGTATGAAATAACAGCGATCAATTTGTTATTTGTTAACAGCGTCAAGACAGCGAGTGATGCTGGAGACAGCAAGCATAGCAGGTGGTGCCACTATAGCTGTCTTTCTTGTAATGATTGTATGCATAGCAGCATACATACATTTCCAGAGAAAACAAAAGGAAACTCGTGCCAGGTATATTTTGAAGCTTTTTTAATGTTTATTCTTTTATTTTATTCAGTTATCTGCTAATGAATATTTCTCTATGTAAACAGTGACACGTGCACAAAAGTAAATCCAGTGCAATCAAATCAAGTATTACAAGGTACATCACAAAAGTAGTTTGCTGAGTACTAACAAAAATTACTGGATCTCCTCTGTAATAACAGTGTTGTGTTTAATGTCTTATTATGTAGAACTGCAGCAAAATAAGTAATCAAATTGCACTTAATTAGAAAATGAGCAAACAGCATGCGCAGACTGCTTTCTGCTGATAAGCTCTGGAAACGGGAAGATGGAATGACCGTTAGTAAACCATCATGTCTAAAACATCGCAAAGGGAAGCCTTTAACGAGTGGTGAGAAAGTTTTATTTTGAATGTATTTCATAAACTATGTGAGAAATATCCCACGTTGGCTATCAAGGATGTTGTTAATACTACAGTGGAGTTACTGGTGTGTCTGTCTGCATTAAGTATAAATTCTGCACGCCGTGAAAGGATAAACACAGGCAAGTTAACCATGCCTGGAAAATCAAGTAAACATAAAAAGCCAGTGCTAGAAGTTCAGTGTGACAAATTTGTTAAGAGTGCAGTATGTCAAAAAGTTAATAATTTCTTCCACATTAATGGTCCACCTACAATTAAGAAAGTGACCCTGAAGGTTTATGAAGAATGACATCACCTGGATGGAGGGAAAAGGTTTATCATTTGAAGATGAACTAATGCGCATTATCTGGAATGCAATCAAGGAGAAAGCTTACAACAGGTTTGTTATAGATACCCTGGCAAATGAAGCAGCTGAGACTACCTCCATACCATTGAACTGAAATGCAGTGAGGTTAAACATCATGTTGTGACTTTCAAACTTGCTGCTGCTGAGATGAAGACTTGTTACTGGATGGCAGCTTGAAATTGGTAACAGCTGATATGTGGCGGGTAGGGTTGCCAGGTTTTATTTACGGAAAAAAAGAAAAGACTTTTTACTGATGCAACTAAACACCAAAATAGAATTTTAAAGGCTTATTTTGGTCACAAGCACTTTTATTGTTGGTATTTATTTTCAATTACACTTTTTTTTAAGAATTTTGCATTACATTTTGCAATTTTGAAAAATTGTTTGCATGAATATGGAAAGTTTAGAAACACCTGTAATTCAGATTCAATCAATTCCTTAGTGCATCTGTTTCTCACATCTGTCCATTTCTGTTTCATCAAAGAGAATATTCTCTCAAAAAATGCATTAGAACCAGGAATACTAAATAAATAACCTACAACTTTACTCGTATTATTTATATTCTTGGGAGAAACATTGGAAAAGAAATGAACCCATTTTTAAACATCGGTACCTTTACTCTTGCAGCTTTCAGCTAACTGTTCCTTTGTATCACAAAACTCCTCAAAAAGCTTATTTGGGTTAACATAGTCAATTTCTAACACTTCAATAGCACCCTCAAAATCATCAACTTTTTACTCATTTTGTCCTAAAGTGAAGTTTGATAACTTTGAATATTTATTGTCACTAGAATCATAATTTGGTTCAGATGTTTCAACAAATTTAAGTAAAAATCATAGAGACTTTTAACAATCTTATTTATTGGCAATGTTCTTAAAAACTGTTTTTCTGTACCTCCAAAATACTGATCCTCAATTCTTTGATTCAACTTACTCTCAATTGCTGACATTGATTTGAAGGTAGCTAAAATACTCAAACTATTTGCTCTAGGATTTTAGTTATGGTATCTAACAGTTCCCCAACATTAACAACAACAAACAAACAAACAAACAAAATACCAACAATATCTGCATCTGTATTTTCAGTTTTAAACAAATCAGAAAAACACTTGGGATTGTCATCTATGCTTTGAAAATAGCTTTTCAGAGCATCCCAGTTTTCTAACAATCTTTTAACAGCTGCATTTATAGACAGCCATCCGGTAGGTACATGGCAAACTAATTCAGAGCTTTGTAAGTCTATAAAAAAAAAACATTACTCATTCCGTCCTTCTTTTGGCTGATATTGAAAAATGATCATAACTATTCAAAACTATTCTATTGTCTTTGTTAGAGGCATCTGTAGCCACCGAATAAAAGTGACAACGTTTATCAGGATGATTAAGAATGTTCACAAAATCCTCTACACTTTTAGAGCAAGTATATGTTTAACCAATTGTCCAGACTTTGTTTTGCCACAAGCTAGCTTTCCTGAATCATGGAATAATGAGTGCTTTGACTTGTTCCCATAATCCAAACTATTGTAACTGTAACTATGTTTTACACTGTGATATACCAACCCTAGCTCACATGCAGTTACATAATCTACCTGGTTTTTTTTAACACTGATAAGATAGCTTGAGAGTGTGTTTCTTCCTATGGTTCCCTTCTCCTTCATCTGATGCTTCCTATAAAGTGCATGCTGTTTAACATTCAACTGGCTGCCATGACTTACAGAAAAATCCTTGTTGCACTCTTTAGAATAAGCACAATCTTTTAAAGAAGCTGGAGCCACCCACTTGTGAGTTTCTTCCCATATTTCCAAATATGTTTGTTTATATTGCAATGTTCGCTTTTTGGGTGGGGTACTTGGATGGCTGCTGAACCCTGACAGTGAAACTGCACTCGTTTCACAAATTAAACAAAAAATGAAATGAAAATGAAATATAAAATTTACCCAGTTTAATATAAAATAAATGTATGCATAAACATTTAATAACTTTAGTGCTTATTACAGCACTTCTATTCTAAGCACATACATATTACTTACCTTAACCTTGCATATATTAGAAATGTAGTTTTGTTCTTCAGTTAAGGATTGGCTTGGTTCCATGGACTACGTTATAAATAAACACGTCCAGTTATACCACACAAATACAAGGTTGAGAACATAACAATGAACCATAATGCCGCATATGTGTTTTTGCGGTACAGAATAGTCAACTGTATTTTATAGCTGTTACCAATGTTCTCAAAATAAACATATGGTTACATAGCATGCCATCTATCACAACATTCCTAATTGTGTTACGCGGCCAAAAATAAAATTCCCTCTCTGAAAAATGGAAGAAACCATCTTACAGGAGGAGAAAAAAAAACAGATAAGGTAAGGTGAACCTAAAAAACGTACAACTTATGGGAAAAGCGTAATACCTCGCAACCCTAGTGGCGGGCCTTCAAGTCATACATATCACGTGGAGAGGGAAGAGAAGTTGTGGCAATCAGGTTGTCTTCATGACGTGTTGTTGACCATCTCATCAATCCAGAAGATTCTGATAGCAGTACAGAGGAGGAGGAAGAAGATGAGAGAGAGGGGAGGAGAGGAATTCCTATTTGGATGGAATACAACCTCTTTCAGATTAGGAATGTTAAGGTTTTATTTTTGTATAGTGTTTTTTTTAATGTTTCTTATTTATGTTTTTAGTTCGGAGTACTACATGCAACTGTTATCTAATTAATCATTAGTGTGTTTCTAAAGTATCGCACAAAGTGAAACAAAGGCAAGCAAGTGCTACGTGGTTACAATATCTTACTCCAATCAAAGCAAGAAGGGGTATTGTTTACATACAGACATATTCTTTATGGAATCACTCTAGGGAAGCACTATATAAAATAAACAATATTTATGAAGATGCATTTAATTGTATTATTATATTAAACACGCAACATGAAAACTCAGTTGCTACAAAGGACTGTATGTGTGTCTCTCTCTCTCATTTGAGAGCAAGGAAGCATATGGAATGACAGTGAGATGAATGAAAGGAAAGGTGATGATGGAGCAATTGGTGGCATGAATAGTGGGGGAAACCGGAGAACCTGGAGAAAACCTGCCCAGATGCCGTTTTGTCCACCACAAATACCACATGGGTTCCCTGGGATTGATCCAGGCCACCTTGGTGAGAGGCGAGCGGTCTAACCACTCAGCCATGAATGGTGGGGGAAACCGGAGAACCTGGAGAAAACCTGCCCAGATGCCGTATTGTCCACCACAAATACCACATGGGTTCCCTGGGATTGACCCAAGCCACCTTGGTGAGAGGCGAGTGGTCTAAACACTCAGCCATGAATGGTGGGGGAAACCGGAGAACCTGGAGAAAACCTGCCCAGATGCCGTTTTGTCCACCACAAATACCACATGGGTTCCCTGGGATTGACCCAGGCCACCTTGGTGAGAGGCGAGTGGTCTAAACACTCAGCCATGAATGGTGGGGGAAACCGGAGAACCTGGAGAAAACCTGCCCAGATGCCGTTTTGTCCACCACAAATACCACATGGGTTCCCTGGGATTGACCCAGGCCACCTTGGTGAGAGGCGAGTGGTCTAAACACTCAGCCATGAATGGTGGGGGAAACCGGAGAACCTGGAGAAAACCTGCCCAGATGCCGTTTTGTCCACCACAAATACCACATGGGTTCCCTGGGACTGACCCAGGCCACCTTGGTGAGAGGCGAGCTTTCTAACCACTCAGCCATGAATGTTGGGGGAAACCGGAGAACCTGGAGAAAACCTGCCCAGATGCCGTTTTGTCCACCACAAATACCACATGGGTTCCCTGGGATTGACCCAAGCCACCTTGGTGAGAGGCGAGTGGTCTAAACACTCAGCCATGAATGGTGGGGGAAACCTGCCCAGATGCCGTTTTGTCCACCACAAATACCACATGGGTTCCCTGGGATTGACCCAAGCCACCTTGGTGAGAGGCGAGTGGTCTAAACACTCAGCCATGAATGGCAATCAATAGATGTTAGTACCTACAGTATAAGAGTACTGAAATACTGGTGTAGAATTTTGGATAATATTATCAAGCAGTGTCAGATAGCTCCCCAGAAAATTAAAGGGAAGTAAACTTGGTAAAGGGAATGCTTCTGCAAGGAATTGTGTGGGATCATCATGGATTGAGAGGTTTAATAAGGAAGGAGGAAATTTCCAGAAAAGACTGGAATTGAAGATTAGCCATAATGCTAAGGAATGTTTAAAATCCAAGACTATGAGGGCAGTCCCAGAAGTAGCCATCCTAACGTATATATATAGTGGTTGTTGTTTCAAACAAATGACTATGGCAGAAAGTACCACCCTTATAAAGCTTAAGTTTGAAGTTTTACGATGCTACGTTGTTTAGTAATTGTTTGGCAGCCATTAATAGTGAACACACTCAACGAATTTGTAAACATGGATAAAACTGGCCATAATTATTTCATTTGAAAGGTCATAGCCCAGCTAATATTAGAGCTGAGCTAGATTCTACTCTAAAGGAGTCTGCTCCTTTGTTTACAACAGTAAAATATTGGGTGGCAGAGTTTAAGCTAAGCTGTACGAGCTGCCAAGACGAACATCGCAGTGGTCGACCAAATGAGGTGACCACACCAAAAATTGTGAAGAAAATCCACAAAATGGTATTGGATGACTACCTATTGAAAGTGTGTGAGCTAGCAGACATTGTAGGCATTTCAAAAAGTGCTGTACTTTGCATACTAACTGAAAATTTAGACATGAGAAAGCTATGCGCAAGATGGGTGCAGCGTTTACTCACAATGGAACAGCAGCGTCGTGAGGATGTTTCAGTCAAGTGTTTGGCGATGCTTCGCTGCAGTAAAGCCAAGTTTTTGCATTGATTCATAACCATAGATAAAACTTGGGTCCATCACTTCACCCCTGAGATGAAGGAACAGTCAAAACAGTGGATTGAAAGGGGAGAATCTGCTCCAAAGAAGGCGAAGACAGTTCCATCTGCAGGCAAGGTCATGACATCAGTTTTTTGCGATGCGCGTGGGATAATTTTCATTGATTATCTTCAAAGATGAAATGCAATGAATGGCAAGTATTATGCAAACTTATTGCAGCATTTGAATGATGAAATCAAGTAAAAATGGCCGCATTTAGTGGAAAAGAAACTTGTTTCATCAAGACAATGCACCAGTTCACACATCCATTATCAACATGGCCAAAATCAATCAGTTAAAGTTTGAATTGCTTCCTCATGCAACCTATTCACCAGACTTAGCCCCCTCTAATTACTTTCTGTTTCCAAAGTTAAAGAAATGGCTTGGTAGTAACACATTTGCCAACAATGAAGAGGTGGAGTTTGCATTTGATGGCTATTTTGCAGAACTCGACGGTTCTCACTATAAATAGGGTATCGAAGCTATTGAACATCGCTGGGAAAAGTTTATCGAGCTGAAAGGAGACAATATAGAGAAATAAAGATGCTTTTTCCCAAAACTTTTGTGTTTTCTTTGTTAGGTTGGGTACTTCTGGGACAGCTCTCGTACCTTTCTATGATAATATAATTAACAGAGAAGAATTTTGAAGAGAATAGTCATGAAAACTATCCCATTCTTGTTTGGAACAAGATATAGACATTCATGTTTAAACCAACCTGGTTTTTGTTCATATCATTTTATAGATATATAGACACTCTTGATTGTTTTGCTAAGTTCTCTATAGTTCAGAACTATCTTTTTGGAGTATAAAAACTTAAGAAAAGATCAGTAGTAAAACATACCTAATTTAACTCTGAATAATTTTGCTAAGTTAAAACTAAGACAGTTGATCCTTTAAATCATCTTAAAACAGAAAAATCATTAAAATATAATTTATATCTGTCATCTTTAATTTTTATTCCTTGAACTCTTTTCAGATTTATGTGTTGTTTATCAGTTAAGCCCTTTTCAAAACTGCATACTAAGTTGTATGTTTAAAAGAGAATTGTTTCTGAAGCTGAGGTAAAATGAATCTATGGTATGATACACTGTGAGAAATATGTTAACTTTTATAATTTCCAATTAAAAACAAACATTTCCAACTCTGTCAAACACAACCGGACAGTTCCAAAATTCTTTTGCTTGCAAACTGTAAACAGATTCAACATGTTAAGCATAAAAATATCTGTCACTGTTGAGTAAAGCGAAGCCTCATTATAGTTTTTCTACTTCCTGAAAAGTCACTGGTTTGGAAATGATCATTTTAATTGCAGACGTGAGTCAGTTGCAGGGATATTATAACCGTTTCAGTGGAAGCCCAAACATGGCGGCCACCATACGAGGGGAATTTATTGCACTGTAGTTTTAGTAAAGTCGAGTGTTTGGAGAATTGCATTACATTTTGCACTATATTTTGGAATGTACGACAATTAACTTTTGGAGTAAGAGTTTCTGTTATTAGAGAAGAATGGTAAGGGGAAAATGACTAAGAAATATTGCTAAATTTGATGAACATGCTAACCATAATTAAAAGCTACACAAATATTAAGAAATAAACTAACGATTTTAGAGTGTTGCTATTTGTTTCTCATTATGCAGATTATAAAGGGTACTGAGGCATTCAATTTAAAGATAGGGTGTAACAACCAGTGTTAAACATAAGGGGAATGGAGGGAAAAATGTAACCCTATAATTTGAAAGTGAAAGTCAGCTATAAGCATGTTAGATAATTAAGCAATTGATTTGTTATATTTTGACTACCTGCTTTTGCATTAAACAATGTGTACATTCTAAGAGTTTGAATATTAAAGAGCCTTCATTTTTCAGTTGTGTAGACGGTAACAGTCAGGACCCTGAGAGAGAGCGAAGACCATTCAGCCGTTCGCTGGCAATTCCTATGATTAATCCAACTCACCATGTATCGGTAAGTGATAATAGAGTGTGATCCTTGTAAGAAACACATTACATTTGACAGTTATATATTCCGTTTTTAAGTTCCTGGTCACAAACATGCATTGGGCAGTACTTGATGATTTGTAAGCTACATCTTTTACATACATTCAAAAGTTTTTGGAAAACATTGATTTAATTTTATGCAGAATGCCAATTTTGAACAAACATAATTTTAACTGAATTATTGCATTTAAAAATGATTAAAATATAATTTTCACATTGTTGTACCCTTACATGCAATGTATATAAGGGTACAACAGTTGACAGCATAGTTGTGTGACAGTTATATTTAAGGTATTGAAATGATAAACATTCCTTATCCAGCAGCTTTCGTTTTATCCATTCCACTTGCTTTTATATACACTGCAACAATTGATTAATGCTACCAGTAAATTCTTTTACCTGTGTTCTCATAGGTTGAGGAGGTTCGAAATATTCAAATTAAACAATTCCTATCTTTAAGACAAAAGGAAGTTTTAACAAAGACTTCAACTTTTTCATTCTCTTTTTGGTGAGAAGTAATTTACACCAATGAGGATGTTGGTGTCAGTTCATTCTTTGGTACATACACAGTAAAACAAAACAAGCAGAAATTATACATATTAGCTATAAATGTATTATATTTTAATAATGTTGGGTGAAACCATTGAAGTAGGTGTAACTGGACAAGCCACCCATGCCTACTATCTCAGACTAGACCAGTCCACACTGTCTTTATTCACATCCTTTATAGCAAACCTATAATGTTCCAGCTGATATTTTGTTCTTTTGGTTAATTGATATTACCTAAGGTCAATCAGGAAAAGAAGCGTCATACGCTGTTTAGGAAAATGTGATGACTGTTCCTGCTATCCGGGAAGATTTTGCACATAAGTGCCTGTGTTATGTATTATAATTTAGTCCTTCTAAAGCATACCATTGAAGCAGAAAGATTGATTTAAAACTATACTTGACTTACCTGTGTACATATAAGCTTAGGATATAGAATTTATTTGTTATGGTGTTGTACATATTTATGTATTATATTATTTACATACTTTTGGTGTTATCATCATTATTATGGGATTGTGAATTTGTTCCTTGTCAATGTATATATGTATTCAGAAGTAAACTCATTTCTTAAATTAACAGTCAGGGCCAACTTTAAGTAAATTCATAAATAAGGAAAATTTGCATAAATTACGCTAGATAACCATGGAATAAACAAACTGGTTTTTACAAAGAAATAATAAGAAAACAAAATCTATTATTGCCAAAGAACAATAAAATACATTTTCTACTAGTAAGAAGAATCATCCCATAGTCATTCACGCTGTACAGATCACCATTCCAAGAGCACTAAGATTGTGTACACCTACTTATACATTGTATATCTATCTTTAAACAAGTCTGCAGTAAATGTAATCAATGAAGAAATATATTCAATAAAATGAAGTTTATGTTGGGAAAGAATTAGTCATACAAATTAATTTAAAATAAGGAATCCTACCTGTTACAATGCCCCATAGATAAACTTAGGGATCTCATTGTTTTGTTAATGAAACGTATATTATAAAATTCCATTGCATTTTGCACCCAAAGTGGGGCTCAGAAAATTTTGAGGATTCCAAGCAAATTAAAAATAAAATATATAAAGATGAGGATAATAACAAAAGAAGGCATCACGGCAATGTAAGAACACTGAAGGATGATTGGCGACTACACGGTGATGGAATAACAGTACACATCAACTAGGACAAGACAATGATAACCATCAGGCAATCAAGGATTTCAGCGAGATGAAGAGGATTGCAAGAGTAAAAGACATTTTAAAGTTTTATGTTATTGAGAGTAAAAAGGTATTGATGTCTAGGATGAATGTTCAAAATTCAATTGTAGAATCAGCTAAGGAAGAAGCAGAAAGTGCAGAGATGGAAGGGGAAAATTCAAAGAAACAGGTCAGGAAAAAGGAACAGGATTAACATTAGAAGGTTTATATGAATTTATGAAGGAGTCCAATGATAATAGAAAAACAGAAATAGCTAATTTAAAATAAGAAATGGAAACGGGTAGAAAAGAAGATTTATAGAGTAGGAAAATTGAAACAATGGAATTATGACGTTTGATAGAGGAGGTAAGAATAGAATGTAACAATAATATGAAAATCATAAGTAATAGTTTGAATGAAATAAAGAATAGTTTGGAAATTAAGATTGAAACTTTAGTAATAAAATGAATAATTTAGAAATTGAAGTAAAGGAGAATAAAAGTATGTTAGACGAAGGTTAAACATAGAAATGAATTGGAGATTGTACAAATAGTATAAGAACAGAGTTAGCTGAGGAAATTAAAGCAATGTAAACATGTCAAAACAATTTTGAAACAAAACAAATAGAGGAGGTAAAGAAATTATTGTGTAAAGAGTAGTAAGGAAAGAAATTTTAAGTAGTGAAAATGTGAAACAGATAGTTACATCAGAAATAAAAGATGTATCAAATGCAATAATTTGCAACAAAAAGGAATAGATAGCATGAAACATGGTAATGAGGAACTAGAGAGAGAAATGAATGAACAATTAAAAATATTGGAAGAAAAATTTTCAGAAAGAACAAGAAAATGTAGAAAGAATAAAGAGAATTGCAAATGCATTGCAAACTAATAATGAAAATTCTGAATGAAATGAAAATATTGATGATATGCAGGATATCATGACACTTGGCAAAACAATAGAAATCAAAAAGATGAAAGCCCACTAATGTACACTTATAACACATGTAAAACAACATATTACATGAAATCACACTGCCTAATTTCGATAAGGAGAAGGGAGATGACTCAAAATTGTTTATGCAAGAATTAGAAGAATACTTCAGAATAAAAAGAATACCGAACCAACTTAAAATAATAGTAAAAAAACAGCCTAAAAATAAAGCCCCAGATTGATTAAGGTTAACGTTGGCAGAACATGAATCTTATTCATCTTTCAGGAATCTATTCTTATCAAGGTATTGGGGTTCAGTGTAACAAAACCAAGCCAGGATTGAACTGTCAACTGGAAAACATGATCCATCCAAAGGATTGTCTTTAGTAGACTATTTCATGAAGGTGGTAAATAAAGGAAAGTTCTTAAAAGCGAGTATGTCTGAGCCAGAACTTATTGCTAGCATTATTGGGCATTTTCCCAACATTGTATGAACAGGATTGATTGTAGCAAAGCCTATAGATTTCATGGACATTGTAGAACTTTTAGTTGCTTTTAAAATGCAAAATAGACGGAACTAGGAATACATAACCACACTAGCATCCAGTGCGGGAACACAATCAACAGCTTAATTGATACCAACACAACTAAACACTATGAAAAGAAAAATTGTGAAGGAAAAAAGGCATATAATCATAATGGTAGATTCAAAAATATAAGGAATAGATACAATCATTCTATACCCAGGAACGAGCAAAGTCATGGTAATCATGTTTGAAGGACATACATAAGCAGGCCATCACATAAAGATAATCAGGTCAATCATATAGGATTTTGTGGGGAATATTTAATGAATCAAAGAATGCTTTAAGCTAGGAATGTAAGATATAGGAATGCACAGGAAACAAAACATAATGGAACAGAGAGTCATAATCAAATGGAGCAAACTCAGACACTGGAAAATTTAAGTATGTCAACCCAATGGAAAACTAGGTCAAGGTCAACTTTGTGCCTCAAAGGTTGATCGAAGTGGCATAAGAGATAATAAAAGTTGCACACAAATAGAGGCTTTAATGAAACATACTAAAAATGAAAATAGTAATAGTAATAATAATAATAATAATAATAATAATAATAATAATAAAGAAATGACAAAATCCACCATTAATGAAATTAAAAGTTTGGAATAGTGAATTAAATGCAATGATTGATACCTCTGTATGTGACCTATTTAGGAAAATAACTAATGAAAATCAGAATTCAATTACCGAAACATATATTATAAAGTTTTGCCACACTATAAAGCAGAACATAGGCATTAGTTAGTTTGCTATTAATGCAAACAATGCTTTAGATCAGATATAGTGAAATATGATTACATTTGGACTTCCTCAGCCATTTCCTCTCTGCAGGGGTGCCCATCCTTCCCAAGGCTATGGTGCATTCCCCCAAACAATCATCCCCCCCAATTTTTCTGAGAGCTCAATTTAAACTATTTAGTTCCTTTTCTGTGTTGCTGCAAAGCTTCACAAAGGGGCTGTCTTTGCAGGTGTAAAAATCCTTAGCATACTTCCTTCGGAAGGGAAGTGAAGCCGGTGGTCCTGTGTCATAAATTTATGGCACATAAAAGAACCTTAAACCTGATAAAAAGGCCTCTGAGCAAAATTTCCAGCCTTTCATGTCCAATATAGAGTGGGACGCTAAGAATCATAACCGTTAAAAGAGTGTCCATAAATAAAAATATACAAAAAGGGGCTGTCTTATAGGTACTATAGTAGCAATTGTGATACTGCACAGTAAAAGCATAAACAAATAATTGAAAAGTTGAAATTAATTTAAAAACTTGTAATATTTACACCAAAAATTACAAACAAAAATATTTGGCAGGTGGTGTACTTTATTACCTGGTATTTCAATGTATCCTATTGTTTCTAAGTAGACCAATATAGTAAGTATAATAATGCTATATGTTCTGAACAACTACATACCTGCCTATAATGTTATAATGTTATGTTATACATTTCCAAATATTATGATTTGATGTGCCACATTATACCATAAGCTATGAATTGTACTTAACATTACTTAACAAATCTCTACTACATGTATTGACCACATATTAACCAACAAAACGTATGAAGATGGAGAATGTATAGTGCAAGAAACGGGTCTCTCTGATCACAAAGCAGTATATACAAAGATGCCAGTCAAACACAAAACAAACAAAGTAAAAAAAGCAATTTCTAGGCGTATTTACAGCACAGAAACCATTGCAAAATTCAAAGATAAATTACGTAACACAAATTGGTCATTTAACCTCACAGATACTGTCGACACCAATTATAATAATTTCCTCAGGGAATTACTAAATAGTTATAATGAAATGTTTCCCAAAATCCAAGTTTCACAATCAATTAAAAAATATTCACTAGATTGGTGCACTCAAGGCATAAGAATATCCAGTGCCCTCAAAAGATTTCTGCATAAATTGTATAAAACTACAACCAACACAAACTTTATCCAGTATTACAAAACATACTGTAAAATTTATAAACACGTAATTAAAAAGGCGAAACAGCTAGCCATAGATAAGTTTATTAAAAATGCTGAAAATAAATGCAAGGCAACATGGAGTGTAATAAAAGGGGAACTGGGATTAAGTAACACCAAAAATGATAAACTCAATGTTGTAGATAATGTAACTGCGGAAGCATTAAATAATTATTTTGTGGATATAGCTATGCATACTCGTGAGGAATTTCCATCTGTCCAAGACTCTAATTTTGCACTCTTAAAAAATGGCTGTAGGCTGCTAACACCTCTGTTCAATTTTTCTAGTGTTTCACCGGATGTAATAATAAATGTAATAACAAAGTTAAAAGGGAAAACCTCAAACGGTTGGGATGAATTACCCCCGTTCCTTATAAAGGAAATAAAACATGAAATAAGTGTGCCACTCAGCAAAATAATTAATCAATCTTTATCCATGGGTCTCTTTCCGGAAAGAATGAAGTATGCGGTGGTGAAACCTGTATATAAAGGTGGAAATACTGAACCAAAAAATTTTCGGCCAATTTCGATTCTGCCAACATTTGCAATCATATTTGAAAAAATTGTTCATTCTCACCTTATTACTTACTTAGAACACTACTCCAAATTAAATAATTCTCAACATGGCTTTAGAGCTAACTATTCAACAATAACTGCATTAACAAATCTAGTAAATGATGTCTCACAAATGATAGATGAGAAACAACATACTGCAGTACTTATATGTGATAATTCCAAAGCTTTCGACTGCGTGAGTCATGACATATTATTGAATAAATTGGAATTTTATGGCATAAAGAATACTGCATTAGTCTGGTTTAAAAACTATTTAAAAAACCGGAAACAGAGGGTCATTCTGAATAATTCAACAAGAACGGTCCAATCTAACTGGAAAGGAATAACCACTGGTGTACCACAAGGAAGCGTGTTAGGCCCCCTATTATATACAATATACACCAGTGATCTCCCAAATTGCATTAATTCTAAAACAGTCATGTATGCAGATGATACGTCCATCCTATTGAAAGGCATAAACAATGGACATCTTCTACAAAATGCAACAGTAACCTTAACTCAGTTAAAGAAATGGTTCAGCAGCAATGGCTTAAAATTAAACACTTCAAAAACATGTTTTATGCATCTCTGCAATCGAGACAAAGGGATGGCTTATAACCTACCAATCAACCAGACAGACACTGCAAAAATATTAGGAGTGTATCTAAATAAACAATTAAAATGGGACGATCATATTCATTACATTAACAAAAAATTAAACATAGCTTGCTTCAACATGCGTTGCATAGCCCAGGTTACTAACTTAGAAACTAGAAAAATTGTTTATTTTAGTTATTTTCACTCTATAATGACATATGGAATCATACTCTGGGGTAACGCAGTGGGATGGAACACCATTTTCAAATGCCAAAAAAGAATCATACGTATAATGTCTCAAGTTGGATCAAAAGAACCATGTAGAAAGCTATTTAAAAAGCTTAAAATACTAACACTACCATCTCAATATTTATATGAATTAAACAAATATATCCATACTAATTATGATAACTTGCACAACTTACAATATCAACATAATTATGGAACCAGAACAAAAAACAATTTAAAACCATCCATGCATAGGCTTAAACTGTATGAAAATAGCCCACTTTATGCAGGTGTAAAAGCGTATAACAAACTACCAAACCAAATTAAAGCCATAAAGGACCAAGGTTTATTTAACAGGACATTGAAAAGCTTCTTAATAGATAAGGCTTACTATTCAGTAACTGAATACATAACCATGTAAATAGTAGAATGTAACAATAGAATTAGTTTTATAAATAGTACTCTCTAAGGTTTGTAATGTTTATTTAATTAATGTATTTATTATACTTGACGAGTCACCTGTTTACTGAGCTTTGCTCATCTGATATGTAAGCGTTTTGTGACAATAAAGCATCTTATCTTTGGGGGGAGGGATACAGCACATTTAGATTAACAAACCTAAAGATACAAACTGAGTTAACAATCACAGTATTCGATTAACAATTGCAATAAACGTGTTTATAATACCTGTGGTAATGTACTTCAATATTTTTGTACTCCCTAAAATTTTGAATCCTCCCCCTCCCATGGACAGCCTTGCCTTTCGGTTGGCAACCTGATTTCTATAGGTTTTACGGTTTGCTGAGTAGTGTTATGCAGGTTGCATATTTAAGAGACTATGCACCACACATACTTGAAACAATATTGCAGACTAAGTATATAATGAATGTTTACATTGTTACAGGAGCATACATCAATACCAACAGATCCAGGGGGCACAGCAGTGCTCTTCTCCCACCCTACCACGAGAGTAGCAACTAGTGGGCAGCAACAGCCACCCCAGTAGTGACATAACCTACTAGTCTCCCATCTGGCTTTATCTGCAGCTTCCCCAAAAAGATGCTGATGTTTATTGTTGGAAGGAATTGCAGAAAAGAGATGACAGATGGCCAAGGCTCTGTGCTGTTAAAAAAGCATTGGCATATAGACATATTGTTAATTTATTTATTTTGCCCTACGAAGACTGTGTAATACTTTCAGCTTGAACTTTCGGCAAGTCGCTACCAACGAAATAAAAGTGTTTGAAAGTTTGTTTTATAATCTCCAACAGGAGAAATTTGACTTAACAGAATTTTGTAAAATGATTCTTCTGTTTCACCTCGCAGCAAACAAAGGCCATTTTTGAAACTACCTGGCTATTTAAAAAAAGAAAAATATTGAGCAGGCAAATAAACGAAACCAACCAAGATTACGCTTCTGGGTCTCAGTGTAGATCTGTATATTGACTGAAAGGGAAAGAGTAAGTCGGAAGAGAAAGCATATTTAGTGGAATGCTATTACCTCTATAATTGTAAAAGCATGATACATACTTAATGTGGTGTTTTTGATTTATTTATAACTTTTTTTTTTTCATGGCCTCAATCTTTCTACTCAGTGGGTGGATCCAACCAGTTTCTTATGTACCCCTCTTTTCTTTTTTTCTGAGTGAGTGTGAGAAGCATCATAATTGATGTACAACACATTCCTGAACATACACTGTTCATTTAGGAAACAAATAAAGATTTCTAAACCAAAAAGCGCATAATATTGTTTATTGATTACTTTATTGTGGTTAAATACTTTTATAGTAGCAAGTTGTCTTTTAGGTGTATTTATGGTTTAATATTAAATCTGGGTTGTACATAAAATACAAGTAGTTGTCTGGAGAACTAAAAGTTGAGAGTAAGTTTCCTTGTGCTGCACAAAATAGTATACTGACAGATGTGGAAAGGGATGAATGGTTTCTTCATAAATGGGGGGGAAGAATCAGATATTCCAGTTTTACAACTACTTAATATTCCATGTGTGCATGTTTTTGTGTGTGTGTGTAAATAAATAAAGTATATGTTATTAACACTGAAGCGGATAACACCCATGGAGAGAAAATTTGAGCCAATTTATTAATTCTTTTTAAATGTGTCACCTCTGATTGAGAATGAATGTACATTTTGTAGATAGAAATAAATTATCTTCTGTTTTTTTTTCTGCCTATGTACAGATTTTCTTGTAATTCTATAATGCAGAAAAAATGAAGCCAAGCAAGAAACTTGCCAGAGCTTCTTAACAGAACATTGGTTCCTAATATAATATTAGAAGCAAATTAATAGAATTTCTGAAAAAATCAGGACATGGTGGCCTTTCTGGCAGCTATTTCTTTATGGTGGTGATTTGCTGAAGTTTCATTCCAGCTTTTAGTTGGTTTTTAAAATGCTTGTAATTTCAGTCAGTTACGCTGCTTATTATTAGCTTTCACATAAATTGTCGCCAGTAGTGATTCTATTTCTGAAGCAAGATGTTAAGATAAACACCAAAGATAAAAATTAGCTGACAGCGTTAATCCCCTTCTCTGTTATAATTATTATTTTTCTAAGTATTTTTATAACCCATACCAAAGCACTGGAAAAAAAGAATAACACTTCCCAGTAGTTGTATATTGGTGAGGTAGAATCAACTTCTCCCAGTACAAGTAAGAGGGAACAGGGAAACTATCCTCAATATGAAAAAAATGCAAGTGTCTGTAATTTATGCTATAAAACAACTGTTTGAAATATTAGGGAAAAAAGTTAAAAAATAAAACAAATTAACTGGTTGAAATAATATGTAGTAGGCCATTTTTGAAACATTTTTAAATGTTTCTTGATAACCGATAAAATTGTAATAGAAACATGTACATCATTTAGTATAAATTTAATTTTCAGTTAATATTTCATTAATGTTCCTAGATTATTGATCTAATGTATATATATACTGTCTTGACAGCATTCTCAAGAGAGCAGTTACTGCATTTTGTGTCAACCATGGCTGTAAGAAATCTCTGAATGTCATGTGTATAAGTGTTAATGTTTTTGTTGAGCAGAATGCTGAATACAAAACCACAATTTTCATAACTGTAAGCAAGAAAAATAAACTTGCATCATTATTGCAACAGCTGAATGATATCAGTGCAGAAAAATACTTTCCAAAAAAGGCAGTACAGAAACAAAGTACACAACCACTTTTGTCTTGCTATCCATCTTTGTTTCCCTGTTAATCACATAACTAGTCAATTGTAAGGAAAGTGGTGAATATTTTGCCTCTTACAGCTGCTGGAATGGGCCATAATTCTTTTCAAATACTATTACTTCTATTACAGTAATATTCATATGAGTGTAATAATCACAATAAATAATTGTTCTTGTAAATTTCTTTACTATTTAATTTAAAAGTAATAGAATATGTAGCAACAAGGAGAATCCAACAGGAGAAAAGCTTAAGCTTTTGTATATATGTTGTGTAATCCTCTGTTTACAATAAATAGTTTTAAACAAATTCTGTGTTAAATCCTGTGTTTAATATTGTATTATATTTATTTAATTTAAATTACTTTTTTCAGAGTAATATAATAACTTCATATTTATCACTGGGCAATAAACTGTTCAGTTTTAAGATTTGTTTTTTAGCACTGTAAAGCCTGTTTCTAAATGTCACCCTAAATGGCTCTTAGCCATAAAAAGATTTATGTAAATCCTCATAGGCATTTAAAAGATAATTTTGTTAGTAATTTACTTAAATTTGAAATATTTTAAAGATATTATATTCTGGCATTGTTATTTTGCAAGTCAAAGTAGCAGTTAAACATTAGACCTTAGATATACCGTATAATCCTATGTTTTGATTTCTTCAGCCATGGTTTAACGGATGTTACTAATGTTTTATCACATTCTTGTAGCCATTTACAAATATTTGTCAGTATTCATTTTAACTTCCAGTTGTTTATTTTTGGAAGCTTTAAATGCAGTGAAATTGAAATCAGGTTAAGTGAGTACTCACTGATAATAAAATAGGAATAGCAAAGCATTTAATGAAGTGTATTTCTAGACATGGTTTTCATTCAGCTGTTTTATGTGAATTTTGTTAAAATGCGTTTGTTTTTATTGACTGTATGTTGGCTTGGGTAACTTCAACAACAATTATTGTGAAAACTTGGCTTCATTACATATATTGATTCAGCATATTTCATTTAAAGGAAATGGACAGTTACTCAAAATTTGACATTTTAAAACAGATTGAATGTTCAATAAACATAGTTCTCTAGTTTTACTTTTTGTTTATTGAAACTGAAATGTGCAGAATGTGTGTAAGTGTGTAAGTGTGCTCTTTTGTAAAAATGACAGAGGATATTTAATAAAAACAGCCTTCAATAAACATAGTTTTGATTTTGTACTGCAGTGGCATTTTTACTTTAACAGCACAAGCTCATGAAGTTGTCAAGCATTTTTTAATAATGCTTTCATTAATTTTTTGGTAAGCAGGGGCAGTTAAAAAAATTTAGTGATTTCTCTGTTTTAAAGCAGCATAAAATATTGTAGGACTGTCAACGTTTTGCACAGTTTGATATCCTCTGTTACATGCAGATAGGGTTGCATTTGCACACAGGTACTCTGTATACACAGTTATAATACTAATAGATTTTGTCCATGAAGACTTTACAAACACCCCTTTTTTGTATGGAGAAAACATCCTTTTCTTGTCATATACAATACAGTTTATAACAATAATTATAATTGATGATGATTATTATTATATCAATAGAGCCACTGCCATTACCACCACAACCGTATCCATTGCCGCCATCAGCATCATATCTCCATAAATCACCCATTTGAAATGCTTGAATTGGGATGAAAAAAGAGCACTGATTTATGCCCAGCAGATAATTTCCTCACTATTTCTCCTTATTGTTTAAAAAGCATAGTTTTTTAGAAACTGGTAAATATAGCACTGCTGTAATATAACAGGGGGCTCATTTAGGTGTGGCAGCCTATGCGTTAAATAGTAGGTGAAGGGCTGCTGACTTTAATAAACAATAATAGAATTGTACATAATAATTTAGCTAAATAATGATTATCATGCAAGACTGACATATTATATATACTTCTTGTATATTAAGTCAATCCTCTGGTCTTTGAGAGCAGTAAACTTATCTGTGATGTACACATAAAATGGCTCTTTCCTTATAAGTTTACACAAAATTCCTTCTGGATAGAAATGTTTGCTAATGATTTAAGCCTGCCTTGTGATATAGTATTTCTAATGACAGATTTAATTCTTTTGAAAGAAAAAAAACTTTCCAATGGTGCACTTCTGGATGGAATTGTTAAAACTAAAACAAATAACTTGCATGATTACTGAAATGCATCCTTATTTTCCTGGGGGGGATAGTTTAAAATACTCCACCTCATCAGCATACAAAAGACGCAGTTCTTTCTTCAAATGATCAATTATTTTAAATATCTTTGCATAACATCGTTGTAAATTTTCAAGAGCTGAAGAAGGAAAACCGTTAGCATAATTTGGAATGCAATAAGGAATGTCCAGTGATCTCTTTTGTAAAACTTCAAAAGGAATATTTGTCAAAGAAAAAAGTCATTGAACACCACAGCCAGAAAAGTAAATTCAAAACTATTCATTTCATTCAAAAATCCCTTACTGAGCTGAATTAATCTTTTATGAGATTGCTTGTCATTCATAATATTCTCAAACACTTGTTTCAATTTTCCCCAATCTTCTACAACTACAGTGAGTAGTTAGAACAAGTTTCTGCTAAGGTCTAGCTGAAAATGAATCTAATACTGTGTTCTTTTTTATGAATGGTGGAAAAATGAAGGAATCCCACTGATACTTGCAAAAAGTATGCCATATTTAGAAATGCAATCTAAACTTTGTTGAAGCACCAAAGTTGAACTAAGCAATGCACAAATTAGATTGAGGTGCTTTGTCTTTAATTTTTTTCTGAAGACCATTTACTGACCTGCCATTATACTTGCCCCATCATAACATTGAGCTACTAATTCATTCTTGTATGAAAACTAGGGTCAAAATCCCATCCAGAAGATTAAACAAAGCCTCAGATGTTCTATCAGCACTGACATCATAGAACCCTAGAAAATGCTCAAAAACATTTCCTTCAAAATCCACACATTTTATTATGCTACAACACTGTGATGTTCGAATTATATCTGTGCTATCATCAACTTCAATAGCAAAAAAGTTACTGTAATAATTTCATTTTTTACATGATCTTGTATGTACCTCTTCAGATATGCAGTTTATGACTTCATTTTGAACTGTCTTTGAATCTCTACTGAATACACTATTAATTTTCAAATAGTGATTTTGAATTTCCAATGAACTCCTCAATATTAATAAAGCAAGCAGTTCCTTGAAATTTCCACAATTTATTGAACTTATATGTTCATTGTGTCTGCTAAATCCAAGTTCTAGCACAGCTTCTATAACTAGTTGGAAAAATAGTGTATTCATACAAACATTTTCATTGAATTGAACCATAAGTAGCTTTACATTTTCCTGTAGGATATCAGAAACTGTATTTCTATTGTTTAAACAAGTGTTCAATTTTAGTTTGCATTTCAGGTGATTTATGCTTATATACAGCTTGCATAATGCTCTGAAAATCTGAAAGTCCTTCCTTATTCCAGACATTGTGATTATTATTGAAAAGTAAACAGGGCCTACAAAATAGTCTTTCTAAATTTTAGCTGCTGCACAACTACAGAAATTCGGAAAACCAAGATGTTTTAAAATTAACATTATAGCATTTACCGTTTTTTCCTTTTTTATACAAAGATTTAATGGCATGGTAGGTCTTCTAGCTTTTAACATGTCTTTCTTATCTTCATCTTTCCACCTGGAAAACTGTGTCTCAAGTATATTACAAACTATGTAATTAATTGGATTCATTTCGCCA
Source organism: Deroplatys truncata (assembly GCA_030765065.1). Lineage (NCBI taxonomy): Eukaryota > Metazoa > Arthropoda > Insecta > Mantodea > Mantidae > Deroplatys > Deroplatys truncata. The sequence goes on from CM060982.1 coordinate 11,028,334, forward strand.
ACACAAACAATAACATCCACAAGCCATTGTCGCAATAACGAAAGCATGACTCTTGAGTGTGATGGTGGTACATCCCTCCCCCTTGGCCCCTAGTCCCCTAAGCAAGCATGATTCACATTAGTTGGGAAGGATGTGAAAGGATTCTTGTGTGTTGAAACAGGTTTAAAATTGCAAGGAGAAAGAATGTTTGATGTAACATTGTCATAGCAGCCATGTAAACCAGAGAGAGAGAGAGCATACACTCCCTCTCTGTTGAGTGTTGTTTGCCAGCCTGTCATCTGAGAATGCACAATCTCGTGAAGCAGTGCAGACTGCCGAGAAAAAGCATTGGAGAATGTTTCCAGAGAGAGAGAGAGAGAGAGAGAGAAACTCTGAAAACAACCAGGCTGAGAATTTTCAAATAAATATTGATTGCATGATTCTTAAATTTTTAAGTACAAAGAAGGTGAAGAGCCCCTTCACTCTCTTCACCCCAAAAACCACCACTGCTGATTACATAGATAAATGAAATTTAAATAACAGCTAAACAAATAGACATATTCTGACTTTAAAGAAAAGAAAGAAGAAAAAAAGGAAGTAATCGAGATTTGTTTTCAGATTATAATCTGAATTGTTGTTCATATTCTAATATTTTTTATTTAATGATTTTCAGTCAATTTTCCTCAGTTTTTGTCATAGTTAATTTCAGGTAAAACAACACTGTCCCTACCTGGGTATTAAACATATATGCAATACTGGATTTTAGCGAATGCGGTTCTATAAGCAATAAAAGTGCAGCTCCAAAAACAATATTTTGTGCCTTTAGCAATAGTGCTAGATAGAAAAAGATATTTGTGACGGGTTTAAAAATATATAGTATATTATTGCACTGCATTTGTTTCTGCCTCGGGCACAATGCATTTCCTAAAATACATCATTATTGATGTGAGGTGGACATACTTCCACATTGCACTGTTAAACCTTATAAAGCATATGTCATGTTATTCCTGCACAAGTATTCGTTTTCCTTAGCTTTAGAAAATATTGAATAAAAATGTAGGAATTAGTGTTGAAAATCTTAAAGGTGGCTTCTTTATATTTTTTTCTTAATTTGTTCCTAAAGAGGTGCATTTTTTTTTCTAAGTCAGATGCACAGAAGAAAGAAAAAAAAGCTAATAATGTTAGTGGAACACACTACAGAACAGATCCAGCACTCTTCAGTTTTAATACTGCTGAAATCTTTGACACAGCACACATCAAATTTAACATAAATTCAGCATCCTAGTGAAGAACAGGTAGATCATTAGCATGAAAAGAAAGATACAATGTTGAGATTACACACATATAATAGTATTAGTAGTTCTCAGAACATCACAACCAACCAGAATGAGTTGGTTCCTCTTGTAATGCTTGAATTAAAATATCATTTACCTCTTTATTGTCACTCTTAATATACAATTTTCAAAGCAATATACCTTAATATTAGATACGTGTGTATATATGTAAAAATTAAAGCATATAATAAAAAATCAGTATTCTGTTATAAAGTTTTCTTTCATTTTGCAGCATTTACACTACTTTGAAATATTCAAAAGGGTTTAACTGAAGATACGATATGTACAAGAAAGATATTTTGTTTTCTTTAGTTTTTCATTCCTACTTGTGGTTAGTTATTTTAAATTAAATCAGAAGGATGATGGTTGCTCGCCAAGGGCATGACTAACTCCTTAGGTGAGGCAGCGGGTGACAACCATGACTTACCCAAGAGTCTACTAAGTTAACACTGCAGCAGTATGGAACAAAGTGACATCATATACTCCACACTGGAACTCAGTTTGTGAGTTGTCCCATACTGAGAAATACCCCTAATTGGCCAAGATTCAAACCCAGATACCTTTGTATGTTAGCCAGGAGTGCTGACAACCACACTATGGACACAAACAAAAGGAACTATAAAATAGCATAGCTTTAATTTCTGTTCATCTAGTCACCTCCTTCAGAAGACTATTAACAGTTCAGTAGTATTCACTCTTGACAGATATAATGAAACTATTGGTATAGTCATGACAATCATTGGTTTTCAGTTGCAGACAAGAAGCCTTTATCCTCCTTGGCAATGAAAATTTATCTTCTTGCCTTTGTTAAGAGAACATGTGGACAAGGCTGACAACAATGTTGTTTTGTGTTCAGGTGCCAGCTCCCAGGTATTATAAATGTGTAAGTCCTCAGTGGCGTTGCTGTGGCAGAGTGGTTAGACTGTTCGTCTTTCACCAAGGCAGCCCTGGTTCAATCCTAGGGATCCGCATGTGGGATATGTGGTGGATAAAACAATGTCTCAGCAGATTTTCTCCGGTTTCTCCCACCATTCAGTCCACCAACTGCTCCATCATCACCCTTCCTTTCATCCGTTTCACTGTCATTTCATATCATCTACTTGCTTGCTCTCATACCAGGCATTGGGCTGATCACTCATCCTGGATATTTTATCTGATCCAAAGTGTCTGCTCTTTGATAGGTCTCTGACCCCAGGCACCTACTTGTAAGTCCTACATCTGAAGAGGGGTAACAGACGAAGAAGAAGTTACCCCACTGCTTAAATCAAAGGTGTGGAAGTGGAAACATGATCAATATGGTTGCTATATACAAGCGCATTGATGAGCCACAATATATGTGGTAAAAGTGACCTTGCTGGACAAAACAAGTAATCATCTGTGACTTTTACCATGTGCAAAAATATATAAAACAATGCCTGTCAAATTCACTGCAATGAAACCTTGTTGAAACAAAACCCATGAAATTATACTTCACTTAAATGATTAGGAAACAATGGCATGGAGCTAATATCTTTAAATGAAAACTTGATGCATTATATTGACATGATTCCATGGCCACTGCTGTTTATCTTAGATCTCCTTTACACACTATTCTTAAAAATGTTATTTTTCTGTCTAGTTCATGCTAATTGAGATACCTAAACATTGCAGAAATGTTTTCATTCTAGAATTTTTTTTATTCCATTTATTTGCCACCTTTAACATCTAGGGGTGGCTTTGCCTTTGGAACAATTGCTCATTGGATAATGTTTACTCATTTACAATTCTGTTAATCTTTGGGTTTGTTTTACGTTGGATTTTCTTTATAAACATTAAATTCATACACACATCATAAGCTTGATGTGTAAGTGAGTTGTTTTCCAAAAATCATGTGGCTTTCTCTACCCACTATCGTTTATTTTTATGACTTAATAAAAGCTTATTTTTGTATCTAATTCATGTTAATCAAAAAATACCTTTGCAGAAATAGTTGTTGTTTCTTATGCCCCCTATATGGCCTATGACCTTTGGGGGATACTTCATTCCAACAAGTGATGACTGGACCCATTGCTGAGGTGGAGGCACCCAACGGGCGGAATCATTGCCTCCAATAGTAGGATGATGATGAGGATGGTGGTGGAATCAGAGGACCTACAGCTTTAGCTGTGGACCTTGAATCACGGGCCATGAGCAAGTCAGAGGTGAAGGCTTGGATAGGGCTGACTTAAAATCCCCAGAGTTGGGAATCGAACTCTGGACCCTTAGTAGGTGAGCTGGAAACAAAACCACTGTGCTACCCTGGTGCCACCTTTGGAGAAATAGTTACATTACACATTTCATTGTAGATACAAGGCAGATTGAAGAAACTGACTCTATAGTCAGATGTTTAAAGGTATTCTGTTATATGCTGGTCTTGAAACTCTTTCCTTAACATCGTGAGAAACCACTGAATATGAAAACACTTTAATACAATGATGAAGTATTGAAAAATTCAAATCAGTAATACCAGATATCTTGGAAATGGCATATGTCATAAAAAAAAGGTATTTGAAGTAAGTTGTATGTTTTAAGGAGTTCTAGAATTTTTGTGTGGTACGTTTTTGTTTGTGTGTTAAATTTACTAGTTATACAAAATTATATAAAATTCATTTTAAATGAATAACATTTCATATGCTATTCCCAGAAAATTGGAGATATGTGTTTGCTTTGGCATGTAAATATCTTAAATATAGTAGAACCCCAGAAAGCTGAATTATTTAGGGCTGTGGTCTGTTCGGATTCAGAAATATTCAGATTATCTAAAAAAAAAAAAGTGTAATAAAGTACTGTATATACAGTACAGAGTACAATTACAAAGTTGCTTACAGCACAGAATTCGTCACTTCCATTTTAAAGCCTCTTATTTCAGCTACTGCATGCTGTATTAGAATTTAATTAACAATGCAGGGCTACTATACTGCATTTGGATTCTGTTACGTTAACTATTTATACCCCCGCCGCTGTAACTTTGCACTTGACAGTTCGTGTGGCTTCGCGTAAGGTTGGCTACATTGTGGTTGCGACGTTGCCAGAGTGACTAGTAAACAACAACACCTGATTGTTCTTTCTATCGTGTCTAAGCCGCATACAAAAAGTGTCCGTAAGTAGCGAACGTCAATGAATAATAACTATTTCGTATTATTATTGTTAATTGAAAATAAGCGATATAAGCAGCTTTGGTATGGTCGGATACTCCTTTCTATGATAATATGTGCCTACCTATGGCGCTAATTGGAAAGCATCAAGATTTGTGACTGGACGAGGCTACTTTCTTTTCTTCCCTGGAGTTGGTAGAAATACCTGTTGCGTTCCAGATGGTTCAGAATTTTGTCCTCTTTCTCTTGGTTTCACTCCCTTGTGAATAACAGTTCTCGTGCTTAGTCCAAGAGCTGCTGCAGTTCGTTGTACGGCTTTATCAGCAGGAATAGAGGAATTGCCATGAAGCTTCACGTACTCCTTTTCCTGTTCAAAGAATTCCCGGGTTCTTCTTAATAGTTCCAATGCCTGACTATTAAGTGGCACACCTCGGCGCAAAGGATTTTCACTTCGTGAATCATCACTCGGCGATCGGCGTCGTTTTTCAGACACTGTCGCACTTAAGTTTTGTTTAAATAAATAATATGAATGAAATATATATAAAATAGATAAATATAAATATATATATATGTATAAACGAACAATAACAAAACTATCAAACAATAACCACAAATATAAATAACAATGAACAATATGTAGCTTGCAAAGAACAACTCGACGCTCGTGCTAGAGATTCACAAACTGAAGCACGTAGTTGGGAATAGTTACATCCGGCAACAGAGCCGATTCTAGTTCCGGTTCCGCTTTGCCATCGACTATCAGGAATGCTGCCTTATGATTGGCTTAGGAAGTCAAACGGTTGAAGCTTTTCATCTGTTTTTTTGCGAGTGTACCAACTTAAACGCTAGCTGTCAAGTGCAACGTTACAGCGGCGGGGGTATAAGTACAGTACTATAATTAAATCCTGCATATACACTACGTGATCAAAAGTATCCGGACACTTGGCTGAAAATGATGTACAAGTTCGTGGCGCCCTCCATCAGTAATGCTGGAAGTCAATATGGTGTTGGCCCACCTTTAGCCTTGATGGCAGCGTTCACTCTCGCAGGCATTCTTTCAGGCTGCCCCACAGAAAAAAGTCTAAAGGGATCACATACGTTGAACGGGCCGGCCAATGTACAGGTCCTCTTCGTCCAATCCAACGATTTGGAAACAATCTGTTAAGACAAGCTGCAGCACTTTGTGCACTATGGGCTGAACATTCATCATGTTGGTACCACAGGTTCCTCCTAGTCTGCAAAGGAACGTCTTCTAGCATCTGTAGCAGATGATCTGTCAGGAGGCTGCGATACTTGTGCGAGTTCATTGTTCCTTCTATGAACAAAGGACCTATGAGCTGATGGTTCACTATCCGACACCACACGTTTAAACTCCATGGACGCTGACGTTCCACCTGACGAAGCCAACGGGGATTGTCAACAGACCAAAGTGCATGTTTCTGCGGTTTACCTGGCCATGATTAGTAAATGTTACCGTATCACTAAACAAGATACATAATTAATCTGGAGTATCATGTCTTAATGTCCATGTACAAAAGTTAACACGATTCTCAAAGTCGTTTCCATGCAGTTCTTGAGGGAGGGAGATGTGATAGGGATGGAACCTATGTCGATAGAGAATGCGCAGTACACTTGCCTGCTTTATGTCACTTCCACGTGCGATTGTGCGGGAACTAATTTGCGGATCTACTGCAACGGCAACCAAAACATTAATTTCTACCTCTTCTCCAGTCACTTGTTTGTTTTTGTTACGTTTTCTAGGTGTTACAGTAACACTTTCACGTAATTGGTTGAAGAGATTGATAAATAATTGCCGAGATGGTTGACGTCTATTGGGATACGATTCCGCATACACCGTACAGGAACGAACTGCATTCTTCCTACACTCTCCATACACCATGTCGGCCTTTTCTGCATTAGTAAACCCCATCTTCCACTCACTTACTGCTTGAACTGTCACAAACTCTGGCCAGAAAGTCGCAATGCAATCAATGAACAGAAAACACAATGCAAACAAACATAACAACATCGTACCTAGCAACTAAGCAGGTTGAATGGGACAAACGATTGTCGGGTGGAAACTTTTCAAAATACGATTTCTCGTAAACCACTTGTACTAGAATCCTGCAACAAGGACCATTGACATTCTAATTTAACCTACCTTTATTCTGTTGATATAACTAGGCATTGTTCCACTTAAAAATTGTATGTTTGCTCAAAAATACACTTTCTGAGTATTACTATAGGCTAAATGTACGAGCCCCTGACTACTAATCAATGCTGTGAAAACTGCTCATCAATAGCACTTTACATTTCCGAAATATTTGCGGTGCAAGTTTTAGGTGATTCACTCTGTAAATATATATACATACAGGGTGGACCATTTAAGCTGAGACTGTACAGTACATTCAAAACTAAGTGTTTTAGAAAGAAATGTCTTGAATAAACGTTGCTTGATATGGGGAAACGTAAATGTCCTTAGTTGTATTTTATTTGGAGGATGTTGTGATGGTCATTTTAGTTTAGGGTCAATTTAAAGTGACCCTAGTTGTAGGTTTCCATTTAAAAAATATTAAATAGGTGACTCTAAAATGCACAAGAAATGTAGAAAATAACTATTTAAGTTGGAATGTTTGCAACAGGTCGAATTTAAATATTTGCTCGCTCCAGAAAAAGATTATGCTTTTCATGCCAAATGCCTGTGGTCAACATAAGTTTCACGGCTGGGTTATCGGTAATAAATATACATAAAGTTAGAAAATCCGACATTAACGCAAAATGGTGTAGGCTAGGGTTCATCACAGCGCACATTGCTTCACTGTAAGGCTTCAACCAGTTGAGACATTGAGTTGAAGAAAGGTGTGAAAACTGCCAAAATACGTACAAGTACGTTCTGGGCAAAACGTAATCTGTCTTTTAGGTGTGTGGATCACTTAGTGCAGAGGGATAAATCTATTTTCCTATATTCTAAAATTACTAGTGGATTGAAGCTAGGTCTTTCCAAGTTAACCAACATAGTGAATGAATGAATGAATTATTGCTGCTTTAAACATAACATACAATTTATACAATGTGTACAATTGACTTGCTTATTATTTCTGTTCCCCTTATATTTAACATTCTGTTGTATATACAATGGGAAAGTATAATGTATCCACTGTGTCTTTTTTGCCTCTTTATCCTTTTTCCGTATTTTCTCCAATTTGCATCACATTTCTTTTAACCATTTTAACCTTATTTTTCTTAAATGCTTTCCTGCCTACTCCATATATTCATTTCATCCTGTATTAAAGCTTTTCCTAACATTTAGCTCTGTTGGAAGGTTTTCCATTTCTCCAGTATTTAATGTTCTCTTCCTTTATGCATATCATAGCATTCAAGAATATATATAATATATATAGGGTCTTTCAACAAGAGTGTCCTATCTTTAACATGTGATAGCTACCGTTGTTATTGAGTTACAGCAGTTATTTTTTCATGTGGTTACACTTGTTATTGACAAATAGCCATGGAACGTTACAGCATTCAGCAACGCGTAGAAATTGTGGAAATTTATTATCAAAATGGATCATGTGTTCGCCAAACCTGCCGTGTATTGCATGAAGTTTACGGTGTGCAAGAGAACGATTCGGCGTTTGATCGATAAATTTGAAAGAAGTGGTTCTGTCAGCGACCAAAGAACGCCGTACGTAATCGACGTAAGCGCTCCAACGAAAACATAGGCGCCGTTCGTGAGAGTGTACGCGAGAACGGAAACAAATCAATTGCTCGTGGAGCGCAAGAATTGGGGCTTTCGCCGACCACAACTTGGCAAATTCTGCATCTGGACTTGAAGTTTCACACTTACAGAATGGGGATAACTCAAGAACTAAAGCCCAACGACCATAGGTTGCGCCGTGTATTCGCTGACTGGGCTATGGAGCAATTGGAAGCTGACCCGGATTTTTGTCGAAAAATTATCTTCAGCCACGAAGCCCACTTTTGGGTGGATGGTTGTGTTAACAAAAGAAATTGCTGCTATTGGAGCAATCACAATCCAATGCAGATTCAAGAACGACCACTTCATCCCCAAAAGGTTACTGTGTGGTGCGGATTTTGGTATGGTGGAATCATTGGTGCATGTTGTTTCCAAGATGAAGATGGAGAAACTCTAACTGTCAATGGAGAAAGGTACAGGGTTCTTATAAGGGACTATTTTGGCCTCAATTGGATGGTATGGATCTCAGAAACATCTGGTTCCAGCAAGATAGTGCCGCATTCATACTGCTCTCGAAACAATGCATCTTTTGAAGGAAAAGTTCAGAGGTTTCATCATTTCCCGTGGTGGTGATGTTAACTGGCCCCGAGATCATGTGATTTAACGCCGTTGGATTACTTCTTGTGGGGTTATGTTAAATATCGAGTTTATGTTAACAAGCCAGAAACAGTAAATGATCTTATGAATAACATCACGCGTGTTATTCGTGAAGTTGGACCTAATTTACGTTCTTCTGTCATTGAAAATTGGGTCAACCGTATACGCGCAACCCAGCGAAGTCGCGGCGGTCACTTAACTGATGTTCTCTTCCACGCGTAAGGACATTAATTATGTTCCAAAATAAAAAATAAATAAAACCTCTTATCATTTATAGAACGTGTTTTACATAAGTTGCAAGATAGGACACTCTTGTTGAAAGACTCTATATAAGAATATAATGTCATGTAATCCATTATACTTGGTACATCTCTCCCCCTTTTTCTCCCTGTTACATCACTTAAATTCATACACCTGTCCTCGCCCAAGCTTACCCCATTCTGGCCTCTTTGTTGCATACTTCATTGTATGCTTCCTTCCCCATTCCGTTTTAAAATATCTGTAGTCTATTAATGACCGTTTTTCCTCGAAACTACTTATATTTTCTTGCTTTTCAATATTCTGCACTCTTGTTCTAATTTCTTTCCAGAAGCCCTTACTTTTGTTGTTTCTTTCTGTCCATGTTTCCCATTTATATTTCTTCCAATGTTATATGTATTTTGTGCATCCAAGTTTCCTTCTTTCCCATTTTCTCATGTACAACTAAGCATTGCTTTAGTATATCATTTTCACTAATATAGTAAAAAGTGTAATTGGCTTATCATATGCCGGTTAGCCAATGTGCTGTCTACATATAAATTCAGCTTCATCATTTATGAGAGAATGTACATTGGTTCAATTAAAACATTGTGTATTTGTTAACGATTTTTCTATTTCTCTGGGAGAAAGTTGTAACAAGATTTTGGAATGTGGTTCAAAAATTTTCAACCAAATATTCCAATGCGGCTTCTGAAGGAGCTACAGCTCAGCGTCTTTTTTTATAGTGTTTCTGGAATCTTTAACTGATGCAGCTGTTGACTTCGAAAGTGATGTCTGTAGTTTCATGATGGGGAAAAATAATTTAGTATCTCAAAAGTTTAAGGATCTTATTCCAGGAATTGTGATTCTTAAATGTATGTGCCACAGCCTTCATCTATGTGCTTGCGAATATCTCCCAAGGCATGTACATTTTGAAATAAATATATACAATACAATCAAAACAGCTCTAAGAGGCAAGAATTTCGGAAGTTTTGTAATGTGGATCCTCATAAGCTTCTGAAGTCATCTCAGACAAAATAACAATCACTTCTGTCAGTTGTGCAGCGTATAATAGAGTAGTGGTTGAAATTCATTTTCATACACCAAAGAGCTACGATTGACCCACAAAGCAAACGGTGTTATTTGTTTCTCGAGTGGGTATTGCCTAAGTTCGTGAATCTTAACGAACTATTTCAAAATGAACGCACATCATTGACAGTGAGTCAAGAAAGACTTGCATATAGAAAATTGCTCGGTATGTATGTGTGTCTGTATATGTGTATGTCTGTCTGTCTGTATGTTTTATGTATGCATGTATGTATTATGTATGTGGAACAACAATGTGTTATACGCACTCATCAAGAGAACATTAGTCCTGATCCTGTTGAAAATTCTGCATTACAACTTGTTCCGCTGCATAATATATATTTAAGGATTAAAGTCATGAAAGAAATGTGATGATCTGAAATATCCCGTAGGGAAAATCTTCTTCAAGACGTAAGGACCAGATGCCGTAACATTATTGTTGAAAGATGCAAACAACCAAAGCAAAGATATTACATCAGCAGCTCTTCTGTATTCAGCACGATGGTAAGTCTGCATCTTGCAGCGTCACTTTCCAAAAGTGAAGCGCGTCCGCCATTGGCTAGAAAATTACCTTGCATTATTTCTCTACAGGATTTTGTGTTGCTCCAGGGAATTGAGGATCAATAGAGGAAAATCATACTTATTCATTTTCCTGAACTTACAGGAAAAGAAGAACCGGAAGAATTCTGGCGAAAGTTTCTTTCATATTAGGTAATTTATGACGATAACGAATTAAAAGAGCCAGCCCAATTCACCTTGGATCTCTAGTGCTTCCTGTGAGAGAGTTTTCTCTAAAGTGAGCGCTGTAAAAATAAAAGTTCGCTACAAACATATAACAAGTACCTTGAATGGACTTCTGTTGTCAGCGCAATGTGCTTCAACGCAAAGGCGGATGTGTGGTCCTCATAATAACATGAAATGCTGAGTAGTATGTCTAAAGAAGAACTGTATACTCCATCGCACTCAAAGTTCTCCGATGATATCCAAGATAAGGAGATTGACGATATTATGTTCCAGGAGGAGTTTATAAACTGTAACCTACATTTTCAACCAAACATGAAATATGCAGCTATATTGACTGCATTGTGCATTTTTTCCAGACCATAATAAAGTTACTCGATATAGTTATATAATTTGTATTGATTTCTTTAGTTGGATTAAAACGGATTGTGTAGTTTAAAAATGCCAGCAGAAAATAGAATGAAGTAAATCCCTTACAAGATGTTATGTGGGATTTTTATGTACATAGTCTTGATTTAGCACCTGTAAGTTTAATTTATAGTTATACATTTGAGTAATTTGCGGTGATTTCTGTAGCTGGATTAATGCCAGTAGAAAATATAATAATAATAATAATAATAATAATAATAATAATAATAATAGTAATAATATAAATTGTGCACAATATGCATTAATCTTTACACAATTCTATTAATGAAATTGTCATACTTTTACATTTGATCGCATGATAGCGGTCACACTGCTCCTCACACTAATCACATTTACATAGTTCATTTGGCAAGTGAAAACCTTTAAACGTGCACACACAGAAGCAGAATCCGGGAACGGCAAAACGTGATGCAGTTGATAATCTGCACCCTTCTAGTCTTTTTAGCATCGCTTCACTTCCATAGATTTGAATACAGATTTCTTAGTTTGAAACGCGACTAGTATAACTTGATATACTATCGTAGATGGTAGGGTCGTCCTCCGTGGTGTAGTGGTTCCCGAGGTCGCGACTTCAAGCATGGCGGAGGGCGATGGATTTTTTCGGGCGTAAAAATCCTTAGCAGGCTTCCTTAAGAAGCGAAGTGAAGCCGGTGGTCCCGTGTCGCAGATTTACAGCATTTAAATTAACCTCAAGCCTGATAAAGAGACCTCTGAGCAAAATTATCGGTTTTTCACGTCCAATATAGAATGGGACGCTAAGGACCAAAGCAGTTAAATAGCATCCGTAAATAAAACCTAATTTAATTTTGTAGATGGTAGGAATATCTGCATTCGCAACTGCTCTATGAAGAAATTCTCTCCTGCAAGTTCATATGTCAGTCTGGATAGGATCAACTTGGATAAGATAGAACCTTCCTTGGGTAGATTGGCTTAATTTGTTCTATGGACTTCAGGTTACTCTTGGTGAGAAAAGGGATATAAGTTCTAACCCTTAACTTACAATCGGGATTATCTTAGTAGAAAGGTAGCTTTTGATATTTAATGTATGTTTTACTATTTATTTTTCCTTCTTTATTTCTTGTGGTCTTATATTATTTATTGTGATTCTGACGATTACAAGTAGGTGTTTCCTTAAAGAGGGTTGTTTCACTATTGACAAGTGTTATAATTCCTAGCCCTTTTACAGATGGACTGACAAACATCAAGTCTATAGCACTTACGCCATTGTGGCATATATATATATATAAAAGTTGGGATCTGCGGTTTGTTTAGAACAGTGAGGACCTCTCCTTCTGGGTATCCTATGACAGTGACTCTTGAAGCTGTATTTATCAATACGGCAGTTGAAGTCACCAGCTATTACCGTCCCTACGTGGGGGCCAATATCATTCATCATGTCGAACAGACTTTTGACAATGTCCCGTGCTGTACTTTCTGGATAGAAGTAAGCACATACGATATTCAACCCATTTGCCTTAATGACTAATACATTTTTTGAACTGTAGGATACGGCATGAGAGGTTATCCAAGATTTTAGTAGACAGAATACGGCACCATTTGTGTGCCCACGTTCTCCTTTTGCTACTATGGAGTGGTTATTATTGTAACCCGCTATATTGATATTCTGTATTAGAAAGGTATCTGTAAGTATCACTATATCCGCCTTAAGAATTTTTGCTGTGCTGAGTCTCAACATACTACTGAATCCTTCTACATTCCATAATATCATAGTCGCATTATTATTCCAAGTCAACACCTCGATGTTGGGCCCTGGTTTCGACGTGAGAGACAAAATGGCCGTGCAAGAACTCCTCTGGGCCAAAACTCTGGATTCTCAGTGCTAACAAGCTGCTGAAATGGTATCCCCACATTAAACGCTTTATTTGTTCCAGGAACAAATAAAGTTCGGAGTTCCGCACATACTGCCCGATTTTGCGGAATGCCATTTTTATTTAAATAATTTCTAATTCTTTCAGTAATGTGTTAAATGACAGATGTCCAACATACAGCCAGACTTTCCTTTCTCCAACTTGCAGGGTAGCTTATTCTTTACCTTCATTGGGTTCTTCTTCGTCTATATTTGTAGAGATTCCCGGAAGTTTCACCTAATCAACTTCTCTTTCTAATTAATTTTCATTTTTCTGTCTCTTGTTCATTGATTTCTTCGGGTTTCTACTCATTAAGTCAATGCCTCTGGAGGTACTTGATGATTTAGAACTTCCGTCTTCTTCTGAGACGGACGCTTCGTTTCCGATTGTCTTGGACTCCTGATGACTGTCCGTCGTGTGTTTCCTGTAAAATTTCCTTCTTGAGAATTATTTCAATTATTTACTGCTTCGGCTTATACATCCAGCTGTTGATACCTACTCTTAAAATTTCGACTTCTTTCTGCACAGTTTTTCCCGCTTTGTAGAGAATGAAATTTAAATGAGTTTTATTTATGGACGTTCTTTAACTGCTGTGGTCCTTAGCGTCCCATTCTATAAAGTTACAGCTGTTTCATCTTCGACTTTCCGTTCACAGATGGGGCAGATGTAATTTTCATTTTCTGTTGTAAGCATCTCGTGATATACTTTTGTTTCAGGTAGTGATGAGATAAAAAGGTTCTTTTTCAATCACAATGATCACTCTCGACGTTCACCAACACTCACGGTGATGTTAGACAGTGATTGGGGGTGATTATGACCCGCAGTTCATAATCACTGTGGAAGTGCTAATCAATGATGCACTATAAACTGTAAAGGTGAACTATTCGACAGCAACCCAGCTCTAGCTATCAGTTGAATTGCTTTTTGTAACATTATTGCTGACCAAATGTATTAATTGTGCACTAATTGAGTTGAGCTACTGGACTGTATATGCAGATGTATGCGTTTTGAACGATTACTTATTACTTGTGCTTATTTTAAATATAAAAATATAAAATGGGCTAATCGTTAATAAAAACAAGTTTTTAAGATTCCACATGTGGGTAACATTTGTGTTATACTTCGGTTTTTAAGAAATCTTATGCACTAAGATGTAGATGGGGAAATAATAAGAATTATGTTTACAATGGCGTATAATTGTAGATTTTTGCTAAGGAATAAAATAAGTTAACGTCATAATCGGCAAAATGAAATGATACCTTAACCTCCTGTGAGAACAGAACAGCTTATTAGTCTAGCCTAATACAAATGTTCACAAGGATAATACCCACTCCTTTGAAATTCCCGCTTGAGTTACAGAACTTTATATTAAAAAATAACAGTAGCAGTATTAAGATTTCAGTATAAACTATATGTTATGTAGAAATAGTCTGTATTGACTGTGTTGCAACGGAAAATCTAAAATCAGTCATTGTCCAAGCACTCCACATATATTCGTATAGTTAGGTTGCCCACTCATCTAAAGCGTTACGGTGATTATTTCACTTTTTGAAATAAATTATTCTCTTACAAATACTTAAATATTAGCAAATCTTCATATGTACTGGGAAATTATAGTAGCCAGGACAATGCTTAAAAAACACTCTTTAGGCGAGAAATACCACATAGTAAAATCATGTTTGTTACCCACTATTCATTTACAACTCAACTGATATACCTTTATCTGCAAACAAAATTAAGTCACTAGAAGTTTATGAGAGTGCAATGAAACCAAATCAGTTGTAACACAAAGCTTTTCATTCGCCATGTGACATATTCAAGAGGAAAACAAGTGATTTGCATTATATAATTTGACCATTCATAATAAAATTCTTATTTTTTATGATGTTGGCCGCATTAAACATTAATGCAAATTAAACACTTCCCCTTCAAAAAACTACAGAAACGGTATAAAATGAACGATAGTGCGTAACGAAAATCTTATGTATGTATCGCCTTAGATTTGTTAAGGGACCCTGAAAATGTGTATTTCCGGTGAAATCTCGTTTCGAATTTTTGTGTGGAATGTATTTCCTCTACTTCAGCAGTAGACTTTGCTAAGCTACGAAATGAAGAACTTCGAAAATGCGATCCTGCCAATCTCTTTTAATAGTCTACGTTAACTCAAGCTCAGCTCGAGGTGAAGCTTGATAGTGGAGAACTTTTAATCACCTCCAATCACTGCCTGGTGAACAGTTCAATCACAGGAGTGAACGTGATTTTTCGTTCAGATTTCAGGTATGGCGTGTAGGTCTCTGGTGGCATGTTTGCTACCGGTATTCCGCAATATGACGGTAATTCTGTAGCTTTCTGCGTCTGAATCTATTTCTTAAAACAACATTCCGTGTACCTAAAGGATCTATGGATCTTTTCAATGAATGGGATCGCTTGCAAGATCCTTCGATTTGTTATTTATAGATTTTTAACACTTTAAACACCTTTCATATTAAAAACAAACGTAACCTAACAACCTTCCGTGAATTCAGAAACCTAAGTATATATATAAACTAACTTTACGCTAACCTCCCATAGGGTCTCGGGTGCAATGCGGGTGTATAAAAAGTGTTTAAAATGTTTAAAGTGTGTGAAAATGTTCCCTATAAATAACAGATCGAAGTATCATTCAAAAGATTCATGAAACTCACTAATAAGGGCCATGGATCCTTTACGTATACGGAATAATAGTGAAAACACATTACTTTCCACTAAAACACTTGTTTCAGTGTTACACATCCGTAGAAAATAGCACGAAGCAGTTTTTTTGTTATAACATATGTAGGATTATTATGCACACAGTTTAGCACTTGTAAGTTTAATTTATAAGATATAAAGTTACATTTGGAAGCAAGAAGAATGTGGGGTCTTTAAACATCTTTATGCAGCTTAGAGTTTGAAAACGTGCCTCTGAAATACAGGAGTTATTATGGAGTTAATTCGATATTGGATTATGGTGAAAATAGAAGCTTTTAACTTACGAACTCTTTTTTTTTTTTTTTTTTTTTGCTATCCACAGTAATTCTTGGTTAATGAGCAACGTTTTGGTGTAGTAGATGTTGCTCCGGGGGTAATATATTGACGGACCACCCTCCCTTTTATGCGGTCGTTCTTATATAGTCGTTTTTGGCGGGTTATGTCGACTTTTGACAAGCGCTTGGAGACGGAATACCCGAAGATAAACGAACGTTACGGAGTTTTACGGAAACGACCGATATCCGAAGTTTCCAGCATGTGTTCAGATGGCGAATAGCGCGACCTCTCCCATGGCTTGAAACCAACATCGAAGCCTGCTGATAAAATTGCAAGCCGAAAATGTAAAAATAAAGCTGAATTTTCGTATCAACGAGCAATTATGTAAAATAGGAGTTCCTAGTGATACCTTATTAATATTGAGTACCAAATAACGTGCATTCCATGTTTAAAACTGGAACATGACCTGAAAACCTAGTATGGTATCGAAAGTCACAGCGTTAGTTGGTTTTAATCAAGAATTGAAATATATATAGCGAAAACAAGTATTTGTGTTTATCGTCTTAAAATGTTATTTAAAATTCTACAAGAGCTGTAAAAGGTATCAAATATACCTTCAAATAATAGTTTGTGTTACATGCTTAACCAATAAAGATAGCAAGTTACTATATCTTAAATTAATGATAACTGTGACAGGTACATAAGCATATACCCACCACAAAACATTACTCCCTTTCTCTATCAGCGTATAAAATGCATATGCTGTTTTAATTTATTAGAAGTTAATGTGAAACTGCGGCTGTGAATTTAATCTGAAAAAGGTGCATATATTATACATACACCCACCACAAAACAATATACTGTTTCTGGTTCACACTCATAAAAGACTTATTGATTGTGTACCAATTGGTTTTAGTTGCAAGCTGAAGTGCAAATCTAGTGGTATCTTGTATAGTACGGTGTGTATACGTTTGTGTGCTCTCTAGTTCCCGAGGTCGCGGGTTCAAACCCGGCGAAGGGTGATGGATTTTTCAGGCGTAAAAATCGTCAGCGTTGCTTCCTTTGGAGGGGAGGTAAAGCCGGTGGTCTCGTGTCGTAGATTTACGGCACGTAAAAGAATCTCAAGCCTGACAAAGAGGCCTCTGAGCAAAATTTCCGATATTTCACGCCCAACATAGAGTGGGACGCTAAGAACCATAGCAGTTAAAGAGTGTCCATAAATAGAATTCAATTTCAAAATAAGAAACTTTTCAAGAAACAAATTAATTGTGCTATAGCACAGTGTTCTAATATAGGGGAAAACAAACGTCTGAAGTTATGTACCACAGATTTCCTAGAGTTGATAAACTAAGACAGGTGTAAACAGAGTGATAAATTCAAGCCCGATAATGCTCGAGTGTACTCAGTACATTTTCGCACAGACTATCAACGTGACTTAAAAAATCTCTTTGTTACATTCAATTACTTTCTCTACCCTCTATCGCTTATTAGTGGATATATAAATTATTCTTACGAAAGTTTATTTTCCTATCTACTTCATTTTAATCGAGATAAACCTTTGCAGAAGTAGTACACATTTGGTTATAAATAAAAGGGAACAACGACAGTCAAATGTTTACGAACTGTACGTTACACCCTGATCTTAAAATTCCACACTCTTTCCATGACATCGTAAGAACCAACTGAAAATCGACCGAACTTTAAAAGTATGGCTAAGTATTGATCAATTCTTACCATTAATAACGGATATCTCGGGATTACTGGTGCTGTAAAAAGGTTATTTGAAATACATTTTGTGTTTTAAAGAGATCCACATTTTTGTGTAGCGCATTTTCCTCTGTTGCTTAACGTTTACCAGTTACAAAAGATTATACAAAATTCCTTCCGAATGAAGAGGACTTCACAAGTTATTCCCAGAAACTTAAAAATAAACATTTCATTTTTCATGTAAATATCCTCAATACAATGTCATTTTAATCAAAATCATTAGAGCCATTTTTCAGAAAATAAAAAATTTCGAAAATTCTTCCATGTAAAGAGTAGTTTGGGTGGGGGATTTTCTTGAAAATCTTTGTGTCGCATTTTTGGAAGGTACTGAACTTAAATACCACCAAGTTGGTATTTATCCAACTTTTCGTTTTTTAATTATGCTGTTCACAGACCTTAAACACATACGGACCTTTTAATAAAAAACCTTTTTGGATTCAGGGAGTCTCAAAACATGTGTTTCCGGTGAAATTTCAGTATCGAATTTTTAGGTGGAAGCAATATTTACTCTACCTAATATGTACGTGATAGAGAAAACGAAAATTGCTGCTATGGAGGAACAAAGTTCCAAGAAAAATCGGGGTAACACTGGGTAACATCCAACTCTTCTAGAACAGCAAGAACGATCACTTCTAAATGTAAGTCAAATTTGTGTTACAAAAACGCTATTTCAGTTTATCTTAGCAGTACTCAAAATATTATTTGTGACAGCTAAGTTGCTTGTGTCAGTGTAAAAGTTGACAAAGATAACTCATGAATTTTCAGAGCAAATGGCTTTTTCAAAACATGCTATTGTTCATGTTATAATTTAGTGCTTTATAAGCACCGATTTACGCTATGTATGTACAAATTCCTGCTTTGAAATGCATGGCTTTACGTATTCGCTTTCAATTGTCAGTCGAAGAGCGCGCGCGTCCAACCCTCCACATGACGTAATTGACCGCAGCCAATGGGAGCAAAATATGCCGGAATTGACTACCTTCCTTACTCCACTTACCATGCACAGAAATGTCCACCAAGAACGTTCGCTGCCGTTCATTTTCGCATTCGCTCAATTTCGTCGGGCAACTTCGGGTGTTCCGTCTCCAAGCGCTTGTGACTTTTGGAAGGAATTGCTGCCAACGTGAATCATTCAAGTTTAAGACGCGCAGATCCCTCGGCTACGCCTTGAGGCTGATGGCCGCGTTTTCAGCTATGTTGGGATTTCAAATGTTGGTAGCGGAAAGACAACGCAAACAACGTACTCATGATGCCACGGGTGCAGGGGTTGTTTAGCAATGGGTGTGTTTGGAGTCATTTTTCAAATATCCAGATTGAAGCTAAGTAATCCTAATTATTTAGGCAGCTAAAATAGTAATTAATTACATATTTCTATCCTTTATTATTCAGTGTATAATATTTTTCGTTAATTTTGTTTGGCCACGGATTAATTTATTTAATAATTGAAACTTATATCTCCCCCTTTGGAGATTTGAATGGAGATTCAATATGGCCCAGAAGAATCTAATTTAAACAAATCAAACAAATAATTCAGTATGTGATGTAAATGAGATGGTAACTAATGTGAATATGATAGATAATACAAACGTATTGTATAATTATAAAGATTCTGGCCTTTTGTTGTGCATTTAATAGGAGCGGATAAAAATGTTAACATGATGCATTCAATAAAATATGGAAAAACAGTATATGAAAATGAAATTTAAATCTGTTGTCACAGCTGGGAGGTATAAAATTGAAATTAATTCTAATACTCTCCAAGAAGCTAATAATTTCCGCTATCAGAATTTGATTTGAAATACTCTAAAATCATTTATCCCTAAATACAATATACTAACCAAAGGCATTGTTAGAGGTATTGATACAGATTTGTCAATAGATGAAATAAAATAAGTGGCTGAAACAAATGGTGATATGGAAATTGTCCATGCATACAGATTCCAAAGAAGAGTATAAATTCCAATGGAGACATACAATGATTCCCTACTCAATTAGTTCTTATGACTTTTAGATCTCAGTTGTTGCCCTAAATATTTATGGAGTGAACTGTAAAGTAGATTAATTTAAAGAATCTCCTATTCAACTTAAAAATGTCAACAATTTGGTCATGTGTTTAAATTTTGCAGAAATTCTACAAAATGTGTAGCCTGTGGAGAAAGGCACACTCTTTCTGATTATTCAGCTTCTGATTTTTACTGTATACTATGCAAGGGAAACCATAAGGCCAATAGTCGAGATTATCCAGTGTACAATTTTGAGCAGGAAGTCATAAAAGTAGTATATGAGCACAGGGTGTCTAGATATGAAGCTATCAATACCATCAAAAATAAATCTTCTTATGCAGCTGTCACCAAAAGGACAAGTACAGCTTGTGTAAAATGTCGTGACACTTCATATGCGCAAGAGAGGAGAAATGAGGAGAAGTGGTGAGAGTGGTGGGGAGCAAGTGATATCAGAACTCGGAAGCAGTCACATACACAACACATTGTAAACAAATGTGTAAGGTTACCTTGCACTTGAGCTCGCAGCAGGTAGAACACCCCTCTCTTATTGTGCAAGCCCACTGGTCAGCGCTATTGCGCATCTATGCTTTAGGAGTGGGGGACTGTCACGACCTTTTACACAAACTGTACTCATGATAATAACCTTACTTTGCTTAGTTCAGTTGCCATTCAACGTCTTTCTTCTCCTTCACAAGAAATATCAGCTAACAGTCCTCAGTTTCCTCCTAAAATTCCTAGATGGACAAAAAAACTCAAAAGAAGAGGGAATCCCTAGACAATGTAAAGACAAGTAAGCAAAGTCAAAAATATTAATTTGTAATCATCTCTAATTTGTCCAAGATTTTGTAGATCTCCTTCCTACACTGTGACATATGCTTCAGTTACTGCTGTCAATAACTCAAATTCTCAGAAGACAGTCTTTAAAAAAATCTGAAAATTTAAGTTCTGTTAATACTAATGAAAGTATCATTCAAAAGATAAATTCTTTAGATCCATGCTACTCCTATAGTAATTCCAACAAGACTTCATCGTCTAAAGGAAAAACTAAAAAGTTTCTGATATTTCATTGATGTAAGAATATGGACTTCTTCAACAAATCTAGGTCGATTAATATCAATAAATTAAACATCACATATTGGAATGCTCAAAGTCTTAAAAATAAAACAGATGACTTTTTAGCGTATATAGTAAATCAAGATATGGACCTTATTTCAGAAACATGGTTGAAAGAATGCCATAATATTCGTATCGCTAATTATAAAATCATACGTTCAGACAGGTCTACCATTGGTGGATGAATACTGGCAGGAATTAAAAAACCAATTATTGTTAATTCTTATGAAATTTTAGACTATGGACTTTATTCAATTCAAGGGATATCAATGGTATTAGGTAATATTACAATTATTTTCATATATAAAAAACCAAATACAAATTTGTCGATTTCCTACTGGAATTATCTTCTTCAACCTCAATCTCATAAGGATCTTTTGTTATTTGGCGACTTCAGTTTCTATATCCCTCAGTTGGAGAGGATTAATGGAATATTCAATCTGTCATTTGTTGATTATTTAGCTTCTCATAATATATTTTTATTGAATGATGGGACACCTACAAGAATGGGTCAACAAGATACCTCTTCTGATTTAATTTTGCATCAGGTTCTCTTATAAATTTGATTAAATGGAATGTAATTCATGAAACATTAGGAAGTGATAATTTTATGATCTCAATTATGTTGGGAACCACACCACTTAACATTTTGAAAGGTTGGCTTTCAAAAAAATTTAAACCAAATTTGAGAAAATTTTGAGATATTTATGTTGGAAAAATATTATCATTCTTGCCGCATCCCAAGTAAATGTTTTTTTCCTTCATTTATGAAGTAATAGATGTGTATATTAATAAATTTCATCCTGTAACAAATTTTAAATCCAAAAAGAGAAATAAACCTATATGGTGGAATTCTAATTGTCAGAAACATATTGAAGAGAGAAAGCTTAGATGTTATAATTTCATGAAACATAAAACAATTGAGAATGTTCTCTTAATGAGACAACAATATGCTAAAACAAAAAGTATCGTTAAACAGTCGAAATTTAATGGATGGAAAGAATACTGTAATTCTATTACGTTAGAGAAGAAAACAGTTTAACAAATTTGGAATATGGTACGAATCTTCACTCATAAAAAAATTCCGCAGTTTTCTCCAACATCAGATAATTATCGTTTACAAAATAAATTTCTACATTTACTTTCGCCTGCTTCATTTTCTTGTAATATTCCTCAGATTATTTCCGATTATGAACCCTCCAATTTACCATTGGAAAAATTATAGAGAGAGTTAACTAATAACTTTACTTTCAATGAACTT
Source organism: Deroplatys truncata (assembly GCA_030765065.1). Classification (NCBI taxonomy): domain Eukaryota; kingdom Metazoa; phylum Arthropoda; class Insecta; order Mantodea; family Mantidae; genus Deroplatys; species Deroplatys truncata. Next base: position 11,050,625 of record CM060982.1, read on the forward strand.
CAAGGAGTTATTATAAAGGACGAAAGGATTCTATGCCAGGGCCAAATGAAATTAAATATAAAATGTTCAGAACTTTCCTACAGAATATCTCTATTTATTACTTCATGAATATAATGTTATTCTTTATAATGGTATTACTCGTAAGATATGACAGCATTTTTACATTATTCCAATTGAAAAACCAGGGAAGAAGAAAATTATAGACCTATAGCAATATCTTGTGTTTTTCGTAAAATTTTAGAAAAGCACCTGACACAAAGGATTCAGTTTTTCTTGGAAGGATATGGAGGTTGGCCAAGAAATCAATATGGTTTTCGTCTAGGGTATGGAACAACTCACAGTCTAAGTATATACTAAATTTGCAAATTCTTCAAGCTTTATCTAAGAAAAAGGCATTACAAGGACTCAGTTTGGATGTTTCTCATGCTTATGATACAGTAAATTTAAATATTTTAATCCTAAATTTTCAGAAACTAAACTTACCTAAGAAGATCATAACTGTTATATATAGCTTATTAACGGATGGAAAGCTTCAACTTCATTCTAGATTTCATAATACTTTACAACTCTTAACATCAGAAGGACTCCCACAAGGATCTGCTCTCAGTCCAAATATATAATTTATACATCTAGCAATTATCTCTTATGAAATCGGCATCAATAAATTTATTATTTTATGCAGATGATATTTTTATATATCAACATATTGACTTTAAAAAACTTAAAAAAATAATGAAAAGGTTGAGAATTTAGTTAACAATTGTATCCTTCAGTTAGAAGAATTGGGACTTAACATCAATCCTCAACAGAGTAATGGATAATATTTAAAAAAGGAAGATTTGTACCCAATTTGTATCTGAAAGTACGAAATGAAATATTCCAAACAAATCAACGTGTAACATTTTTAGGAATTATCTTGAATTATAATTTGAATTGGAAAAAACATTTTAATTATATAGTTAATAAAATAAAAAGTGTATATCAAATTCTCCAGTACATTTCTGGCTCTTCTTGGGGGAGCTCATCCTCAAGCTATGATGATTTTGTTCAATAACCTCATCAAATCAGTAATACAATATGGTTGTTTAATAACTCATAATCCATTAAAAGGTTCTCTTCGAAAACTTAACTCAGCAGTTTATGATGTTGCTAAAACAATTTTAGGTATCAGAGGTAATCCATCTACACATCTCACATTAAAAGAAATTGAATTTAAAAATTATCAAGATACTCAACGTATATCAAATTATAAATTTACCTCCAAATTATTCAATTGTTCTGAAGACAAACTTTTCCTTCTGTTGTCTCAAATTAGTAATTCAATTCATGTGGAGAAATTAGAAAATTACGAATTTGGATATCAAACATGGCAATTACTCCTCGCATCCTCTACACTGTGTTGATTGGAAGATTCTCTTCAATAATTTGGATATTGATACCAATACTTTTTCCAATATAGTGTCATATCACAGTCAATATTTTTTACAATTTCTTCAGAAATTTCCTAAGAAGACATGGAAATTATTCTTCACAGATAGTTCCAAAAAATATCAGGAGTGGGAGCAGCTGTATATCATTATAATTTAAATGAACCAATTCTGATTAAATTAACTGTGGTCTATTTATTCTCTGAAATATTGGCCATTAAGAAAACTATTTAATTCATTAGAAAACATATATAAATTTAATATTATATTCACAGATAGCAAATTATCTCTGCTGGAACTCCAAAATTTCTCTATTAAGCAAAATATTAGTCTCTGAAAGCTGGTTCACAACCGCCCGAGACGGTAACCAGAACGGAAACTAGAACGGGAAGCTATACGCCATACAAGATATTGGTTCACAACAGTCCGGTAACGAGAACGGAATGTGTATCGATGATCATATCGATCACAAAGTGAAAGTCGATTTTGCGCATTTGGATTTCATTTGTTTTTAACTGACCAATGAAATTTTTTCACATACCAAACATAAGCGGGTCAGCCAACGTCAAAATTCGATAGCGTAAACATTATCTAAATGCATATCCATTACATTTCCGATCCCTCTAGTTGTGCCAAGCTTTCATTGCTTTATTTAAAGTTACATTAAATTTGTTTATTGTTCTTTTTTAATTCCCACCGGTTTTATCTGTTCTTTGTATCTTTTGTCATTTTATTTAAGTAATAGCCAGTTTCGAATTTCATATAAACAAAGTATAAACGGCCCTTTCACTAGTGGAACCAACGATCATTGGTTTTGCCGGTGTCGGGTTGAGGTTAAGAAGCGCATTTACTACTAATTTCTTCTAGTTTCATGTTTCTAGCTTGCGAATATAGAAAGCACTAGCGGCTGTTTCATGTCACGGCCGCCTAGAATAATCTCTAGAGTGCAGAGTCCAATATGCAAACATGGATCTAATATGTAGTGCTAGGGAACGTTCTGAATACCGTTCTCGTTGGTTGTGAACCAGTCTTTAGAAGTGCAAATTAATATTTTTATTTATCAAGCTCAACTTGATAAAATAATAATCAAATTGATATGCATCCCAGGTCATAAAAAATATTGTTGGTAATGAAAAAACAGACTCTTTGGCAAAAACAGCAAGATATAAAGGAAATTTTTCATCAGAACCACTTCCTTTAAAGGATGCAAAAATCCTTAATAAATGTGTGATAATTATTCTCATAACTTGGATTCTTCTAGGAAATTTGGTTCTGTAATATCAATATCAAGAAAGAAGACAAGGTTATTTTCAAAATAAAATTACAAGATTTTCATTTCACATTACACCAGATTTTCAATATAAATTAGGTAAAACTGTTAATAATAAATGCTCATGTGGCAATCTTGGTAATATAGATCACATTTTGGTTGTATGCTCTTTTAATGAACAACAAAATAATAAATTGTTATTAGAGTTGTTCAAATTAGAGTATCTGGACCTATTAAAATTACTAATATAATACAATACGATCCAATTAAGGTATTTAAAAAGATCATAACCCATATCCGTAAATGCAAAATTAAATGATAAGTTAGGATTACTTAGCCATTTTAGTTTTGGGGAATAGTCAACTATTATTACAGATAGGGTAATTAGACGTCAAAGATATCGTGTCTTCAGGACGTCTTTAAATAAGAAGGAAGAAGAAGATGCCACGGGTGAGATGCATGCGATGCGACTTCTGAGTGTCGGTAATATGGAACAAAAGTGACAAAAAATGCATATATTCATGAAAATAAGTAAAGCACCATGCTATTTGATCTTTATTATGTGTAATAATGTGTTCAAGTCAATAAAAGGCATGCAGTGCATGCGTGTATTATGTGTATATAGTGATACCGGCCATAATCCAATATCAAAGTTTATCGCAATATTTTAGTGCTGATATACTAAGACGCTGCTTGTAAATTGAAAAAACGTGCACTAAAATGAATCAAGATGTAATGTTGCTGCAGAGGTAGATGTGCTATGGCGGGTACCGCGCAACGTCAGGCAGGTTACCTTGTAGGAATAAACAATCGCTAAAATACCGCGAATGTATGGCATATGGCCTTTTAAATACACAAAGGTGTTATACCATTTCCGATTACGTATTCTGGTTATGTTATCTGGCGTTACTTCTTCACTGTCCTGTCCTCCTCTTTTTATGCACATTGATGCAAAACAACAATTGCAAGGTTAACAATGCATCACGAAAGAGCAAGTTACGTCCTTGGGCATAATTACAGTAACATTTATTTTTATTCACTTGTATTATATTTGTTTGCTACTTCGTGTTAAGTAGTTGTATTGCATTTGTTAACCATTTCGCGGTAATAATTTAGTTTTACTGTTTCGCGCTTTTCTATTACCTCAGCGTATTTCGCAACTCAACTATTTTCGTAAATCGTAGAGCTGCAGCGTTTTCTTTTCTGCTTTACAGTTGGTACCTGACATTGCGCATTAACATCGTCCGCCATGACACGTCGATCTCTGCAGCAACATTCCCCAAGATGATTTATTTTGACTAATCGTAATATTGATATATCCGAAAGGACATTATTCCGTATTGGGTAGAAGGTATGAAATGTTGAGGATGTATGTGATACTAGGAGGAGGAATAAGTGGTATGTCAGCAGCACATTATTTGTTAAAGACAACACGAAATGTGAACATATTTGAAGGAAGTAATCGTGCTGGAGGATGGATCAGATCAACAAGAACTCCTAGAGGGTTTGTCTTTGAGCATGGTCCACGTACTGTGCGCCCAAAAGGTCCGAGTGGTGAGAATACGTTAGCTTTGGTGGAGGAGTTGGGTTTAAGTGACAAGGTGATACCTATTAGAGCGGAACATCCTGCTGCTCAAAACAGACTTATATATGTCAATAAGAAGTTGCATAAACTGCCATCCAGTTTGAAATCATTATTTGTGACAAATCCACCATTTTCAAAGCCCTTAATTGCTACCTTATTACAAGATCTCAAAGCTCCTAAAAAGCAGCTGAACGATGAAAGTATATACAGCTTTGTTGAGAGGAGATTTGGTAAGGAGTTAGCTGATTTTGCCATAAGTCCTCTCATCTGTGGCATTTGTGCGGGTGATGCCAAGGAAATTAGTGTCAGATTTTTAGTGAATTCCCTGTTTGAAGCTGAACAGATGCATGGTTCAGTTATTATAGGAATGCTCAGGAATTCTTTTGGTGGTAAGAAATCAAAATCAGCATCAAGGAAATGTGATCTTTTTAAGAAAGCTCAATCGGAGAGATGGAGTGTTTGGTCCTTAGATGGTGGGTTGGAGTTGTTAACAGAGACTTTAAAGCACAGCATAAAACATCAAGGTGCAGAGATAAAACTGAATTCTCCTTGTCAGGGACTTACCTTCTTACCTTCTGGGAAAGTGATGGTGGATATTGAGAAAAACAGTATGGAATGCAATTGGGTTATTTCAGCTTTACCAGCAGCACAGCTTTCTTCTTTGTTGGAGAAACAGCATCCAGAATTAAGTAAAGAGCTGGCTGCAGTTCCTACAGTAAGTGTTGCAGTTGTAAATCTGCAGTTTAAGGGAAAACTGCTTGAAACTGAAGCATTTGGATTTTTAGTTCCACCCTCAGAAAATATTCCAATATTAGGTGTTGTTTATGACTCATGTTGTTTTCCAAAAGGGGATAACACGGTTCTTACAGTCATGATGGGAGGAAGATGGTTCAATTCACTGTTTGGAAATAATCCGCATAGTGATGAAATTTTCAATGTAGCCTTAAACCAAGTGCAAACAATCCTAGGTATAAAAGATGCACCAGAAGATTATTTAGTCTCCATACTGCATAATTGTATACCACAATATGTGGTTGGGCATCATGAGCGAGTGAAGAGAATTCGAGATTACCTCAAGAAAAATTGTTTGCCTCTCTCAGTGGTAGGAGCATCATATGATGGTGTGGGGGTGAATGATGTCATACTTTCTGCTAAAGTTGCAGTGAATGAGTTAAGCCATGCTTTCAACAAAATGTGAAACACATTGTTAACAAGTAACTTAATAAGTGAATGCTACATACTACTTTTGTACTTAGTTTGAAGTAGGATGCACTCCTTGAGAACATTAACTATATGTATGCATGACATGTTACCTGTGCATCTCATACATAGGTGTAAAACAATATTTCAAATTATACATTGGTTGTATGGAAATGGAAAGGGGGCTTATTTAGCGTGAGAAAATGGGTGAAATACTGGGTAAATACTTATGAAATGGAAGTTATCTAATATCCAGAGTGTCTTGGAGTGTGTGGTGGTGTTTTATTAAGTAGTTGTTGCTTGATCTATGTCATCCCATTCACCTGCCCTTCTAGCAACCTTCTGTATACAGTGGAAACTGGCATATTTGTGCTGAGCATTTCTAACCTAACAAAATCTGGGTAATGTGGATCATTAGAGTTTTGTCACGCAGAACCTGCGGCTATGCCCTGTTGTGGCAGCTGCAACTGCTCCACTCCTCTACTCTAAAAAATATCCCTCAGCTGCGCTTTGTGGCTTAGGGCCGGCTTCTCAATGTTGGTAACACTCCCATGATGCCTCAGGTGGTATGCTGCGATGGGAGTTATGTGTGTGGTTAATGTGAAACAAAACAGACAATATTTTGCAAAAATGTAAAGAAATGTGTAAACCACAATGTCCATTAGTATTCATAATGTGATATAATGCTGTAAAAGCAGTAAAGATCAGTATCTAAATGTGTGTGTATAGAGGAACCGGCCTGTTTCCTCGTATAGAAATAATGGCCTTGGAGAGCATAGTTTTTGCATTTTAGAACGTGTTGAATTCATAAAGAATTAGTATATTCAGTATTGGCTAGCATGCAGAGGGACCCAGTTTCAGAATTTCCAGTAATGAAAGAAGTTCCATCCAGCGTTCATAACTGGGTGTAACCGAGGTGCTTTCTGATGATCATCAATAAATGCATAAGGAATGAACTGAAGGGAAGCGGGAGAGTGGTAGTATGTTGAGAAACCATGCAGAGGAGAAATGTACATGTTCTCTGGTGAGAGGTCAGAATCTAGCTCTGAATTAGGGAAATTGCTGAGTTTGATCGAAGAGCAGGGTGACTTGTGAATCCTAAAGAGTTGGAGATGGGAACTGTCACCAAGAAACTGCACGAGCTATAAGTGGGTAAATAATGACATTAGCTTGTGCTGCTGTACTAATCAAGGGACACTAAACTGAAGGTTTAGCCACATTAATGATTATTTTACTACTGCCCATTACACTTTATCTAAGTAACGTTTATCGTTTAATATAAGAAGCACAGCAAGCCTTTTATTTATGTATGTGAAAGGATGGACAGTATATCGGTTTCCATGTGGGTACCTAATAGTAGTTGCTGCAAGAATGCAAGCAACACAATATGCTTCATAAATATGTCCATCATCTTTATACAAGCTGCTGTAAATAAAATTAGCAGTTGACAAATTGTTAATCATGAATCAAATTTTGGTTTGGGCTGGCCTAACCTACCACTTTAACCATAGTCTCTTGCTTTGTAGGGTGGATTGTGTTTTGTGTGATGTTGTAAAGGGACTGTAATCCTAAGTAAAAGAGTGCAAGGCTTCCATTAAAATTAAATTGAGTTTTATTTATGGACGCTCTTTAACTGCTGTAGTCCTTAACGTCCCATTCTATATTTGGCATGAAAGACCGGAAATTTTGCTCAGAGGCCTCTTTATCAGGCTTGAGGCTCTTTTACATGCTGTAAATCTATGACACAGGACCACCCTTCCCTTCCAAAGAAAGCCATGCTAAGGGTTTTTACACCCAAAAAAGTCCATCGCCCTCCGTCGGGTTTGAACCTGTGACCTCGGGAACTAGAGGCTAGCATGGTAACCACTGCACCACAGAGGATGACAAGGTTTCCATTGTGGAAGAAATCCAGAACATGGAGTTCAACAGGATTGCCACCACCAACAGTTATTTTATGTTCTCTACCATGTACCTAGTTAGTAGAGCAAGTATTGCATTCCAGCCAAAAATCAATATCCAAATTTCGCCAGAAATACATGTTTTGATGACCCCTGAATAAGAAAAAAGCATTTTTAGAAAAAGGTCTGTGTGAACAACAAGACTCAAAAACAAAAGGTCTGATAAATACCAAAATTGGTATTTAAGTTTAATATCTTCCAAAGATGTGACACAATGATTTTTTACAAAATCCCCTGCCCCAAACTACCTTTTACTTATAAAAATGTTTGATATTTTTTATTTCCTGAAATATGCCTCTAATAATTGTGATTAAAATACCATGTATTTAAGATACTTCACAAATATAATGCATATCTTGAATTTTCTGAGAATAGCCTGTGAATTCTCTTCATTCTGAAGATCTTTTGTATAATGGGTAAATTATAACAGATACAAAAAAAAAAAAATAACTTAGTATACAAAACATGTAGACTGTTTAAAAAACACAATCTATTTCAATTAATCTTTTTTGTATGGCCAGCCATTGCTGAGATATCTATAATTATTGGTTTGAATTTTTCAGTAATGTGCTATTTTCTTTGAAGTGCTGTTGCTATTCAGCTGCTTCTTGCAATATCTTGGAATAAGCCTGCATATATCAACCTGCCTTTACACATCCGATTATCGATTTAACTTCCTGGTACCTACAACGAAATATGTAATGTAACTATTTCTGCAAATGTTTATCTCTGATTGACATGAAGTAGATAAAAAAATTAGCTTTCATAAGAATATTTCGTAGAAGCTACATAAAAATAAACCGTAGTGGTTAGAGAATGTCATGTAAATGTAACACATTAGAGCCTTTTAAATTTGAAGTAGGTCTACTAGAAAAAAAAAAGATTAGAAAACTCCCTACTGTATTGCCAACAAAAGTGAATGAACATAATTTCCATATACTGTAAAATTTATTTTCGTAAATATAACTAAGGCTAATTCTGAAAGGCCAAGGTGACTGAATAACATAATTTAAGTATTTTGTCCTCATATACAGTATGTTGATAATTCTGTGACAATAAATTGTAAACATTTATGTAATAAAAAAGTGCAAATGGGAAGCATTATGGCACACGTAACAAGTATTTTGCATTATTATTTATACGCCAAAAAAGTATGTTTTAGAGAGAGAATGCAGTGGCTTAATGATATTCATTCTGTTTTGGTGACAGGATCACAAATATGGTATTTGTTCCTCAAATGAATAGAGCTGCTGGAAGTTCTGTACTATTCAGTTTTCTTCAACCCAGCATTTACCTTCTTTTAATGGGAAACGCATTCCATTTTCATAATTTTTTATGACTGAGATGTTACAAGTCTCTTTAAGTCAGTCACTGACCTAGAAAAAAATGGATGCCTCTTTTGGCAGCATAGGACACTAAGGCAAAATCTTCTTGAATGGTCTTCAAGTTTATGTGGTGAAGACTGTTTTGTAAATTATGAACAATAATAGCAATGCGTCATAATATAAGTTGAGCAGGCGTGATAGCATGGATGTTGCTCGAATTACAGTAAACTCATGATTAACTGAGGAAGTTGGAAAATAAACATACGTACTTCTTGTATCAGTATGGTGTATGGTACCATAGGAATGCACAAGTGTGTAGTCCCCGTTACATTGTCAGTGAATCTGATTGTTATGGTGGTGTTTAAATCTGTATAGGATATACTAGGCGATTAGTGCAGTATGAATGGCAAATGGAAAAGACGTGATTTCTGAAGAAAAAAAAATTTAACACAATAAACAGGTCTAGTATGAAAGGTTGCTGCTGATGAGTGGGAGGGTGAGTCATGAAAGACTTTTTCAAAAAGTTATCTCATTTAATATTTTAATCTGTTTATCTCTTAATTAAACTTTTTAAAGTGTTGACATATATTTTAAGGAATTGTGTTGTAATAAACAATTGCTATACAGTTTTTTGTCATTTACAACCCATTAGCACAACTCTGTTATTCAAGGTAGTCTCGGTCCCAATTAGCTTTAATAACACTGGGGAACAGTGATTTTGGTGGTTTATATTTCTGACTATATTTGGGCCACTGGTTCCAAAAATGCTCTCAGTTTTGCCCTAAAAGCTCTAGTTTTTGAGATACAGCTTATTCACATTATACACCAATTTAACCTTACTGGTTCGCATATATAACTATATTACTTGCACACAATTAAATAAAGAATACATTTGGGTGAATCAAGCACATTCTTTCTCATGAAGCAACTTTCTATCAACTACCATAATTTATTTATACACTAGTTGCATTGGCTTCATTGATTTTCATCCATCAAGTCGCTGAATTCTCGTTTATGTAATTTCCTCCTTGTTTCTGTCAACCAAAGGTTCTGTTATGTTTTTTTCTCCAATGATCATGCTTTCTCTAAGAGTCTTGTCTTGTTGATCTTTAGCTCTAGAGTTCCATAGGCATATAAAGCATGGGTATTTGGTGTACCCACCTTGTTGTCCTAGAAGAAAGTTCATCTTTATGTCGACACAGATAACCCATTGGAGATCACGGTATGAGATCTTCTCTAGAACTGTAGCTATTGTAGCTTGATTTTCATGCATAGTAAGTGAGTGACCAATTTGTATTGACCCGTATGTGTTCCCATTATGCAAAAGAACACATTTTAAGCTGCATTTACAGCTATCAATAAATAACTGCCACTCTGTTGGTGTGTATTTTCTTTCACCCGGTTTCATTAACAGTCCTTCAGCATTGATGCAAAAAACAAATTGGTTTTCTGTTGTGAAGAACGGCAGGAAATCTTGCTCTCTTTTGCGATACTCTGTCACTTTTGTTCCCGGTAACATTGTTTCTCTGCCAGCCTAGAAGTCAACAATTTTGACGACTCCTTTGGAAAACTAAGATCTCATTCAATTCTGCTTGATTAAAACCAGACACAACTGATGAAGGACCTGCGAAATCATCATTTTGCTCAGCATAGCTTTCAGCTGATTTATCCACTTCTTCTGATGACTCTTGGAAGACTGATAAATACTGGAACAGGTATCTCCTCTGAATGTGAAACGGGACATCTTGTATAGCATAGATCGGGATATTTCCACGTATTCCAATTTTTGCTATTGATGGCCTTTACATTTGCTGAACAAATGTGGTTTATTGGTTCCCCAAGCTTCAAGCACTTCCGCTTCCCATTTTTCCAGTGTTACAGATGCTCTGTGCATGTTTTACATACGATGTGAGATGCCCAAGCCTTATCTTGGTCTCCAAGTTTTACTTTGAAATAGGCCAAATAAGCTCTTTTTACAATATCGGTTATGGGTTTTCTTTGCTGGATGAATGTGTATTCCCCACACCAGTGCCTATGAAAAGGAGACATAAATGTCAGAATAGTTAAACTACTTCTGCAAAGAACATAATAGATCTTGGATAAAATAAATTAGTATAATGCAAACAATATAATCAAGTTACAAATGGTGCTGTAAAACAAAGTAGTCATAAGAGCAATGTATAAAGGTATCAGTATCTCATAAACTAGAGCTGCTAGGATGAAATGGAAGACTTTTCGGAATCAGCAGCATCAAAATACCCAGAATCAGGTGGAAAATTCAAGGCATCACAAAAAAAAAAATTTCCCCAGTGTAATAGCAAGTCTACTGTATTCCATATTCTGATCCAAATAGTAGTAACAATCTTTATATCACAGCACCTTTTATGTGCAATGTTTGCCAAGTTCTGCCTTGCAGGCTGCACACTTTATGGTTGCACCAGTCCCCTCGACAATGCTTTGCAATCTGAAATGTCAAGAAACTGCCACTATAAATTTCCTTGAAAAATGCCAAATTGTAAATGCTGCTTGAATTGACCAGCAGCATCATTGCTCATAAAAGTTACTGTTTCAATACATGAATGCACAAATACAACATAAGTTTTATAATTTTGTCTAAAAAGGCAAGCACAAAGTAATGATTGTAATCTAGTTTATCACTGATGGTGGCAGAGCATGTTCAGCTTTCCATGAGTTGCAAAGTGCTATGTGTCTCTGACCAATGTGGACTCTTAACTTCATTTTGCACCTCGACTGTAGTTGCATATAGAGAAAGCATGAGAAAATCCAAAAATGTCAGTAAAACAGCCTGGGCTTAATAAATGAAGCGAGAAGATATCGTGAATTATAAAACTGAACATAAATGGGGAAGTGGTTCATGATCCGGCCACTATAAGTAAACAATTTAATGATTATTTCATAAATGCACCTACACGGATAGCTAGTAGACCAAATTCTGTAAATGCCAATATTAATACCAAGACAAATACTTCTTTCTTTCTCAGACCAGTTACAGAAGATGAGATAATTAAAATAATCAACAACCTGCTGGGTAAAAAAAGCAGTGGGTGGGATGAAATCAGCTCATTTCTATTAAAAGTATGTAAATATGTTATTGTAAAACCATTAACCTATTTGATTAATTTCTCCATCGAACAGGGACAATTTCCAGAAATGTTGAAACTAGCAATAATCAGACCAGTGTTTAAAAAAGGGGATGAACTAAATATTGACAATTATAGATCTATAGCCTTAACATCGGAGATAGCTAAATTGTTTGAAAGGATCCTGCTGTTAAGACTGGATAATTATCTAAGTAAATTCAATATATTAAGGAAGTTTCAACATGGGTTTAGAAAAGGGAAATCCACCATTTCTGCCATTAACCAGTCTATACATGAAATAATTGTGAATTTAGAAAACAATGAGAAGGTCAGTACATTATTATTTGATTTATCTAAGGCTTTTGACTGTGACAACCATAATATATTAATTAGTAAATTGGTAAACTATGGCATAAGAGGATTACCCCTGGACCTAGTCCGTAGTTATCTGGTTAGAAGAAAACAAATTACGGAAATAACGTACAAAAAAGCGCGATGTATACATCAAATCACATTTGGGATCTGTGAAATATGGCATACCACAAGGCACTGTGTTGGGACCATTATTATTTATTATCTACATTAATGACATTAAAAATCCACCAAATACTTCAGTGATAACTTATGCAGATGACACCACAGCTGTATGCTGGAATAAAACAGTAGAAGGATTAAATACTACCATAAACAATACCACCTCCTCTTTGCTGAATTACTTCAAATCGATAAATCTACACTGCAACATGCAAAAAACTAAAGTAATGCAATTCAATAAAAATCGATAATAATATTCTGTAAATAATATTCTGTGTAAAATCACATACATTTTTAGGTCTTATTGTTGATAACAAGCTAACATGGGCTGAGCATATTGAACATATATGTGGTAAAATTAGTAAAACAGTGTATCTACTCAGATATTTTAACAATCATAGTGATGGTAACATATTGAAACTAATGTACTATGGATGTTTTTATCCACACATACTATATGGGATTGAAATCTGGGGTGCTGCTGCAAAAATGCATATGGATAAATTACTTATATACCAAAAGAAATGCATCAGAATCATGTTTAACCTAAAACCAAGGGAATTGTGTAGGGAAACCTTTGTTAACAATAAATTGCTTACTGTTTACTCTCTCTATGCATATAGAACAATAATGTATGTAATAGATAAGTACAAACCAATTAAAAACAAATCCATAAACATAATACAAGAGGAAATTTGGACTACTTTAGGCTTAGTGTAAAAAAAAGTGTATCTTTAAAGGATTTACATATTTCTGGAATCACACTAATAAATTACCACTGGAAATCAATCTGTAGTTGATGTTTCTAAACAGCAATTCAAAAGGAAATTGAGGGTGTATCTAATAAACAAATATCTGTATGATTTAAAGGATTTGTAATTGTTTTGACATGTCCAAAATCAGATGTATGATAAATTGGATGAAATAAATTATTATTATTATTATTATTATTATTATTATTATTGTATGAAAAGCCCACTTGCAGAATATTCTTCTCAGTTGCAGTTTTCTTTATTTTCTTATAAACCTTTGGGTGTTGCCACTTAATAAATGTGTGATGTAAAAAAAATTTTAAATCAAACTAGAGAATGCCAAAGACACTGACCGTAGTCTCCTGTAGATCCCACCTAATCTTCTGTTTCAACAGTTGTTCACTGAAGCAAAATTTACTCTTTAGACATACTTTGCACACTTGTCATACTTTGACATCATATAGTGTTATTTCTCCGGACCATAGACTGTGATGCTAATGAAATTACAAACATTACCCTGACCTTTGGAATAATCCCATTAATCACTCTTAAAGGCAGTTTCACATTTTTGTGATAGCAAAAGTACAAGACTTTGCCAATTGTAATGGCATGGCTGGAAACTCCTAGTGTCAACTTCTTTTAATGTCATATTCATTTGTCATCTGGATTTTTACTTTCTTTGCCTATCTTGCAATGAAAAAAGACAATATAATATTATCAGTGTTATTTTACATTCAATTTTGTTAACTCCATACTGAGTTCTTATGCACCACAGGTATGAATGGGACTAGAATAGTGTTCTGGCAGTTTTATGAAAAATAACCACTGTCTCCTGGTTTCACAAACTGAAGTATGAATTTTGTTCTTTCACTCATCTGAAAGCAGTCATTACATAATCTGTGTGTTTGAAAAAAGAAGTGACAATGGAATTGGTGACAGCAATAGTTCAGTCTTTTCCATAGGACAATTTAATTAAAATTACTAATGAAGTTTGTAGGTAAAATAAAATAATAATTGTCTAAATTCAGATAAAACTTGTATGGACCCAGAGGACAAGCTATATAGGAAGAAAAAATACTTGCAGTTCCACGTGAGTTTAAATACTAATACTTTTATTGTGTTTTAGACATAATAGATTTTTACTATGACTATTGTATATGCACCTTTAGATATAAATCAGCGTAATAATGAACACAACAATAAAACACTCAAATGTACTCTGTTATATCATAGGATGTTAGTCCTCAGTGTATCAAGAATAGCACCCTACTAGTCATACAAAGTTTTCATTGCAAATGAAAGAGCTCATAAGATACAACTTTTTTCTTTCTCTACCATGTACTTTGTAGGTAGAGAAGGTATTGCATTTCACACAAAAATTTGATACCAAGATTTCACTGAAATGTGTGTTTTGAGGTCCCCACAATTAAACAAAAAGCATTAAAAAAACCTCTGTGTGAGTCTGTGAACAGCACACAGCAAATTATGTGCAGATGTTTTTGTATTGCCTGATGGAATTGCAGTTTTTGGTGACTGGTGGAGTTGCAAGGTTTTTATTTCCCAGCACCAATATATGACTATAATATATTTCTCTTCAGTTTAAATTATTAAAAAGAAAATACATACTGACTTACCTTCCAGTTGATTTTCCTCAGGTTGCTTCCCTAAGTGCTTAATTCAGACCAACCAGATTTTCAAGTGAAAATCAACATTTCTTATTCAGATCAAAGTTTCGTATTTTCACCAAATTTTGATACTAACCTAACATAATGCAAAAGTGCCTTAAAAGATTACCAATTCAGGAAAAATGGCAAGAGAAAAGTTAAGATTAAACATTAGTGTCATTTTATTACTGACTTTATTTCTTTCATATCACAGTAGGTAAGATATTTATCGGAGGCATGAATTTTTTTTAAAAGGGCCTTATTTGCCTTTGGCATTGCTATTTGAAGGTGACTTTTCTCAACAGTCCACAAGTTATTCATAAATGAAAATGCCAATGCCTGTTCTACAGAGGCATTTATCCCAGGCAAGCAAAAAACAAACTCTACAACAAATGCTATATTTCTGTATGGTATTTACAATGATGAAAAGTGATTGAAAATTTCCACTTATCTACAGTCTGGACTTGTTGGTTGCGAGTTCCACTTTTGAACCTGTTCATGTGTAGAAAATTTTTGTGCACACATAAATTCAAGCATTTTGTTGTCTTCAGTATTGCTTTGACTAGAGACTTCTGTAATGAATTCCACAGTTTCTTCAACATCATTCAGTAGAATCCATTCAAACTTATTGGTGTCCTGAAAATTTACAGTCTACTACTCAAGGTATTTCACACAATCATAAAATCCACAAAACATTTGATGGAACTTTTCCAGTTGTGAAACTACTGCTGACTTGAGAGCTTCACCAAGGAAGTTCAAGCTATACATGGTATACATTGGTTATTTATCTTTTCTGACAAATTGTGTTGTTTTTCTTGCAGGTGGTACAGAGTTTGGAAGTCTTTCAACAAACTCCCATGCACATGGCAAAATTTCTGAATACATTTCCACTTCCATAGCTGTTACCTTACCATCTGAAATTTTCAGCAGTGCTTCATTGAACATGGCTGTCTGCTATGTAAAAATAAAACCATAACATATGCACAGAGATTTTCAAAGGTCAAGATAATAAGGCATTTTTCTTGACTTAAAAATATTTCAAAGGCTCAGACATTTTTAGCCCTCTTTCCATTACACACCTCTTTGCCTGACCATCTTGTACTTAACCAAACAGTTGCTTACATTCTTTATTAAAAAAGTCAATAAAATGCTCTTAAGTGATTTCACATGAACAGTGTAAATGTTGAATGGTAATACCATTTATGCAAAATAGTTTCAACAACTGGCAAGCAGTATGCTGTATTTCCAGTGTATTATGGACTGTGCAAAACATGAATTTTCCTAATGTCTCCTTCAGCTCATTGTGAACATTATTTTTCCTTCAGTCCCTCTGAAATTCATGCTGGTGTTATCTCAACAGAAAGCTATCACATTGTGCATTTTGATGGTGTCAGCTAGGTATACCTAATGTTTCACCAGGCTGATCCTTTAATTCAATAGCTTTACTTGTGTGCTTCAAAGAGGCATAAAGTACCTGACACTGACGAAATATCTTTTTCTCCCCGTGGCAGTGAGTGTATCTGTTAGAAAAGTGACAAAATTAGATTAATTTAAATCATTTTAGTACATGCTATGAATGACGCCCATTCTGCTTTATTAAATATAGCAAGCTGATCTTACTGTAATCAAACTTTATATATCTAATTTATTATACTACATTTAGATTTTAAGCAAACCTACTTGCAAAATATACGACATATGGGCATCCCTAAAGCATTTCTCTGGATAGTGGGAGAAGTCAAAATAAAGAACTCTCCCATACATACAGAATGTCTGGTTAGTTTGGATAAATTTTTTTTTTTTTTTTTTTTTAATTTTTTTTTTTTAGATTTGCAGAACATTTCTGACATTTGCCTCTAAAACATTGCTAATCTGGTAATGCCTAAATAACATGTAACATGGTTTTGTATTTCATATTCTTGGGTAGCATTAAGGAGTTCTGGAAAGTTTTCTGTCATTCCATTACTGCAGTGATGATATTCTTTTACAATATAAAAATGTGATTTATAGCAGATACTCGAATAAGAACTTTTACAACTATATATATTACCCCATATTGCTCCATTACCTTTTTTTTAAATGGAATGATGTAATGCAATCATAAAATTAACAACCTGTATGTAATAGGAAAAATTAAAAGAAAATAGTGAAGTTTAATTAACTGTATTGAGTCAAGTTGTATGTATATTTTCTGATAAGTATTTAGTGTGTTTATAACTATATCTTTTGAGGGTTAAAGTAATTAATTTTAACATACTTTGAAACCTGTAGCTCAAGAATTATTACACATTCATATTATTGGCTCCAGAAGTGTTTGTTAATTTCAATTTATTTTCAACCATGAGAACATCTACATGTTGTGGATTCGTCAAGTACAACAATTATTTACAATATTTACAAATACAATTTATTTACAATTCCTGATTACCAGTCCCACACTTAAATTCCTCCAGACTATAAAATGCATTTACTAGTAGGTCCCTTTTTATTTCTTTCACAGTTTGATCAGCATTTTTTATCAATTTTATTTTTTCAGGTAACTCATAAAGTTCTTTTCCCATATTTTTTACACTACATTTGTTTAATGTGCCTTTAATTACTGTTCTGAAATAATCATCATTGTTTCTTAGGTTATACCTGTGTATAACAGCATTTTTTGGATCATTTTCCTCCAAAAGATGTTTTATTGTCTCATAAATGTATATACAAGGAACAGTCAATATACCATATTGTTTAAACATTGATTTACATGTGTGTCTATTTTTAACATTACCTATTATTCTAATTGCTTTTTTTTTGTAATTTAAATACCCTTTGCACTTCTGTTGTAATATTTCCCCACAATGTTATTCCATATTTTATGTGAATAAATAAAAGCATAGTATACCTGATTAAGTGTTTTGTCATCCATGGTTTTCCTCACCTGTCTCATTATATATAAACCTGTATTTAACTTCTTTTTTATATGAGTTATATATGGCTTCCAATTTAGCTGTTTGTCTATTATAACTCCTAAAAAATTTGTGTGTTGAATCTCTGGTATTTTTTCACCATCTATTTTCAGTTGTTACTATTTAGATTACATTTTTTTAATTCAAAATTTATCCAGGCTGTCTTTTTAGTATTTAAAATCATGTCCAGATTTATATAATATTGTTTAATTTTTTTCATTAAATCATTTGCTTTTAATTCTACCTCAGTAGCTGATTTACCTTTAATTACTACTGTCATGTCGTCTGCATATCCAATTGCTACATTTCCATTTTTTTTGTACTAATTCAAAAATATCGTTAATATATATTAGAAACAAAAAAGGAACTAATTTTGATCCTTGTGGTACTCCTTGCCGAACCATTTGAAAATTTGATTTAATTTTTTCTACAACACCGGTAATATTTCTATGGTTTATTTCAACACACTGCATTCTGTTTTTAAGATAAGAACTAATCCATTTATGTGCCAAACCACGAACCCCATAATTTTCTAATTTGTTTATAAGTATATCTATATTTACGCAGTCGAATGCCTTCGATAAGTCCAAAAAAATAGCTATTACTTTCTCCTGTTTATTTAGTGCTTCAATTATATAATTATTAACTTTACTCATCGCATGGATTGTCGATATCTGCTTTTGAAACCCAAATTGCCATTCCGATGTTATGTTTAATTTAGTAAAATAATTTTGCAATTGGTTTAAAAATATACCTTCCATTATTTTTGAAATAGTTGAACATAATGTAATTGGCCTATAATTTTCTATATTCGTTTTGCTTCCCCTTTGTTTAAATAATGGCCTTACAATTACTTTCTTTAAAGTATCAGGAAATGTCCCTTGCATTAATGATGTGTTTATAATGTGTGTTAACACTTGAACAATTTCAATTTTAATATCTTTTATGATTTTGACAGATTTTTAGGCTTAAGCTTATCAATTTCTTGTAATACACTTTGCTCCGATACTTCTAATATTCCCATTGACTTTACTTGACTGGATGCTATTATGTTTACTTGGTTGTTTTTTTGACCATTTGTCATTTGTTTTGTAATATTTATAAAGTAATTATTAAAATACATATTTTGCTTGGGTTGTTTATCTCAATATCATTTTCTTTGATTGTCATATTTTCCTGTTTTTTATTTTTTCCCTTCTTGTGTACCCTATTACCATATTCTATATCGTTTTTGTCTTATTTTCCGAGTTTACTACCAATTCCCGATTATACCTCATCCTTGCACTTTCACACACTAATAAGTACAATACTTCCAACTTTTGTGATTCTTCATCTTCTTTCTCTTCTGCTCCTCCCCCTCCTTTTTACCTTCTATCACTGAAATAATTTTAATCATAAAATTATGTATTATTAGCATTTAAGCCTACTTTATAAAACAAAATATCCTAACTTGCTAATGTAATCTTCACAATAGACCTGCAGCACACTTCTGTGTGGATGAATGTTTTTGAATTGTTATACTCCACAAGTAGATCCGTATTAAAGAGAAGGGAAAGATTCTTGCTTTTGGCAGAAGAGGATGAACAGAATTCTGACCTTCAAAAGTGTGGTTTCATTACATTTGCAACTATGAAAATCCAATATAGATGCATATAATTTATTTTTTCTTGAAACAGGATAAAAGCAGCCAGTGCTAATTTTGGCTGTAACTTGCTCATTAAAATTCTCATAAAAAATGCTTACTTTGTAACAATGAATTTAAGCATTTTGGTTGTTTTTCACATAAAAGTACTAGGGCTGGGCCCTGCCACATTTTGGAATGATTACACACCTATGTCATCTTTAGTCGGTCATTGAATAAAATTTACTGTTGTCAAATTTAGCCAGTGTCATGCAAATCCAAGTATAATACTTACTATGTGAATACACATGGCAATAAGCAAACAGAACATACATGCACAGCAATAATTAAACAGTGTACATGAATTTACGAAGAAAGTTCCCTTCTGTCATTCACCCTGCACTTGCATTCTCATTATTGAACAACTGTTATGTGATGCCAATTGAAGCAGCATTATTTTGATAAAGTGTGAAATGTTCAAGCATTTGAAATATTGCTGTCAGTGGAAATACCCAATAAGCAGCTGTTGTTCCACCTAATGTAGATAGAAGTTGATGCAACATCATTTCATTCTACTTTAATTTGGTAATACACAGATTTTTAGATTATGAGATCGTTTTACAGAATATATCATGTGATTCACAATAACAATATAATTACCTAAAGGTTTGTTTATTGAAAATAAGGTATGTTATAACTAGGCCTCAGATATTATGGTAAATATTTAGAAGGGGATGTGTAATATAATCACAGATGGTTATGAATCATGAAAATACACACTCTGATAAAACAGTCTTTTTTGTATGTGAAACTGTCTGAAGTAATTTTTGAAAATTATTTATTTTTAAATTTACATCTCTCACAGAACTGTAGCATGTGTCACAGTTGATGCTTCTCGTATTATGAAGCTGAAAATTATGTAAAAATATCAAACATTTTCAAATTTTAACTATTATAGTAAAATATATAAAACCTACACATTGCACAGATAACTAAAAAACAAGCATTATGAAAAATCAAGGCCTGTGGATGTATAGCTTGAACTTCCTTGGTGAAGCTCAAGTCAGGAGTTTCACAACTGCAAAAGTTTTTATTATTACAGAAGTATCTAGTCAAAGTAATACTGAAGACAACAAAGCTCTTGAAGAATTTATGTGTGCGCAAAAATTTTCTACACATGAACAAGTTCAAAAGTGGAACTCGCAACCAACAAGTCCAGACTGGAGATGGGTGGAAATTTTTTCAATCACTTTTCATCATTGCAAATACCTTACACGTAAAAAATTCCATTTTTTTAACATCACTCCAAACCGGAACAGAATTTAATACAAAGAATTCCGTCAAATGTTTTGTGAATTTTATGATAATTGTGTGAAATACCTTGAATAGTAGACTAAATTTTCAGACACCAATAGGTTTGAATGGACAGGATGTCATACAAGAGTTTCATGAGAAACAAGTTCGAACCAATAATAACAGACATCTCAGAAATGGCGATGGCACAAAAAAGTTATTTGAAATAAATTGTGTGTTTTAAAGAGTTCTACATTTTTACTTTCTCTACTACGTATAGTAAGTAGGGGAAGTATTGTATTCCACCCAAAATTTCGATACCGAGATTTCACCGGAAATACATGTTTTGAGACTCACTGAATCCAAAAAAAGCATTTTTGGAAACATGTCCGTGTGTGTGTCTGTGAACAGCATAACTCAAAAACGAAGAGTCGGATAAACACCAAACTTGGTATTTAGGTTCAGTATCTTCCAGAGATGCGACACGAAGGTTTTCAAGAAAATCCCCCCACCCCAGACTACCCTTTACATGGAACATTTTTCGAAAATTTTAATTTTCTCAAAAACGGCTCTAACGATTTTGATTAAAATATCATATGTTTAAGATATTGTGATGACAAATAAAATGTATATCTCGAATTTTCTGGGAATGTCTCCAAAAGTATTCTTCATTATGAACGACTTTTTCATAACTGGTAAACCATAAGAGATAGACAAAATTTTACTACACGAAAAATGTAGATCGCGTTAAAATACACAATTTATGTCATATACATTTCTTTTGTTGAGTGAACCGTTTGCGAGATATTGCTTGTTATTCCCTTAAATTTTGCAATACTTCTACTTTTTCTCAAATTCGTTATTCATTTTTTTATGTCCTGGACATACAAAGAGAATGGAATGCGCCACATAGCAACCAGCATTAAAATATTTGACTATCGCTTAAAACCTACCATATTCCCCTTGCATCTACAAGAAAATTATCAATAAGATTGACATCTGGATATCTCCATTAACATGAAGCATATGGAGAATAAGCGTTTGTAAAAATAGTTTGTACAAGAGTAGAGAAAGTCATGTGAGTGTAACACATCAGATTTTTTGTGTAGTATGTTTGTCTATCTCTTAACATTTAGCAGTTAACACAAGATTATATACATTTCCCTCCAAATGAAGAGGACTTCACAAGAAATACATTTTATTTGTCAAGTGAATATCTTTACTATGTGATATTTTAACCAAAATCATTAGAGCCTTTTTCATAAAATAAAAAATTCGAAAAATGTTCCTCGTAAACGATAGTATGGGGAGGGGGTTTTCCTTTAAAATGTTTGTCACATCTTTGGAAGGTACTAAACTTAAAAATACCAAGTTTGGCATTTATCTGACATTTCATTTTTGTGCTATGCTGCACACACACACACACACGGACACACAGACATTTTTCTAAAAATGCTTTTTCCTATTCAGGGGGGGTCTCACTCAAAAGAATTCAGTGAAATCTCAATACTGAATTTTTGGGTGGAATGCAAATCTTCTCTACCTACCACTTACCTGGTACAGAAAGTTAAAATATGTGCATTTTTATATGTTTGTCGGTTTTATTGTTTATCTTAATGTTGACCTTTCCAATCTGGTATTAATCTGTGGCATTAATGTTATTTATGCTAATAGATACTTATATCGCATCATATCTTATTCGTTTGGATCTTATACAAGACATAGGCTTTGTTAAACTTACAAATAAAGAAAGTGATTTTAAGTATAAAATATTTGAATCCAAAATAAGAACACTTGATAGAATTAAATGAAAATGCAAAGTAGTACATAAATATGCTGTTGCTGTTCACCAATGGCACTGGGGATTAATTGATCTGCATCATTTTCCCTCTGGCTTCTCAATATAAAGTCTGTAAGTTATCACTTTTAAGGCCTTTGCATTTGGTAGATGTTTGTTCAGGATGACATCTTCTTCACAAAGAGTGCACTTGGGTGTAGGTAGGCATCGTATCTTGTAGAGGTGTTCTGCGAGGCAATCATGGCCATGGCCAGTTGCCATCCTAAATAAGGCCACTGCAGTTTTGCTTGGCATTTTTTGTATATCAACTCTATCTTTAATATTCTTATAAATTTTATCTTTTAATTTATCTTCATCAAGTCTCTGCTGTCTTTTGAAATGTTGTTTAATGTTATTTGTTTGTTTATTTATTTCTATTTGTTCTGCAGGTTTTATTTGTTGTATTGTACCTTTCTTTGCTAATTGATCTGCATCTTCATTGCCCAAAAGTCCGACATGAGCTGGAATCCATTGTAGACTGACATGATTTCTAGTTTCAACTGCTTGAATTAGGCTTCTTTATTTCTTTAATATTTCTTGTTGTTTTACTATTGTACTTTACTATCCCGTGTCTATGGCTGATTTTGAGTCTAATAAGATGACTATTTTTTGTTTTATGTGTGGTCTATATAGGATGTTCTGTAATGCTGCTTTTATAGTTGTTAATTCTCCATTATAGTGGTTTGACATTTCATCTAATGTTAGATACTGTGCAAAGTGTTTACAGTGTACTCCTGCACTGGAATTTTTTTTATTCTGTATATATTCGGAGCCATTCTTTTTCTGGATATCTTTCATTTTCCGTAGTTATTGCTGTGGCTCTCATTTCATCTGGTATATTGTTTTGTTTGTGTATTGTATATATCAGGTCATTCTGATATTGTATATCAATATATGTATTCTATTGGACTCGTTACATCTGTTGCTATTATGTTTGTTGTAATTATATTCTTGTATTTTAGGTTAGTAATATATGTTCTGAAGCTTGAGTTTTCAAATTACTTATAGTGTCTGCTGTGTGGTATTATCTGTATCTGTTTCTATTGACTTGCAGTTTTTGTGCTAGAGTAATTGCTTTCAACTCATGATCCAATTCTACAGCCATGTCTTTTGTGAAGCTTTGTAGTACTGTAATTGGTGTTGTTTTTACAGCTTCTGTTATTATTCTTAGTGAATTATTTTGTGAAATTTCTGGTTTACTTTTAAGTCTCTTGTTTGCGGTTGGTAATACTTCTCCTCCATATAATAGGTTAGGTTTTATGTATTATTAAGGAGGTCCATGTTTCCACCCCATTTTATTCCTGCTAAACATTTCAAAATTTTATTCTTTTTGTTGATTTTATTCATTAGATTGTTTGCATGTTTTTTCATTGGTAGTTTTTTATCTAATTCTATTCCTAGATACGTTCTTGTAGTTTTTTTGTCGTTGGTTTGCAGACATATATTTTCTGTTATGCTGTATTGTGAATAGTTGATATTGAGTTTTTCCTGTATTTATTTCTATATCACAATTTAACATCATGTTAAGGAATTGTATCCTGATCACCAATCAATAGGCCGTGAACTGAAATGTTCTCCAGTTTATTTTTATAATATGTCACGGTTGGTAAGTAAATAGATTTTTTTTTCTCCTTGTCAACTTGATCAGACTGTCCATTATGGGATTCAAAGCATGCTATAGGATTTCTATTAATATTGATGTTAATGTTCAACAATATTATTTTTATATCTTTTACGTACTTTGTCTCTTTTCTATATGGCTCCCGTTTGTGGCAAGACTGGGGACCTCTTTGTAAGCAGAAAACCCATGATTTTGTAGGGAGTTGGCAATCATGTGACATATTAGTGATGATTTCAGAGCACCTCACCAGTCATATGGTGTGTATTCATTGAAGACCTTGACACTTTTTCCTTTGTTTGATCAATAGCTGTCAGACATTTTTTGCATGAGGAAAATGACTGGTACAAGACAGCCATTTCAGCTCTCCTGTATACAGTCAAGACTTTGTTGTTTCAGATCTCTCTAGGTGTTGATGTTGCTATAGTTTATTACAAATGTTGACGAGTTGCCATTTTGCATCCCAAATGGTGCGAAATAAACTTAAGTCCTTCGTATTTTTTGGCAGTGTAAATCATATGATCAGGAATATCTATTGGCAGTGCAAACCGTTCTTAAACATTTTATCAATAGTGATTAGAAATGTTTTTGGTAGTTAAGAGGGGTTGTTTGAGAGTGATGTATAAGAGTGGGTGAAACTAACGTTAAACTGAAAATTTCTGGTTGTTTGTATTAGCGAGTGGACGAGTATTTCAATCTTATGCTGTATCTGATCTAATAGTGCTTGCATATCAAGTTTGAGTTCATTTAAAAAATTCACTTCTAGGTAAAGAAGGCTTTTGTGACATAATTTTGTGATCTTCACCAATTGAGTGGCATACTCAATAAGTTTTACATTTTTTTAATATGAGGTAAGCAGATTTGGATGTACTGATATCCAGATAAATTTCCTGGAACCTGGAGATTGTGACCTTTGCCAGTTCAGCAGTGACTTCCGTGTGTTTTCCAAAAATTACTGTTGTCAGAAAAACACATGATTGTGGGATTAGGTTGGTTATCCATACTCAATTGATGTTTCTTCAGATAGTCCTTCCACAATATGATCCTCAGCAAGAAAGTGTTGGTGACAGTGGTGAGCCCTGCAAGATACCATGCTTAATTACGATAGGTTTTGTTTCAAGCCTTGGTGTTTGAATCAGGATGCTATTATCTTTGTGAAGAGCCAAATCTGTTGATTTTTGTGGTACCCTAACAGATTCTAAAGCTTTCCTAAGATGTTTATGCCCTATATTATCAAATCCTTTTTTAATGTCTAAGAAAGTAGTTGGTTTTTCTGCAAAACAGCATCCAGAATTTATATATTTATATAAATACCAGGTGAATTGATAATCCACGTTGATTTTCGTTAAAAGTTATGTAGTTCCTAGGCTGGTGATCAAAAGCTCTTCTATCACTTGCTGGATAACTGAGATGGTAATTGGAAACCACTTACTTGGATTATCAACATCTTCGCGTTTATGAATTAGAGTAGTGCGAGCATTCTTTGGGAATGGTAGTATTTTCAGAATTTTGTGTAGGTTTACAGATGGTAGAGGAAAAGATATTTACATTACAGGGTGTTGCTCTTTTCTGCAATCAAAATATTTTTGCTATATCTTTTGCATTTCCCCAGCTCAATATACCATAAGTCATTACGGAGTGAAGGGAAATAAAGTATATCGTACTCAAGACATGTTTATTTACTGATTCATTAGTTTAACAAAGAATCAAATTTACTCAATTTTAATGCTAGCTGCTGAATTTATTTTTCCTGCTTTAGATGTTCATCTAACCATATTCCCAAAAGTTTGCTATTTGGTACATTAAGTAATGATTTCTTTGCAAAACATAAACTTGGAAATTGTACTGTGTTACTTAATCAATGATGAGAGACTATAGCAACTGATTTATTTCATGTATTTTTAACAGCTTATTAATTTGGAACCAATTGATAATATTTTTAAAATCATAAATGTGGCTTCTTAACACGTCAGGTAACAATATTTTTACCAGTATATGCATGCTGGTATCATCAGCAAAGACAGTTTTATATTATTGCCTGTTGTATTTAAACATAGTCCTAAATCATTTATGCATAACAGAAATAATAGTTGGCCTAATATTGGACCCTGTGGTCTCCTTAAGCACTATTTTCTTTGACTATAGAATATAAAATTGAATTTTATATTTCTCTACTGTGTATATAGTATGTAGGGCAAGTAGTGATTTCCACCCAAAAATTTGGTGTCAAGATTTCACCCGAAATATATATTTTGAGGTCCATGGGATTAAAAAAAAGCATTTTAGAAAAAGTCCATGTGTGTGTGTGGGGGAGGGGGGTGTAGAATAATTCAAAAACAAAAAGTCGGTTAATTTAAACTTAAATACCAAACCTGGTATTTAAGTTCAGCATCTTCCAAGGATGTGACACAGAGATTTTCAAGAGAATCTCGCCACCCAAAACTATCCTTGATATGGAAAAATGTTTGAACACTTAGATTTTCTCAAAAATGGCTGTAACGATTTTAGTTAAAATACCATATGTTTAAGGTATTTTCATGACAAAGGAAGTGTATAACTTGAATTTTCTGAAAATAGCCTCTGAAGTCTTCTTTATTCTGAATGACTTGCATAACTGGTAAACTGTAAGAGAGAGACAAATCTTAGTACACAAAAAAATGTAGATTTTGTTAAAGCACATGTTAAATACTCTTTTTTTTGTGGGTTTATCCATTTCTGAGATATTCTTTGTTATTGGTTTGAATTTTCCAATACTTCCACTTTTCTCAAATGGGAAGTCTTCTTATTTTCCTCCTCCTAGAATTAAGTGGATAAAGAATAGGTAGATAAAGTCATGTGAATATAGCAGCATTTTTTGCATGAACTGGCATCTATATACAAGATAGGATTTAAACAATTCATGACATAATCCTGTAATACCATAGGCTTGTGACACACAAGATCAAACAAGAAAATTCCCAATGACAACTCTTTTGTCTCTAGTACTTTATATAAACTTTTTAAAAATTTGATCAAAGCTGAGGTAGTGGAGCTTCCTTTTTCAAACCCATACTGACAGTGAATTAAGCTATACTTTTCACAAAACGAAATCAGTCTTTTATACACAAGTTTTTCTATTTGGGGAAAACCGATAAAATTGATATAGTTCTTTAACCGTTTATTTCTTCCCTAGAACCATTTTTAAATAGTGGTTTTACTTAAGAAATCTTAAAAACCTCTGGAAGGTCCCTGAGCTAAGGGATAAGTTTACTAAATAGTGGTTTTAGTATAAAGCAATAATGGTGATTTAGCAAACGATTTGAAAAACCATCTAGGTCAATGGATTGTGTATTCTTTAAGTTTACAATCACAGAGGTTATTTCCTCTTTGTCTTTGGGTGCCAGTTAAGTATTTGGATTGATTTTATTACATGCTTAAGGAGCTGTGGAGATATTATTATTACTACTACTGTTAGCATTATTACACATTCGATTATGTAAGTCTTTTGCAATTTCAATGAAAAACTTACTGAAGCATTCTACTGCTTCTTCAGGGTCTGTTATTAGTTTATTTTGGTTTCTGTGACTTAATGGGTTATTGTTTTGTGTGGTATCTTGTTCTGCTTTAATTATGTATATCCCAGATTGAGTTACATTTACTGACTGCTTAAAAAATATTTTTGTTATTAAACAATTTCGTTGCTGCCCTTATTACCGTGTTATAAATAACTTCATATTTCCGTAAATAATCAAGAGAAGCAGCTGAAACTTGATTGTTCTCGGTATATCTGCAGAGGAATTTTAGTCACTCACATCACTTTAGTTATCCACTGCTTTTTTTTTGTTGGTTTATTACCATTTACTATTTTAATGGTTAAGCCAAATCAGCCATGATATTTAAAAATTTTTTAGAAATTGTGTACAATCATAATTTATAGAATTTTCCTGATAAATTGTGTGCATGTTTCTCTTGATAAGTAATAATTAAAATAGTTCACAGTTTCACTTTTAACAATTTATATAAGACCTCAAAGAGATGCTTATTACATACTTTTGAATTATTATTCATTGAGATATTGTTTCAATATGTATGTTAATAGGAAATAGGAACAAAGTTAACTTATATGTGTATTGTAATTATTACTTACTAATGAAAATATATGTATGTTAAAATGCATGTGTCTGAGAGAGAAAAAAAAACAATCAGGAGAAATATTCAAGAAACATAACCAAAGAAATACTATAACCTTAAGAATTCAAAATTGCATAACCTACCTTAATAGTTGTTGTCAGTATGAAGAACTCAGTTCATTTCCTAACATATGCAGGAGAAAATAATAGACAAAAATACCTATTGACATCTCCATAATAACAGTTATCTGCAAGCAAAAAACCTCTTCACAATATAATTTAGTTTAGTGACTACTGATTAACATACATTTATTTTTAGACAACCTCATAAAAGAAAAGTTTTTTTTTTATTTATGGATGCTCTTCAACTGCTGTGGTCCTTAGTGTCTCATTCTACATTGGGCGTGAAAGACAAGTTATTTTACTCAGAGACCTCTTTATCAGGCTTGAGGTTCTTTTACATGCTGTAAATCTATGACATGGGACCACTAATTTTACTTCCCTTCTGAAAGAGGCCATGCTAAGGATTTTTACACCTGAAAAAATTGATCACCCTCCGCCGGGTTTGAACCCATGATAGAAAAGAGGAGTGTATTTTTCTGCACTTATGTGATTAGAACAGTTTAAAAAGATGTCTGTTTTATTTGTTGACACAATATATAAATTGAAATTTAATAAAATACAAAAAGAAATTAAAATGGTGTAATAATTTAACTTTTGCTTATCCGTACCATGCAAACTCTGCAGAATCTAAGAACTCAACACACTACAATTTGAAATAAAAATCGCCATACACTGTTTATTTCTCTTACATATTTATGTATTGCTTGTTTTATAGAAATGTTATATTTTTATTTAATAAGTGCATTAACTGACAATAACACAGTGCCAAAAACCTCTACTTTGTATTCCCATAAATGAAGACTTAGTATTACTTGATCCATTGCTGTCTTAGCCTCATTTGTTACTCATGTTGGAAGATTTATAACCCATAACTCTTAACAAAACATTAGAATGGGATCGCAATAGTGGTCAACAAGGAGATTCGGCTGCTTCACAATTTCACAATCCTGGACTGTACCATCTTTTAGAGAAAGACATAGAAATGTTAAAGGATAAATATTCGAAAAATATGAACTTAAATTTAATGTAGATCAAAAGGGCGGGGGAAGAAAAGATATACAACATACATTTGAATGCAAAGAAACAGAGATTAAGAGAAAAGAAAGTTTATGATATGGAATGAATAGGAATAAAGAGATATCTATAATTTTAAACAGAAACTGTAAAAATATGAGTAAATACTTAGAGAAAGTATAGAAATAAATAAAATAAGAATTACTAATTATATTAACATATAATTGTAATTTATATGACTGCCCATCTTAGTGGCCAGGGCGAAATAGAGAAGGCAGTCTAACATGTAATAACTTATTGCTTAACAAATTAATATACTATTATTATAATAACCAAAGGAAGGGAGATGACTATAAAATAGCCAGGGCCAGAAGCAGTCACTCCCAATATGATTGTAATTATTTTGGCACTCAATAAATATTACATTACATTAAAAACGAAACATTAATGTCCTGCTTTCCTTTATTCTCTCCTAAAAAGGTTATATTCAAATCTCCTATGTTTATGGGATTGTTTTTGGTTTTATTTATTGAATCTAGCGAGTATCTAATTTCTCATACAATACTTTGACATCACTGCTTGGGTTTCTATATATACAAATAATTTTCGATTTATCTGGTAATTCAATAAAACTGACTTTAAAATGCTTCTTAATAATTAAATTATTAGATTGATGCAAACTTTTAAACTTGATACCATCTTTAACTAAGATGTCTTTTTATTTTTATGTAATAATTGCTAGCACAATAGAATCTGGAACGCTGAAGCCTGCCATTTCATTTTCTAGCAATCAGTGCTCTGTAAGACATAATTATATCAGAAGGATGATGAGAAAGCTGCACTTCAGTATTTATTTTCTTGTTTCCTAAGCTTTGTTCATTTTGTTTGAAAATGGTTTAAAAATTGGTTCTAGCTTCAAACCATTTATCATCATGTCAAGCACGATTTAGGAGAAATCATTCAACAAATGAACAGGTTATCCTGCCAAGTCAAGAAATTAAAGAAGGATGTAACAAAAATGCAGATTGCTTGGCTGTGTTTATGGATCTTAAATCAGCTTATGATGTTTGGCAATGCAATCTTATAGAGAAACTTAAAAATTTTGGAATTAAATGAAACATGTTTTGATGGATGGATATCAGTATTTATAACATAATGATTTTGTGCAACATGCTATGGTTTAACAACCTCCAAGTTTAAACACACACATCTTGGTCTACCCCAAGATGTTGTACTAAGTAGAACTTTATATATATATCAATAATCCACCAAAGCAGCTAGAGAATAAAGGTACAAAAACTGCCCTTTTTGCTGCTGATCTGGTTATTTGGTGTTTGCAAAAGCATGATAAATTTAAAAAAAACTGAATCATTAGTACAAGGATTATTAACCAAGGATAAATCTTGATGCTCAAACAATTTAATGTGTGTAAACATAGATAAAATTAGCTTTTAACTTTTATGATTATGAAAGAAACCATTGATATCCAACTATCGTATGAAAACATTAACTTATTAAGAACCGAAAAGGCTAAATACCTAGAGGTGATTTTTTACAATAAAATAACTTGGCAAAAGCATATTTGAAAGCAGTAGTAAAAAAGCAATTGCAACTTACACCATGTACATTAAACCCATTTTGAAATATTGTGGGAAAGTGCTTATAACTTCATCTTCAAACACAAAAATCCTTGAACAAACTCAAAATGAAGCATTACGATTAATGTCTGGTGCCATTAAATCTACTCCAACTGTAACTTCATTAACTGTTACATCCAACAAATGCGAACCCTTCTAACTTATGGGAAGTTAATAAGACTACCAGATTAAAAGAAATGGTATAGCTACTAAAATTTTACACAAAATATAAAAACATAGATTGGATTTA
This sequence comes from Deroplatys truncata, assembly GCA_030765065.1. Classification (NCBI taxonomy): domain Eukaryota; kingdom Metazoa; phylum Arthropoda; class Insecta; order Mantodea; family Mantidae; genus Deroplatys; species Deroplatys truncata. The sequence goes on from CM060982.1 coordinate 11,081,894, forward strand.
TACAGACAGTCAAGAATCTGAAAAACTTGTTAAGACTATCCATCCGAAACAGAAATTTCCATCTTGTTATAATCCAATTAATAAAATTATATTTGACTTTCGACTTCATCTTACTGAAATATTTAATAAAAATTATGTTAATCCCAGTGCAGTTATTCCGTATAGGATCTGAGCATCATCCTACAATTCACAACTTACCTGCATAAGCGTTTGTTAGCATTCATTGCCACAACTGAAGAGTAAATGACAGCACTTACGGTAGGAAGTAAGAGGTTTTATTGTGAGCAGTTGGTAAAATGAAGGATGTCCCTAGCTCATCTTACGCAGTGCACATGACATTATGAGTGTGCAATTAGGGGAAGAGAGAGTTGGAGAATGTGGTGACATATGCAGTTCTTTTCCTAGCAAACTGTTCTATTGACCATGTTTATTGTTATACAACCAAAACTGCATTTGGTGTAACTAATTTAAATAATTTACATAAACGTCATCAACATACAAAGGAACATATTGGTGCATTACTTCACTAAAAGAGTTAGAAAAGTCAGAGACAAGAATTTTGTCTAAGCAAAGTTTATAAAGCTAATATAGAAAAAACACAATGCCAGAGTGAAAAGTAATTGAGAGCTTCCGAAGTCTTTCATTGATGCTATGTATTTTTTAGGTCTTCAGAAACTGTCTTTCAAAGATCACGATGAGTCAAACAGCTCTTCAAATAGAGGAAATTATGCTAGTTGCCAAATTTTATGGCACAGAGACCTCCACTTCCAAAGTCACATAAACAATAGTACTGTTTTCTACAGACAAGCATCAATGATATGGAATGACTTAATAGAAGCATGGGCAGAAAATTTAGGTAATCCAGAAAATTAAACAGGAAATCTTGGCAGCTCAGTTTGTTGCAGTTATTGCGGATGAAACCATGGACATTTCTAAAAAATGTCACTTGTGTATAGGTTTAGCTATCAGTGAAATTTGGTAAAAAAAAAAAAAAAAGAAAAAGAAAAGAAAGAAAAAGATTTAAGTTTTCTATTTTTTTCCTTCTTTTCTTTCTTTTTATCATGCTTATAATTTGTACTTTTATGCTACACATTTGCTTTTTTTAATATAAACAATTTAAAAGGTGCAAATGGCTATTTAATTGGTCCTGTACCATTTAGGTGAAGCACTGCATTGAATTTTAAACTCCATTTTTCCCAGTTTTTGCGGGAATTTCTCCCAGAGCTTTCATGCTTGAAAAGCTGCTTGGAAATTATGAATTTAAAATGTTTTGTCCACTAATCAGAACGTATTAAATAGTTCAGTTGAAATTAATTAATTTTCACAGCTTACATTGAAAAAGTTGAAAAATTCAATAACACATAAACAATTCTTTTCTCTTTAATTAAAATTAAGACATGCCTACACAAAATTCCTTGTTTGTACATTAAGTTCAAATTAAAATTTTAGGAGCGATACGATAAACATTGGGTACAAACAACATCTCATACTATCTATCAAAAAATTATAAATAAAAAATGAATATCTTAAAAACGGTTTGCTATAGCTCGTTAAAATTTTGTGTGTACTATATGTTTCTGGGTATATGGTAAAAAGTCAAAGCAATCAGAGAAAACTATAAATTTTTGGATTTTCGCAGATGCATTGCTCAGAAAGCAGAAATTCAAGAAAGGTTCATTCGATTCATTGATGTGTGATGATCGTACAACCAAACAGATTTTAAAGATAGTGCTTCAGGATTTAGAAGAATTACATTCAAGTGATAAATTAATTGATCAAACATATGAAAGTGCAGTTGTCAATACTGGCACTATAATGACCTTGCCACAAAAGCTAAAATGAAGTATCCACAAACATTATTTGCAATTTGTTTCGCCCATAAATAAAACTTAGCTTTGCTAGACTTTGTAAAGAACAGAGTCTTGTAAAGTATTTTTTTTGACTGTTTCTGGCTTTGCATCCTTTTTTTCCCCGCCAATTTCTCTAATGAAACCACGCTCTTAATGAAATACCCAATCCCCGTTTTCCTTTTGTTGCGCCTACAATATGGTTATACAACTGACTTATAGAAATGATTTATGATCACAAACACCAATTAAACTAGTTAATTGATCACTTTCTTGTCAATAACATAGAATTTTACTCTGAAACTAGGTTTTGTGCTGAAAGTATTCCTAAGAGCCTACTTAATTTGAATTTAATTTCATGTTTGAAAATTTCCCATTTAGTTCTGCTAAGGGCTAAAAAACTGTTTAAACTGATACTGAAAAAGACATGTGAATTAGTTTTCTCCTTTGGGAAAAATAAAAGAATTCAAATAGTTCCTTTGTCGCCTACGTGGTGAGTTTTAACATTTTGTGGAGTAAGATCAGATTCTAATTCAATCACAGAATGTTCCAGCAAGAGTCAATTATTGGAGTTGATCAAATCATTGTGTTAGAGATGATCCTGAAATCCCATTTCAGCAGTTGCATTATAAAGTATTGGATAATTTTTATAGTTCATACCGAGGGAACGCTTTCTGATCTACATCAGTTGCACGTTTATGTTCTATGAGATTTCTTAAAGTTTGAAGAGTACTCTGTTTTATCTCCCAAAATCTCATCTTCGGCGGCGCCGTGGCCAAGTGGTTAGACCGCTCGCCTCCCACTGAGGCGGCCCGGTTTCAATCCCAGGGACCTGCATGTGGGATTTGTGGTGGACGAAGCGGCGTCTGGGTGGGTTTTCTCCGGGTTCCCCCGCCATTCATTCCACCAACTACTCCATCATCACCTTTCCTTTCATCCATTTCACCTACATTTCGTTTCATCTATTTCCTTCATCCCATACCAGGCATCGGGCTGATCACCCATCCTGGCTGCTCTGTCTGATCCATGAGTGTCTGCTCCTCGACGGGCCTCTGACCCCAGGCACCCGCTTGGAAGTCCTACATAAGAGGAGGGTAAACAGATAATGAATGAATGAATGAATCTCATCATCAATCTCTTATTAAATAACCTTATGGACATTTCATTAAGGCGCTGGGCTTAAATCCGAACTGTCTTACATGATTAGTTCACCATCATTCAAATTACAGTGAATCTCAGAAATGAATGATTATTTAATAGAAAATGACCTTAGTGAAAGTTTCCCGCAACTGTCAACCGTCACAAAATTAATTATGATGATACCAGCTTCAAGTACCACAGCAGAAAGAGATTTTGCTAGTTTAAAGCCAAGACCTGCTGCAGAAATTCAACAGCTCAAGATCGCCTCAATGGATTGTCCTTAATTTCCATAGAAAAGACGTGTTGCAAAAGAGTGACCTAACTGCAAAAGGAAATGGTTGTAGGTATGCAGAGGGTGAGTATGCTGTTATCTAGCAGTGAAATGGGTTAATCTATGCTGGAAGGGAAAGGAACACATTGTGTTACTTTTCCCCATGCCTGCTCTAAATTATACCCAATTCCAAAACACTGCACACTAACACTTTTGAGAAGTTCATTGTAATTGCTTCTATTGGGAGATGAGATGCTTTCATCATAACCCATAAAGGCAAGACTTGCACTGCAGTGATTAAATGTCCGCCAAATTTTCTATTTTGCCTTACTAATTCATTGTGCTTTTCAATTGCAATTTTATATTGATTCTGAGAGCGAATTCAATTCTTGCATTATTCTTGCCACACAACTTAAGTTCTTTAAGACAAGTAATATGACTAGTAACATTCCTGTCATTTGTCCGCCGTATAAATGTTATTTAAAACATTAGAGCATCATCCCTGGTACTCTCAAAAACGTGTGTTTCTTTGGAAAATAACAGGCATGGTAAACAAAACATTTTATTAAATTTTTCACACATGCACAACCAAGGAGTTCCCTTATACAAATTCATATTTAAGAGCCTAACACGTCTTTTCTTTGTTTGCAAGTTAAGAAAATGCTTTGGCAGACCACTCTCTATTAGCTGAAGTAATTGCTGTATATCATTGTACTAAACAGTGTTTGTAAAAGCTTTTAATGACACAATGACTGCCAACTAGTAAACCGATGAACTACTTAATTGATTATTTGATAACTGTTCACCTTTTCACCATTATAAAAATGCCCTCTAACACATTTGTACTTGCCAAACAGGGCATCACTGGCCCTGAGTGAAGACAAGGCAAGTAGCTCTTCTCAAGTTCTCACCCCCATCCTTTATAGAATAGTTCATTCCCCTGAAAAATTTCCAAATTGTGTTTTGATCTGATGTGTTGGATTTTTTTTCCCCGTTTTTTAACTTTTGATCTCGCCCCCTCTACAATATTTGCTGTTTCCCATTTTTGACCTACAGTTACACACATTTACAAACACCATACCCAAGACAGACTCAAATCCACAATCCCCCATGCCATGAAGCTCTAACACTAGGCACTTTAGCGAGTGTGGCCATGGGGACCAGCAAGGTTGTAGCAAGAAGCAGCCTTCTCTTTACACATGTTCAAACTCGATATCAAAACGTTGTACACGTAACACAGAATGAGAATGTGAAATATGAAGAATATGTTTATCTACTTGCATTCATTTGCCATTTTATAAACATATAAAATAAAAGGTGTTATTGCGAATTAAAAGGGGAAGCAATGCTTCTACCACATCCATTAATGCTATGCCTCTATAGCTTTCACTCTCATGTCCAACTGCTTTGTTCGTCTAGATTCAGAAATGTCCATGAGGAGGGGTGCAATGGGCAGGAAGATTGTCCTTGTTTCCAAAATGTTGCTTATAATAAAATGAAGATAAAAATAGAAAAAGTTACTATTATTTTGTGAAGTTCAACCATCACATAAAAAACTTATGGGCACACTTGTCTGATCTGTAGTCTCATTTGTTTAGTCACAGTAAAACCATGCTTTTCTTCTACACACTGGCCACTGCAGCACACTCTCCTGGCGAAACAGTCATAATATCCATGCAACTGCCTCAAATTCCCATATTTACAGTTACAATTCCAATGATAATAAGCACATACTAGTCAGCCATCTCTGTTTTTGTTGGCAATGCTAACGTCATCAAGGCTAGGGATCAGAGGGGAGTGAGGGGCAAGGTGATAGGGGACTGTACAGTTGCACAATGAAAACAATGTTACATTTACAGGCCTCAGCCTCAATAGTACATGCAAGTTAGAGCTTTGGATGTTTTCTTTACCTGACTGTCCTTCCAATGCCCTGCCCACTTGTTCCACAACTGTTTATTTTCTCTTCCCACCATACGCACTCATATTATGGTTGACTAGTACCTTATCATAATGCTGCAATTATGTTCTTCCCTAACCACACATTTCTGGCATCATCTCAGGAAATGTTTATTTACACTCGAGAGTTAAATATCTAAAATTGAGTGTATTTCTTGCCTGATGCTTTTTTATAGTTCTTCCAACGTATGGAGCTTGTTGCATACACTTTTTTTTAAAGCTCTCCCATAGATGAAAATCAATACAGTTAAATCAGGGAATCTTGAGAGCCATAATCCTTTACTAATCACTCTATCTTCAAAAACTTCCTGAATTAAACTTAATGATTCATCAGCTGCATGCGAGGTAGCAAAAGTCTTGTTGGAAATATCCAGACTGACATTCATGTCTGTCAGCTGTTCAAAAAACAGTTTGTCATTTCTTTCACTCTCTGCATTTATTATTTGTTCCGAAAATAAAAGCCCTATAATTCTGTATGCAATTACTGCACACCAGTTTTCGCATCATGCAATCGGGTTTCTCTGTGTTTCAGTATCTGTTACTTTATGATAGAACATAACCATGTAAATGGAACCATGCTTCATCAGGGAAGTATATTAAGCGTGGGTCAATTACTATATCATTCACATTTTGCAAAAACCAATTACAGAAATTTATCTGACTCTGATGTGCTCATGTGAAAAATAAAGTGTATGCAACAAATCCCATACATTTAAAAAAAAAAAAAAAAAAAAAGGATTTATTTATGGATGCTCTTTAACTACTATGGTTCTTAGCATCCCATTCTATGAGGGTGGTCTGAAAAGTTTCCGACCTCAACATGAAGATGGCAGCACTCGTAAATAAAAGCTAGTGAATTTCCTTGTTCATCTGTTGACAGTTACTCACCAAAGTTTCAGCCATTTTGGATGCTCAGTTGTTATGTAACAGTCGTTTGAGTGAGGTGATGTGAGTGTTTTTATGAAAATGGACAAAATCGAGCTGTCATTAAATATTTGTTTTAAAGGCAATACGCCTACACAAATCAAGGATGAGTTGGATTCTGTGTATGGGGACTCTGCACCATCATTTACCACAGTGAAATGTTGGGCAGCTGAATTTAAACGTGGCCGTAAGAGCTTGGGAGACAATGAACGTTCGGGACATCCAAAAATTGCAACTACCGACGAAAACATCGCCAAAGTTCACCAAATGGTGCTAGACGACCGCCGAATTAAAGTGAGAGAGATAGCAGAGGCTATGAACATGTCAAAAGAACGTGTTTGTCACATATTAAATCAACATTTAGACATGAGAAAGCTGTCCGCACGTTGGGTGCCGCGTTTGTTCACGTTTGACCAAAAATGAGTTCGAATGAGCATTTCCAATGCTCTGTTGGTGCAGTTTAGGCGCAATAAATCCAAGTTTTGGTGCCGATTAATTACTGTAGATGAAACTTGGATACATCATTATACACCCGAAACAAAAATACAGTCCAAACAGTGGACTGCAAAGGGGGAACTGTCTCCAAAAAAAGCAAAAACTGTTTTTTTTTTGGCTGGGAAATTGATGGCAACTGTTTTTTGGGATAGTCATGGAGTTATTTTAATCGATTATCTTCAAAAAGAAAAAACCATTACAGGAACATACTACGCATCATTACTTGACAAGCTGAAGGCAGACATTTGCAGAAAAAGAAAATCCTGTTTCACCAAGACAATGCACCGTCTCACACCTCAGCGGTTGCAATGGCGAAAATCCATGAATTACGGTTTGAACTGCTTGACCATCCGCCTTACTCGCCCCAAGCGACTTCTTTTTGTTCCCTCATCTGAAAATTGCGCTCGGAGGACAGAGATTTTCGTCAAATGAAGAGGCAATCACCTTCGTGAACAATTATCTTGCAGAGAAAAACAGAGTACTATTTGGACGGGTTACGGAGATGGGGGCATCGCTGGAAGAAGTGTGTAGAGTTACAAGGAGACTATGTTGAAAAATAAAAAACAAATTTCTGAAAAAATGTCTTGTATTTTATTAGGTCGGAAACGTTTCAGACCACCCTCGTATATTGGGCATGAAAGGCCGGAAATTTTGTTCAGAAGCCTCCCCATCAGACTGCGGTAAATCTACAACATGGGACCACCAGTTTTACTTCCCTTCCGAAGGAAGCCATACTAAACATTTTTACACCTGAAAAAATCCATCACCCTCCACCGGGTTGAAGCCACGACCTTGGGTCTGTGGATAGAGAAGGGCATCTCTCTTATGATAAGGTACATGCTCATTGTCATTGTAACTAAATATGAGGCGCATGCAATGGCCGCAGTGTGAAACAAAAAGACTCTATAGGGTTCTGTGGTAATCATTTCCTAACAACTTAAGTTTGAAACAAAAAGAACCAATGTAGTTTAAAAATTTATTTATTTAAATAACTAATGTATTATATGGTTTAATTTGAGCAACTTCAATTAGGCATACCAGCATATTTAACTTCATCAAAAGCTTTTCTTGCTTTCTTTAGTTCTTCATTCATAGTAAGCAGGTCCTTCACTCTTGCATATTTTCTTGCATCCTTACGTACAAGGAATACAATATCTTCTACTTGCACTCTACCAGTACGACCTATCTCCATTGCCTTGTGAGTCTGTAAAAACACAAAAATTAATTATTTCCTTCCCAAATTTTAAGATATTTGGCGAAAAGAGAGGATTTCTTTTCTTTTCATATGTCTCTCATGAAATAAGAGAACGGGGACTGAAATCTGTTACCCCAAAATTAATGTTAGTACTACTTGAATACTGGGCGAGTCTTCTCGGCCTGCAGATTGAGAAGTTATGCACTCCCGAGTTGTACAGGCTATGCTGTAGACACTGTCCACTGCATCGCATCGTATCAGTTTCGTCCGAAATGACTGCTGTGCATGCAGTGAATGCACTCGTAGCGCAACAGTGAGCACATTGGCCTTCAGTGGTGAAGGTCCTAGGTTCAAATACTGCCACTTGAAGGTATTTTTTATGTTTAGTAAATTTAACGAGAACTGATAGTTTGGCATGGAAGTGTCATTTCACTTAATTAGTTTAATTATGTGAATTTCATTTCAACACAAATTGTTACTTGTTAGAATATGCTTAAATGAACATCATAAATAAATGCATATAACACTGTAATTATAACTTATAAACATACGACATCATTAAATAATACTTTACTATTTAAAGCTATTCTTTCTTACAAAAGAAAGCCAATAAATTGTTTGAGAGTTTACAAAATGCAGTACATACATACAAACTAAATAACATTTGCAAGGCCATGTTATGATCATTGTGAACCCTTCTGGTTCTCAAAGTAGTGCATTTAACAGTGACTATGACCTTATGCTGGACCATCACACAGATAAACCTTTATAATTTACCCGTTTTCTCCATGTGGTTTTAATAGGTGTTTGAACTGGCCACCATGCCAGCGGATGCAGGATCTCTGACTAACCATCATTGCCAGCCTAACCCGGCGCAACATGGCTGGTGTGATGTCACAGCAAGCTCCTGGTACACAATATCTTTATGATAACCCCATAAGCAGAAATCTAATGGGGTTAGATCTAGTGAGCGTGCTGGTCCATGCCATCCGATCCATCACTCAGGGTAGGTGGTATTGAGATAAGCCGTTACACAATGGACCTGATGAACTGGTGCCCCATCATGTTGGTACCACAAAGTCATTCTGCAATGCCACTTCATCCAGTAGAGTAGGCAGCTGGTGTTGTAGGAAGAGGATATAGTGACTCTCAGTGAGTTGGCCATCATAAAAATGTGGCCTATTAGATGATCACTGAATATACCAACCCATACGTTGAAACCCCATGAGACTTGTAAGGCTGCCTCTCCCATCCAATGTGGGTTTACGGTGCTCCAGTAATGCATGTTGTGGCAATTTACATGGCCTATGTTGTGGAACCCTGTAAATTACACAGTTGCCAAAAAAGTGGATCTTATTCAGTTTGTCGTATGATCCACCTAGCAAATGCCACTCTCCATCCATGGTCCGGCTGCAGTAGCTCCTGGTGTAGTTGAACATGATAAGGGCGAAACTTTGCATGATGTAGTATTGTCCATGCAGAGGATTGGCTAATATTGAAATGCCTGTGAATGTACCTCGTACTACAACGTGGATGCTGAATGACATAGTCACACGATCCGTCGTTGTGTGGTCACAAATAGGGTGATCTCTTTGTGAATGTGGTGTCTGTTCCTGATTCCAGAAGGCATTTCACAACTCGCAAAAACATGTGTTCTGTTGCATTCTGCTGCGCTTCCCCATATACTAACAGCATGTCCAGATACTTTCTATTCGAAAACATTATTACACTGTGAGAACAAACAGCTGGAATTTCGTATTTATAGGCAAATACACTTTCTAGTGCATTGAGAAAGAAATCATGATTTGCTAGAATGTTGTAAAAACATGAACAGAAATGAATAAAAAACTCATTTATTCACAGGTGTGATTTGAACTTCCGACCTTCACCATGACTTTCCAGCATGTTAACCATTGCCTACTAGAGCACATTAATCAGCGGGCTGGTAAATACATTTCGCATCGTCTGTAAAATGCAGGGTTCCTAGTTACCAATCCGCAGGATGAGAAGACTCACGCAGTATATATATATTTTAAAAAATGAGAAACATAATCAAATCAAGATATATTAAAATGCATAATTCGAGTACAATGACTCCAAAAACATCCATTTTCTTATGACAGCCCAATGATGTCACAATGACATCTCCACTCACTGTTAAAGATTCTAAGCATGCACTGTTAAACTTTCTAAATTAACAAGGTAAGCAGATTTATGTGATTCAATCAAATGAGGGTGTTTCCAATAAAACTTTGTCCCTTACCATGTCAATAGCCACCTCCTAGTTTCTCATGCTAATCAAAGTAGTTGCTTTTTCGAACGCTAGGTTCACACATATGATTTAAACTGTGTGTTTTGTTTGAGCTCAGTCTCTCATATTTTAATCTGCTTACAAGTATGATAGTTTATTTTGTCTATTGCACTCCGGAGGAGTGTTGGGAAATCAATTGCTCTCTAAACCACCGGAAGTCTGTCCCTGACCAATTATGTGATGGTCATTACATTTATTGAAAAACTGAATACCTACTTCTGGGATGTTCAGCATAGTTTTGTATGAAAATCTACAGGAAGGATTAAGGAAAGCCTCAAAGCAGGTAGTACAAGGCAATTGTTACAGTTCCTATAGCTCCACAGTGGTATAAAGGTTTTTAACCTCAGCTTCCATCCCCCCCTAAACTGTCTTAAACTTTAGGAGAAGCTCTGGCAGGGCTGCACCTTAAAATACTTGCATAATCTCTTGGTTTAGCTGATTCAAGTATGCAGTGCAATTTTCAACTTAATGAAAGAACAATTGCACTGGTCAACAATGATTCTACGGTATAAAAGAAAATATGTGACTTTTTATATGAAAATATTATATATATGGAAATAAATAAATGGAAATTAGTGTCCTGATTTAAAAATGAAGTCCATTTTTGTCTATCATATCTACAGTGCGATCCATATAAACTTGAAGTCATCTTCTGTGGTGCAGTGGTTACTATGCTAGTCTCTAGTTCCCGAGGTAATGGGTTCAAACCCGGCAGAGGGTGATGGTTTTTTTCGGGCGTAAAAATCGCTAGCATGGCTTTCTTTGGAAGGGAAGTAAAGCCGGTGGTCCTGTGTTGTAAATTTACGGCACTTAAAAGCACCTCAGCCTCATCACGGCAATACCGCTTGCACATTTTACGAACCTAAGTGTGTCTGAGGAAACTCTGAAGCATGTTCTTGAGAAAATTAAGTACCGCATTCGTGAGTGGCGAATATGTGGTGACTTGAAGGTCATTGGTCTGTTACTAGGACAACAGGGAGGATGATACACAAAATTCCCTTGTTTTATTTGTGAATGGGATAGCAGGGCGAGGAAACTGACCAATGACTTGAGAGGCAGCAACTAGAACCCAGATCAGAAAATGTTACTAATGTGCCTCTTGTTGATGGTCAAAAAGTTCTACTCCTTCCATTACACATAAAACTTGGCATGATGAAACAATTCATTAAAGCACTTGACAAAAGTTGCCCTTGCTTCTAGTACTTATGCATAAAGTTTCCAGCATTGTCACAGGCTAAAATCAGAGATGGAGTATTTGACGGCCCACAGATAAGGAAACTGATGAAAGGTGTTAATTTTACCAGCTCTATGAATTAAATTGAAAAAAAATGCATGGAATGGATTCAGAGGGGCTGTTAAAAAATTTCTGGGCAATGTGAAAGACCCTCAATACAAAGAAATTGTGAGAAATATGCTGGAAAATTTCAGACTGCTGCTGTAATATTATTTTGAAGCTTCATTTCCTCAAGTCACATCTTGACTACTTCCCGCTGAATTTAGCAGCTGTCAGTGAAGAGGAAGGTGAAAGATTCCACCAGAACTTGAAAGATGTTGAACGATATTATCAGGGACGTTGGAACGATTACTGCTGGTGTCTTGCACGCGACTAAGAATACTTGAGAAAATCATGTACACTGAAGTTCCATGGGAAAAGAAAAAAGGGTACACAAGATAACTAACATCATTCTCAAATTCAGGTACGCTTTCATCTTCTTTACAAGTTGTATATGAGTGTGTAATATTTTTGCAAATTTTACAATTATATTTTCATTGAACATTGTCATATTGCCAAAACAAGATGTGCTATGGAAAAACAGAATGCATTTTTTAATACTGCGCACTGAAATTATCAAAAGATAGACTTATTGGAAAGTTGAATCAGACTTGAAAAATTTAATGTCATGGCCAGGACTCAAACCATGGATCTTCGGATCTCTGTGCAAGTGCCTGTTTTCACATTAAACCTTCTAATCTGTTGGAGGGAAGGGGAATCTTCAAGAGTTATTATAAGATCCTTACGAACTAAAACAATACATTTTGTAATCAAAATTGCTTGTGAGGCCACATAGTTGTATTCTGTTCAGAGAAGTTGTTCCCTGCTAAAAAATAAAATTTATTGCTGAGCATTGTGCTTTAAGATAAACTTACTTCCAACTTGGAAAGATAATCCCAGGCATTCCTAATCTTGATACTGACTATTGTCTAAACAAATTTCAGTAAAAAATACACATTAAAATTATTGAAAATTTTCCCAACAGAAGCCCACTTCTCCCTCCCTGCCTCAGAGCTAATGTAACTGTTGCCTATGTCAGTTCCTCTGAACCTAAATGATTACCAAATAAACTGCATGACACTCACACTTAAACTGTTAAATACAATGAGAAAGTCTGAATAGATTTTAACACCTGGTATAATTAATTGTGCTATACAGTATTCAAGTCCATAGACCAGAGGTACTGTTTAAGGGGAAATAGTTTTAGCTGGACTTCCCCCAGCTACTGTAGCTCTCTGACATAACAAACAATGTCACAATAAATGGGGTCAGTGGCGGACACTCAATAGTATGTAAGAATCGTAACAATGTTGTGTTTGGAAAGGTAGAATCAGATGACTGAAAAGTTCAATGCCATACCCGGGATTTGAACCACGGATCTCCCGGTCTCCGTCCGGTTGCTCTAACCACTGAGCTACCATGGCAACATGCCGACATGACATTAAATTCTCCAGCTGATTCGCATTTTTCCCGGTAAACCACAAGGAGATCTCAAATTGTATTGAGATACCATACCCCAATGGCGACTTACATTTTTTGTAAGTACTTTAAGTTCCGGGCTTTATAGTTGCATCCGTGTTGTTATAGATCCGTGGTTCAAATCCCGACTATGGCATTGAATTTTTCAGTCATCTGATTCTACCTTTCCAACCCTGTCCAACATACGGCTTGTGTGAAAGAACAATTAAATCCATTAATTGACCTAATAGTGGTTGCAACTATAAAGCCCGGAACTTAAAGTACTTACAAAAAATGTAAGTCGCCATTGGGGTATGGCATCTCAATACAATTTGAGATCTCCTTGTGGTTTACCGGGAAAAATGCGAATCAGCTGGAGAATTTAATGTCGTGTCGGCATGTTGCCATGGTAGCTCAGTGGTTAGAGCAACCGGACGGAGACCGGGAGATCCGTGGTTCAAATCCCGGCTATGGCATTGAATTTTTCAGTCATCTGATTCTACCTTTCCAACCCTGTCCAACACACGGCTTGTGTGAAACAACAATTAAATCCATTAATTGACCTAATAGTGGTTGCAACTATAAAGCCCGGAACTTAAAGTACTTACAAAAAATGTAAGTCGCCATTGGGGTATGGCATCTCAATACAATTTGAGATCTCCTTGTGGTTTATCGGGAAAAATGCGAATCAGCTGGAGAATTTAATGTCATGTCGGCATGTTGCCATGGTAGCTCAGTGTTTAGAGCAACCGGACGGAGACCGGGAGATCCGTGGTTCAAATCCCGGCTATGGCATTGAATTTTTCAGTCATCTGATTCTACCTTTCCAACCCTGTCCAACACACGGCTTGTGTGAAAGAACAATTAAATCCAATGTTGTGTTTATTTTCATTATGCGACTTGATACAATACGAGTGCTACAACATATCAATCATGTTTTTTTTTTTTTTTTCAGGTTATGATTTGGAGATTTTAGCAGCTATGAGCCTGTAATTTAGTAACATTTAAATGCAACATGGCAATTAGGTTACAATCAGTTATTCTCAATGTTGTTTATAACTGAGAAGGGCTGCTTGGAGATATGTTTCCCACCGTTGCGCAACCGTGTATTAATCTGCATGTCTACTATCTTCAGCTGACAGTTTAGTGGAGCTTCTTCTAATTTGACTGCAAATGGATTTTCAGATATGAACATTTCCATATTCATTCATATCTTGAAATCTGCTTTCAAACTCCAACAAAAGAATTTCCAGAACATGTTGGTATTCCGTAATAACATGACTCTTTTGGCTTGATGATGACTGCAGACATGGAAAATCATGAAATTCTGGCTTCTGCAGCTGATGCAACCATAGCTTGAGTTTACCCATAAATGACTTAATGACATCAGCCATATTCACAATGGAGTGATTTTTCCCTTGTAACAAGGTATTTAACCGATTAAATGATCACACAAAACTGTTAAGAAGGTAAGATGCATAATCCACTTGCTATTGGATATTTCAAGGATGGCAATAATGTGTTCCTTTAAAAAAGTCTACTTCTGCACGAAGATTGCATGTTACCCCTGCTTAGCCAGCGAACTTGGGAGAAGTAAGTTAATTCATCATAATCATAACATAGTTGTAAATATTACTGAAACTGTCATTGTCACAGTGAATTGGCCTTAATTAAGTAACAGCTTTAACTGCTACTGACATGTTTTCTAAAGTTGCTGATTTTGCACATAGTGCCTTTCTATGAGTAATACAGCGTACCATTTTTATATAATTTCTTATATTCGTATTTCATTCAGAAAACCTACCCATTAAACTATGGATGTGACCCATCAGAGGTGCTGCGTCCATTGTTACCGATACAAATTTCTCCCATGGAGCTTGTATTTACAAGCAACGTTGTACAATGGTTCAAAAATATATGCACCTGAGGTGTGTCCCTATATGGGATCCAGGAACTCCTCAATTACATTTAATTCAGTGTCTACTCCTCTAATATAATTAATTGTGCTGTATGCTTAATATCGCAGCACTCGTCTAAGCCTAATGAGACCACATAAGACCTTTTATCATAGAGGTTAATGGTCTTTTATGTCAGACTTTATTTCTTCTATTTTGGAAACTATTGAGATTATTCCTAGGCTGTTTTAAATGAATATATTATACCGGAGCAAATCTCCTCCGTTATGGTTGCAAGCAAGTTTTTTGCAAGTTCTCCATTTGAAAAGGGCTTACTCTTTTCTGATATCAGTTTAGCAACTTTATAGCTAGCACCAGAATGTTGGTGGTTGATATTCCATAGTGGCCATGTCTGTTGCTAGGTCTCCTGGAGTTTTCTTTGGCATTGTACACCTGACAAACAGCAAATACCATATTGTTCGGAATGACTATTCCTGAAATATCTGTTGATGTTGTATCTTGATAGTACATTCTAGTAGTGTTTTAGAATATATTGAACTATATAGTTTACCTTCATGGAGCACGAAAAAAGTTCTTTCTCTCATTCATTTTGAAACTGAGCACTGAACATGTTTACAAAACACCACTGAGTGTTTATCATTGCACATATCCTGTCTGGCCTACCTGAATGATAAATGTAGGTCCTTTGCAAGGAAGGGATGAAAGTAGGGGTAAGCTGAATGGCATAGACCCATAGTTTACATTGCAAGACAGGCATTCTGGGTAATCCAGATATCTAGCAACCTTGGCAAAGCTCATTCAGTGTGTATTAAGGAACTGGGTCATTGCACATTACAACAATTCTGTTTTGAAACTGCAACCTTGCTCTCTTCATTCAATGAGCAATTCAATTCTTTTGTTTGAAGAAACCTGCTATGAGCAGAAATCCAGAGGAGTACAGAAAGGAACAGTTAAATGCTCAGGAAAGAGAGGAAAAAGGAACAGGAATATCCCGGCGAACAATTATAAGAGGAAAGGCAACATAAAGGTGAGGAAGCATGCCCAGTAAAAAGCAAAATGGAACTAAGTGTGTCATCGGCAATGATTTTGATAAGTGCATTATCCAGCATAGTATTCATAAATTTTACATTTGTTTTAAAACATCTCCCATAGTGAGAGAAAAAATTAATTTTCAAGGGAACAGCAGTAGCTTACAATTATCATCAGAGAATTGGGCTTTAGACAGGAGAGAACAAGAAATAATAGACATGCACTAATAAAAACATACGATCTATGTAGCAAAAAGAGTAGTCTATCTAACTGCTGCCCTTAAAAAGTTCAAGGAAGAAGATCAGTGTATCGTCTATTAGCATAAGACATATTCACAGCAGCTATACAACTCGTAAAGCTGGAGCAATGATGACACTCACGGCTACTAGTACCAGTTTCAAAAGGGGGATGCCTCATTATTTCACATGCAGGCTATAAAAATGGATTTGTCTAATGCCTTATCATGTTTAAGCCCCAGCAAAAAAAAACTGGGGACTATCATAACGAAATGAATGGTGGAAACTGCATACAGTGGCTAAGACAAAGTTTACTTCCAAATTTAGAGCCAAATTCTGCTTGTGATAGATAATGCATCCTATCAAATGTGCAGCAAGACAAGGCCCCAGCTTCAAATACAAACAAAGAAACAATGAAGAGCAAAAAACATTGCATTTGATGAATCTATGTTTAAACTCCATTACATGACGGCATTAATTGCATAAGCCCAGGCACATAACATATGTTATAGACGAAATACTTGCGGCTAATGGACACAATGAAATTTGTAATAAAACTATTTCTACAAAGGTTTATCTCGATTAACATGAAGCAGGTAGAAAAATAAGGTTTTGTAAGAATAATTTGTAAAGCTATATATAAATAAACAATAGTGGATAGAGAAAGTTATGTGAATGTAACACATCAGATTTTTTTAAATCAACTGAAACTTTTTCAAGTTTTCTATTATATTTAGAGAGCGCTTAAGTAATAGAAAACCATTTAGTTAGTGAATTTGGTGCCCAGTGTTTTCGTCTGATAGAACTGTTTTATTGTGTAAGGTTTGCGAAAACACAATCACAAAAGAAAGTATTTTATAGCAATCAAAATGTGTTAAAAAGAAAGTACAAATATGCTCTGGCCTCAAAGAGTGGTGACAAAAAAATAAATGCTACTTCCAACAGCCGTTGAAAGCAGACAGTCAAAGTCTTTATTAGATTTCTGCAAATCATTAACTGATGCCAGTATCCCTTTCTGAAAGCTAGAAAACCACTCCTTCAAAATCCTTTTGCAAAAATATGCACAAGAATCAGATCGAAGCGAATCAATGCCGAGAAAAACTATCTGCCTATATGCTACAAGGGAGAGAGAGAGAAAGTGTCGCTGTTGACAGAGGAATTGGAAAAAGCTAACAACACAACCATTGCTTAGTTATTTACAAATTCTTTTAACTTTTTCTGGCCTGGTAGTGTAAAACACAATGATGTTTTACTCTTCTTGTCCGATGCAGTCCCATACATGAAGAAGGTTGGTGATATCTTGAAGGTTCTTTTTCTTGAAATGATGCATCTAACATGTTTAGCACAAGCTTTACACAGATTAACACAAGAAATTCCCTGATGTAGATAAGATGATTTCTAATACAAATCTTTGTGAATCTCCAATTCAAACCAAGCTCCTGAACTTGCTTTGCCTCCAGAGACCATCTTGTCATGGTTTCTGCTGACAACTTGAAATATAGTGATGTGGTTGCTGCACTCAATAATGATGATGTTGCTTCCATTTTTGTGTAGTCAAATAACTATTAAGTGGTGTTTGTCCTCACAGTAGTTCATTATGCTAAATTGCCTGAACTTATCGAAAATTTGAATGGAGAAAAACAAATATGGGAGGGAGGCGACACTTGATGTGAATGAGGATAATTGAAGAAACTGCGCACCAACTTCAAAACTGCCAGCTGAAGTGGGAAGTGCAAACGTGTAATGTCTGTGAATACTGGCTTAAAAGAAATAAAAATCTGTAGGATAACAAAAGGTGATACCTCAACTGCAACAGATGTTTGCTTGCTTTAAACATGCACCTATCACATAAGTTTAATATATAACAGTCTCTTCATATAATGAAAACTAACACAAAAATATTTACAGCAATACTTTGTGGTAATATGCAACAATAAAGATGTATAATTTGTATGATTTTAACCAAATATTAGTTATTAAATATATTATGATTATGACCTTTTAAAACTAATAATGGATTATTTCAAATTTATGTTTTTATAGCCTTTTTAGCTGGTCTATTTTGGTAGTTATAAATGCTTAAACATCTGTGCTCTAAGCCATTATTTAACTAATACCTGAGCTTTAGTCAAAGAGTTAATGTTAATTTTTGTGTACAAACAAAATTATTAATTACACCGCCTCTGTAATTTGGTGGTTAGCATGGAGGTCTCTAAATCAATAGGTCCCAAGTTTGATTCCGGCTGGAAGGAATGTTCTTCAGCCAGGATTACCCCCTATCCTCCCTAGAGTCTAGGAGTACGAATCAGAGTGTGAATTTACTATTTATGAAAGAAAACTAAAAGTTATACAAATCTAAAGATTAACACAACTGTAAATGAGTGACATCATTGCTAATGAGCAACTGTTCCAAAGGCAAAAAGCAGTTGATATAACCTCAGGTGTTAAAGGGCACATCAATGGAGAGAGGAAGAAAAAAGAATTAAAACTTAATCCACATTTCCACATTCACTGCCAGAAAAGCATTCATGTGATACACAATTATGGCTTTAAGAAATGATCTGTAATTTGTATAGGCTACTGGTTGAATTGAAGGAGAGATCAAACCTGAAAGCTATTGTATTCAGTAGCACAGAACTGAAATGGTATTTTTTTAAGAGTATGAGTTACAAATTTGGCCATTTTGATGCACAAACTACTTAGGTACACCCATGTTATTGGTTTGCTTGAAACAACAAAGCAAAGCTCACATTTTCTATACAGCTATAACTCCTCACTGACATTTGCCATTTTTAAAAGGTAAATCTAGCAATGAAAAATTTACACCATGCAGCAAAGCAGCACTTGTAAAACTGAAAAGTTCTTAATTACAGGTCTCCTTTTAAAATCATGTACCAAATATTACCAGATGATAGCTTTTGACATGGAGCTTTAATTCCTTATCCTGGTTAGTTTGTACTCCTGCCAGTGGGGGACACTTTGAGTCTCTCGTTAATGAAGTTTACACTGAAGAGTAGCCAACATTTGAGTGAAAAACACAGCCAGATTGAAATTAAAAATAAGTATGAGGTGAGCTGCAGTAAAATGACAGGGTCCTGTGGTTTCGAAATTTAGGTCACGGTTAGATGTGAATGGGATTCAAATAACCAGTTGTTGGGTTGAAGATTCGTCTGTGCATGAGCAATGATAATAATAAGATGGGGTACAATGTTCACATTCTGCCATGATTTTTCCATAAAAGAAACTGTCTTAAAAACGGAGGGTGGGAGGCTTACAGGCTTTTTAAGTGGTCACGTCTCCTAAATCCACCCATATGTGTTTTCATTATTTTCTTCTCCATTTTCCAGAATTGTTTTTGCATAACCTACTGATGGATAGCAGCTTTGCCATAGCTATTTCTGAAGAAACAATAAATGAAAGAATCATGTCTACAAGTGGTAGCCTTTTTTCACCGTGTGCTTACGATAATAGATTGACTATCTATTAACAATTTAGAAATATAAATTAGATGACTGGTTCCACATTCTTCATGGCAAATCAGCAGAAAATGACGATTCCCTTGACAAGTCCTGCTAATCCTTCACGGAAATAAACAAAAATTAAACATTTTATTATGAAATTACCCAACTCAGGTTACCAGAACAGCATACTGCCTAGATAAGTTTTGCATATCAAAAAATGAAAAAGGCTTCTTTCAATTCTGCCTTTCTTGGGCTTCAGCTTGTAACAAACAAAAAAAAAATATATATATATATATACATATATTGGTTAAATTGACGAAACACCATTTTATAATGTCCATTGTGAACTGAGGCACAGTCTTGAAACTAATGTTTTATCTCTGTCAAAAACAGATGAGCTAATAAAATTATACTGTTATTTTCCAGCTACGTACGGTAGCGTTTCTCATACAAATTTACCAAAATGATAGGGAAATAATAAAACTGAAAACATTATGTATACACAAATGATGTACAATAATACCATTTCTGTTATAAACTCTATAACCAAATCTTCCAAGAGATCTACGCTCTCTGTATATGGGTTCTGGTCATCTCCAAAACCATACATCATACAGCGCAGTTCTTTGGAAAAAAGACGTTTTCGTCCAGAAAGTGTTGCCCCCAATGGTGCTTCTGCTTCCTCTTCCTCAAACTGTAACAAAGAAATACTCTTGTTACTCACTTCAACTATAGCTTATGAGGTAAAGGTGTAAATTGATATGCACAGTAAAATGGTCTAACTGTGAGGGTATGCATTTACAAAATTATTTGCTTTTAGAAGTTAATGTCATGCTATGTTAGTTCTTTTTATAGCCTGATTGCAAACATTGGCTTCCACCATAACATACCCCAGTGGCTGAGATGGCAATTTTAAGGGAAGAATTTGAATAAATTGTGCACCTTTCGTTCTCAAAATCTCTGAAAAGTTTTTAAATTTTCAGAGCTTTCTATGTCACAGCTCCTGGCAGACTTTCACTACTAGGTGCTTTCCCCTCTCTAAATGATTGGAACAAGCTTATATCGTAAATGAATGCACACACGTTTTGTGTTTATTATGTTTATTCACATCTAAGCAATTCAGATGCGTGATGTATTACCATCGCGGACCTAGTGACAGAAGTGCTCATAACCTATATTAATGTTAAGATTGGATTTTGCAAAGTCTACAAAAGTTAACATCGCGTATATTGTAATGCCGGAATATAATAACAAAACGTATTGCAAAGAGGTGAATCCAGAAGGAAGACTTCCCCCCCCCCTTTTTTTTTTTAAAGCTGTGGTACATTGAGCAGCCACTGCAAAACCATGGTTTACTTTTCACGCTCCGAGTATACCTCATAATAAATGAGTATAACTCATATTAAGGTACCTGTTCAAACCCTTCCTCTAGTTGAGCCATTGGTGTTATTTTAAGCTAGAACGGAGTTTTCGAAGCCTCAACGTAGTATACGTTAACAAACATGATCTGCAAACAGAATACAAACTTATCGAATCTGCCCACAATTCCGTGTGCAAGTAACGCTAATCTTGTTGGCTGCAGACGGTGTGCTATTTCTGAAATGTTTAACCTGTAATTCCAGGGATGGGAAAACTTCAAATTGACCAGTTTCATTTCATTTCGGTCTTTATCCTAAATTGATGTCAGGGATTTCGTGCATTATTTGAAAACCGTTAAATAACTACTAGCGCTTGCAGATAGCTCACCGAAGTTGGAGCGAATGCCGAAAATGAACGAAAGGGAACGATCTTCCGGTTCAAGGGGGGAGGTAGTCCATTCCGGCACATTTTGCTCCCATTGGCTGTGGTCAAATACGTAACGTGGAACGTTGGCGCGCGTATTTCGACTGGCAATTGAAAGTGAATACATAAAGCCATGCGTTTCAAAGCATGAATTTGTACATACATAGTACAAATCGGTTAAGTTCAGTACCTTCCAAAGATTTAACACAAAGATTTTCAAGAAAATTCCCCACCCAAAATAACCCTTTACACGGAAGAATTCTCGATTTTTTTTTCTGAAAAATGACTCAAACGATTTTGATCAAAATGCCATTGTATTCAAGATATTTACATGAAAAATAAAATGTTTATTTTTAATTTTCTGGGAATAGCTTGTGAAGTCCTCTTCATTCGGAAGGAATTTTGTGTAATCTTGTGTAACTGGTAAATTTAAGCAACAGAGGAAAATGGGCAACACAAAAAAGTAGATCTCTCTAAAACACACAATTTATTCCAAATAACCTTTTATAGCACCAGTAATTTCCCAAATATCCATTATTAATGGTTCGAGTTGATCAATAATTAGCCATTCTTTTAAAGTCCTGTCGATTTTCAGTTGGTTCTTGCGATGTCATGGTAAGTGCGTGGAATTTTAAGGTCAGGGTATAGCGTACAGTTCGTAAACATTTGGCTGCCGTTCCCTTTTATTTATAACGAAATGTGTATGCAACTATTTCTGCAAAAGTTTATAAGGGATCGCATATATCAAAGACTGATTGGAATGTGCAAAGGATCAGTCACGAGAAAGCTGTCATCTCTGAGAAGAAGACATATGACTTCACTTAAATTGCCATGGGATTCGGTGCATAAGCTGAACGAAGAAGAATGGAATGTTTTTTCTGGAACAGAAATGTACAGAATCTCATTTTTAAATAAGGAATGCACCTGTAAGCTAAGATGTTTGCATTCATTCACATGCACATGCACAGATTCTGCTGTCCTGTGGAATATGTGTAAACATATTCATTTAGTATGCCAACCATATAAGCCTGTACTTGCATGCCCCCAAAATAAGAAGCCTGAAATAAATACTGAAGCGCATCTACCTACTGAAAATGCAGAATTTCTTGCCAAGGAGCTGTCAGCAAGGAGGAAAGTAGATGACTTAAGAGTTGAGGAAGAAATGTGAAGCAGAAAGGCTAATGAAAATTACAGATGGCATAAAAACAGAAGCTGGGCTTTTTGCCTTACAGAAATGGGCCGCTCCTCTTGAGATAGTGGTGAAAAATGCAGAGCAAACACAAGAACATACAACAGATTTCATTTGCCAAGCTGGAACTTTAAAAGAGCCAGCTAACAAAAAGGTATGTCCACAGAGAAATGTCATGTTTTACTCTACAAAAAAGAAAACTATGAAATTATCTTCATGTTTTAAAAAGCCCAATCATGAAGAATGTAACCAGTTAGCGGTACAGCTCAGTAGTGGCTTTGCACCAATCACTGAGTAGCTAGAGAAGGGTAGTGCCAAGATTTTTCTGGTGTGCTGAATTTGTTCTGCTGCTTTTCTGATTGTACATCATGACTAGTCTTCTGCTGCTGGTCTATGCAGAGTTATCACATGGACGCAACTGTAACTGAAATTCCTTTCTTCCGTTTCCAAATGGTGATAATGAAGTAGTCTAGAGAGTACAGGGTTGCCATTTCAGCTTTTGTGTGCTACTTCACCTAGTTGAGTTGCATAAGTTTGTATAATGCTTGTTTGAACACATGTAGAAGCAAAGTGCAATAATTCCTTGGTTGTCTGTTGACTCGTAGCTGAACACACATGGTGAGGAAGCAGAGGAAATTATACTCCTCCCCATTCCTGACATGTCTTTTGTGATATTGTCATCTTGCTACAGTGCCAGTCTCTACAGACATAGCAGGTTTGATATTGGACTTTAAATACTTAAGCTACCATGTAAATACTATTGTTGGATAGAAAGTAGTGAATACCGGTAGCACACAGTGATTGTATAATTGTTAGTCAATGGGATAGATGGATCTGTTGCATCCCAGTTTTATATGTTATAATGTGTTATGTATATGCAAACTCCACCATCTTCTAAATGTTTTCTTATACAGGGTGAAAGGTATTGCTTGAACTGTAATACAATGGCTAATAGACACAGGCATAAGGAACATCACTATGTTTCATTTTTGTAGGTTTAATGACAAAAATTGTATTGGACATATTTGCACTACTCATTATATAGAATCCATGATTAACGTACAGTTCAAGCAGTACCTTCCACCCTGTATACTGTCTTCCCAAATAATACCCATGCAGTAATAATGATAATTTCTCGTTTCAAGTGATGTCTTTCTCAAACATGTCTTCAAGGTAATAGAAATTACATGGGAAATTGAAATTTAAGCATAACATAAGTATAAAGTTATAATTTTGAGCTTATTCAAAGTGAATTAATCATCATAATAGTATCAACCTCATGTAAGTAATTTATTGTAGGGCAGATTGCATGTGATGGTGATTAACACTTATTTGCTATTGTTGTCCTACTGTAATGTGTGTCGAGAAGTTTACTGTTGAAATGGTGATGGTTTACAAATTATTCTCTCTTAGATAATGCATGATGGGGAGGGGAGCATCCCCCCCCCCAAGGCTGTTCTTGGCTTTGGGTATATTCCTACTTACTCTGCATACTTCATAATTGTATGATGTGTTCAATTTCCCTGAGCATTGCTCACAGTGGAGCCAAATGAACAAACACAAACAAACAAACATCACTGTATGGGCTCAATTTGTTTTTTTCCCATATGACCTGTCAATAAATTTAAGGTTCCCATGTGCTGTAGGAACTCCACTGTGTTATACCAAATGTTATATATAGAAACTTTCCCAGGAAAAGGAATCAAAGTGTATTTTCTATTCAATAATTGTAAGTTTTATTAACTAGGACTGGCTTTGTGTATGCATAAGTGACTAAGTGCAATTACCTATAAGATCATTCCAATAGATTGTAATAACTGACATTCAAGAGGTTAGAATTTAATGGACATTTTAATTGGGTAGGCCATTCAAATGTATATTAATGTAGGCACATGTTCCTTAAAATACCATACAAATGTATTATACAGTATTATTAAATATGAATGTGAATGTAATGTCTCTAAATAATAACAATGTCTCTTTGTGTTTAACCATATCACACCCACCCTTGATAATTGTCAATCACTTTAACATGTAGTTTAGTGTGCCAGTATTAATTGTTTTTTCATATGTGGACTGCAGAAAGAATGTAACAGCACATGCTGGTTTATAAATTTGGGTGGCTGGATGAGACACTCATTCATTAGTATTGCTCTCCGTCCTCCATAGTATTTTTAATTTTAATGTCCCTTTTAACTTCACAGGTTTACAGAGACTGGAGACTGGTGAGAGGGGGATGACAATGATGAAGATGGTGCAATTGATGGAATTATGGTGGGGAAAACCAGAGAACATTCATTCTATGTGCCATTTTATCTACCACAAAATCCCACCTCTGATCCCTAGGATTGAATCCAGGCTTTTTTGTGAGAGGCCATAGTGCTGCCCAATTAGAAGTGTGAATATGAGACAACATTTAAAACAGAGATAGCATTACTCAATACTATCAAGTAATGAAACCAAGAAGTTGTTTTACAAGGCAGCTCCCACTATGCTTATTTCGCGCGTATGGTCACCCTGCTTTTCCCCGTCCCGCATCTTACCAGACTACGTCATGTAGATGTTTTACCCTGTGCGCATGCGCCGGAACAGCTTGACCCGATAGACCAACACCTACCATTTCTGTTTATGAAATGCTTTAAGTTATTTTGCAATGAAAAGAGCATTATGTCCTAATTTATTTATTTGGTATAACAGCAGGAAATAGTGTTTGAGCACAACACTAATACACATCCAAAATCAAACTATGGATCCCAAACTATTATCATTACATCACATTCAAAATTGAAATAGGTATCAGACATAACCTTTGAGCATGAGTTCTCTAGTTCGTTTTACGATATTAGTGTGCAATACATAAACATAAACTTTTCGAAATACAGTCCCTAATTCGAACACATTTCAACACTAAATAGCACAAACACATATTTTAACACCTTAACATACTAAGTATAGTTTATATTTAAGGTTAGCTTGTTTTCGCTATATATATATATTTCAATTCTTCATTAAAACCAACTAAACTTTCGATTCATAACCTGTCTTCTACCTTACTAGGTTTTCAGGTCATGTTCCAGTTTTAAACATCGAATGCGCGTTATTTCGTACTCAATATTAAATAAGGTATCACTATAAACTCCTACATTTACACAATTGCTCGTTGATACGAAAATTCTGCTTTATTTTTATATTTTCGGCATTGCTATTTTATCAGATGACTTCCATCTTAGTTTAGTTTCAAGCCTCAGCAATCAGCATGGCAGAGGTCGCGACATTCGCTTTGGAAGCGTGGTGTTGGTACACCTTCGGGAGAGCTTTCTGCAAGCACTTGTTAAATAACTACGAGCAGTGTTGCCAACCTCGTTGGAGCGAAAAAAGTAGTCGCGAACCGGAGAAAAAGTAGAATTTCTAATGGCACTGCAACAGGAACGAATTATGCCTCTCCATCGCCCGGGCCTTCAGTCAATCTATTCCACATATTTATCATCATGATTCATGTAGCATACTACATGTTTATTTAGCGGTGACGAGATTAAAGCAGAAATTTGTAAGTAATATTATTTTTTAAAGTTATTTTACAGAGTTTAAGCGTTTAACAAGGAATAATTTCCCCTATGTTGCAACGAAGTTCATGATGCTTATATCTCAACACCCAACGTAAACATAGGGCTATCGACATAAAATAACTTGTTCTTAAACACTCACTAATGAAGCTCATGTCGTCCAGCACACATAATAGGCTCCTTTAGCGTTGTCAGTATGATTAATTGTCCTCGCCATCATACATATCCATTCTTACCCTATCTATCAAGGACCTATCCACAACAAATGAATGACAGTCTTCTGGTGCCATAAGTCTTTTCGTATGAAGTAAGCCACAGCTTGTATTTGTGGCTTATTTCTTTGCTTAGTTTTCATTAGGTTTATTGAAGAAAACACTCGCTCTACACTAGCATTTGAATGTGGTAGACACAAAACACGCCACACAAATTTTGCCAAGGATGGAAACACCGATTTTCCATCAGGATACTTTTTTTGTTTTACACATTTCCAGAAATCTTGCACTGAATCATTGCGTACTTCAATCTCGGTGTTCCTTAATAATCGTCATTCAGTGTCAATCTTTTGGATTTCATTCTCTTCAACAAGATTGGGGAACTCGGATATCAAGGGTCCTATAGATTGAACATTTTTATTTTCTGAGGATCCAAACGTTCTAGATTCCTGAAAATACTGTCACGGAGAGGAAAGCGTTGACAGATCTGATCTATGGCCTCAGTGTAAAAATCTAGGCATCTTAATTTTAATATGTTTATGTCGCGTTCAGGAAGTTTTAATTTAGATAATGATGTAGCAACTTGAGCGCCGAAATACATAGTGTCTAACGGTTGAAGGTGTCTGATATTTTTAAAGTCAAATTCACTTTCCCCTATTTTAATGACATATTCATGTCTTAGATAACAGTCTACAATGGCTTTTATCACTGCACATACATTTTTCTTAAGTGATGTTTCTGCAGTTTTCGCTATAAATTCGTTTATTTAAGTTGCTAAATGCTGGCAAAACAAAATCCAGAAATTCTAAGTACAAATGGTTCCAAGGCTCATTTAGCTTCTGAAGTATTATTTCTGGAGCTGCTAATTTCTCAGTTGCCTGCGCATGTGTGAAATACAGTTTCAACGCATTGTACTGTTTCAGAACACGAGATACTACCTCATGCAAAGACACGTCTGGGAAGGATGCAATAGTTTGTGAGGGGCAACTTGCACAACCGCCTCAAATTCTTTTAACGCTTCTGTGCGTTTTACACTCACGTGAAAATAGTTATTATATCACGCGTCAAGTCTTCAGGAGTCCTTGGAAGTTTTGAGCAGGCATAAGAAGCACAGATGTTAAACGAGTGGCAAATACACCTCATAACGTACAAATTTGGAATATCAGCCTGGAAAAGTGTAAAGCGAGCTTAGGTGCTACACAGATCCTCAGTTCGTTGGCGGGAATGCAGACCAATCTACGCACTTGACACATCGATGTGCTGCTTGAAATCTCTTCTCCTATTGGCTGCTTTTACCTAGAATTGTGCTAATATCGACTGGAGCACAAATGCGTTCCTGCTGCTTGCCGTAGTATAACTACTGCCATCTATGTGGTGTTTATACAACTACCGTTCTGCTATGCATGATACCAGCGGCAATGAATCTTATATTGCCTGCAACATAGCTCGGAGAGAATAAAGCTCTCTGGAGATGCACATGTGGAGCTGATAAGATTTTAGCTGTTTTCGATAATAAATAATGCAAAATATTTGATTCAGCTTAAAAACTCAGGTTATGTCCGACAGTAATAGTTCTGTTGTGTGCGCTAACATGAATTCTGTGAGTAGTTTGATTAATTATCCTTTCTCTAGGAGGGCCCTAGAGGAAAAGGTCCAAGTGAAGCAGCCTAGGGAGTCAAACTCCAGCTCTAAACATTATGCAATCTGCAAAAGGAGGGAGAAATAATTCCTACATTAGGCGGTTTAACCTCCAAAACTACGAACATGCATGGATATGTGGATGCCAAGAAAGAAATGCCCTTTTCTGTTTCCCATGCTTGCTGTTTGGAAACAGTGATTCTTGGAGTACGACGGGAGTGACAGACCTAGGACATATTAATGTTCTATCAACAAACACAAACAAAATGCAAAGCATTTGAACAATGTCCTAGATTTAAGTGCTTTAGGCAATATAAATATTGCGACTCAGTTAAGTCGTGCTTATCAAGAAGCGAGGCTGAAACATAACCAGCAAGTTGAAAGAAACAGGCATGTTTTGTCGTGCATTATTGACTGTATAACGTTTTGTGGTGCGTTAAGAGGACATGATGAGTCTGAATCTTCTGAAAATCCTGGCGTATTCTTAGGATTGATTGTTTTAGTAAGTAATATTGACAGTGCTGTGAAGGAACACATGGACTCAAACCATATTTTCAAAGGGACTTCCAAAACCATCCAGAATGGAGTTCGTCCTGGACTGTATGCCAGAAGTTTGTCGTGAGGTGATTGCGGAGGAAATGAAAGAAGCTGATTTTGTGGCTGTTATGGCAGATGAAACAACATATGTTTCTCATCAGTCACAGCTTGTATTAGTATTTAGATACGACAAAAATGGTTTTCCATATGACAGATTTTGTTTTTTTTTTTAAATCCAGAGGAACAAAATGCAGAATCAATTTCTGAAAGCATATTAAAAGTGCTTAATGAGTTATTCAGAGACAACCCTCATAAACTAATTGCCCAAACTTACGATAGAACCTCGGTAATGAGTGGTGCAATTGGAGGAGTGCAAGCCAAAGTCAAATCTCAGTTTCCAAATGCGCAGTATATTCACTGCTACGCACATCAGTTGAATTTAGTGATGGATGCGCAGCTTCACAGAATAAGCCTGCGAGAATATTTTTTCTTAACCTGTCAGGTTTTCCTTCCTTTTTCTCAAGATCCCCACAACGTTTAGCCGCCCTAGAATCTGCGGCTGCCAGAAGAGTTCCTGGTGGCTCTGCAACTAGTGGAATTTTAGATCCAGAACTGTTTAATGTAGTATATGAAAATCAGGGAGAATTGTTACAGTGTTTTTTTTGGATTTGGAAAATTCTGCCCATGATAAGACTTGCCTGGAAGCAAATGTACTTCGACGTTATTTAGAAGATAGGAAATTCCTTTCTTGGTTGAAATTCTTTCACAGAGTAATGCCTAATGTTGATATCCTTTATAGTCAGCTGCAGTCTAGATCAACTGAGGCAATTAAAGTAGAAAATGCCCTGTCTTCATTCATTCAGTGTGTATGTGATATTCGAGAAGCACCCGACAGTATATTTATGTTTTCTTCTGAACCAATGAGCAAACGACAGAAATTACAGTCTCTGAATATAGAAGCAAAGAAATGTGCGATCGCATTATTAAGGAAGCTAGACGTCGTTTTCAGTTCTTGAGTCATCTCGATGCAGCAAAGCTCTTAAACAGTAAATTTTTTGGCAACTTTTTAAACCAGTTTCCCGAGAGTGGACTTCAAACTGCTGTGGACACATATACAATACTGAACAAGAAAATGTTAAAGACACAGCTCAGTGTTCTGTATGCAAGATCTGACTTCAGAAATATTGTTGGGTCTGTGCAATTATTACAATACATAATCTCTAACAGCTTGCAAGATTCATTTTCTGAAGTGACAACTTTGCTAAAATTTTTGATCACAACGCCAATGACCACTTCTGAGCCAGAAAGACGTTTTCGTGTTTAAAACGCGTTACAACTTTCTTGAGAAACACCATGTCGTAAGATCATCTTACTGCTTTGGCAATGTTGTCCATGGAGAAGAACATAGTTTCTAAGATGGAGGGATTCAACACCAGAGTGACTGATAAGTTCTGCAGTATGAAGGAGCGCCGTATGGACTTCATATTTCGCCATTAGGCAAGAGAATTTGCAAAAATGTGTACATATTGTATGGTACTGTAGCACACACATTATTTTGTTCACCAGCCGCCACCGGTCCACAAGTAGAGAAAACTTATTTTCTCGGAGCACTAGGCACAGCTATATTTATTTTCAGCGCCAGTGACATTCTCCACGATGGAAGTTGCTTTTGTCCGCCCGCAAGTAACCATCTTTGCAATCTCCGAATCTGGACAAATTGATTTAATCAATTGCGGGAAATGTTCCATTACATTGAAATAAACATTGTGTTCTGCAACAAACGCGCTCAATCTAACTTCAGCTACTTTCACCTGGTGGTTTAATGTTGAAGATGCACTTACTAAAGACGTTAGTGTCCCCTGACCTAC
Organism: Deroplatys truncata; assembly: GCA_030765065.1. Lineage (NCBI taxonomy): Eukaryota > Metazoa > Arthropoda > Insecta > Mantodea > Mantidae > Deroplatys > Deroplatys truncata. Next base: position 11,112,195 of record CM060982.1, read on the forward strand.
AAGTCTTTTAGCATTACTTACATTTTTGTTACCTTCTGCATGTTTTCTAATCCTGTTTTACCTACAAAAGCAATGTTAATATCTATAGCACATGACTTGCAATATGCAAATTATCCCCTTTTTTACTGTTCATTAACTATCCCTTTAATTGAATGGATTGTTCCCATACGGATTTTTAAGTTTGTGAGTACTTAGCTTTTTTCCTAGTTCCTTCACTCATGGTCACTAATTACTGCATAAATTTAGCACAACAAAGAAAACCACTACTGCACTGTGAAGCACGCATGTAACTACGGGATAATTATAAGACACTGACTGAACTGCTACAAGCAGTGTTGCCAACACTTCCTCACAAATAATGGCTAGATGGTATCTTTAAAAAGCATTACTTAACAAAAAGGCTAAATATAATTGACATATAAAATTACTCACATTTTGTTTGCATCAGTTAAAGCCTATTAAGACATTTTCTGTACACCAACACCTTACGATAGATATAGCTGATATTGGTATATGAAATTTATTGAAATTCCTTAAGTAAAATATGTAAAAACTCACCAATTGTGTGTGTCAAAAATCATAGAGTTCGGGCATATACTCAAGAAAGTCCACTTCGTAGCCTACTGCAGCAGTAGAAGTGGATGGTCCAGCAGTGGATCCTGTATCTGTAGCGTAAGCTGCGTTTTTACCGATGTTTTGTAGCACATATTTTGGAAGTTCGTAGTCCTTGCAACACTTTTTGTTCCTTCGCAAACCCGCACGTATTGTTAGGATTGAATCAAGTGTTTTTATGTTCATTTTATTTCTTTTCTTTGTTTTCACTTCGTGCATTTGGCTAAATAATCGCTCAACTTCGGCATTGGGCCAAGGAAGTGAAAGACGCATAATAGCAAATTTAGATAACTGGGCAAACGGGTTTAGCCCACTTGCGTATTTATATTTTGATACTTCATTCCAAAACGAGATTGTATCCTTACTCTCAGACCATTTGACTGTAGTCAGATTCATCTACTGTAATTGAAGTTTTGAAATGTCATTTGCTGGCAATGAAAACATTTCTGCAAGTAGGATTAAAGGCTCTTTTATCACTTTTAAAGCATTTTCAGCTGATATGGATGTAATCATCTTGAGCATTTCAACATTCTGAGGAAGCCTGTGTTGCAGCTATTTTAATAGTTTGATAAGAAACATCAAACAACGATCTCAGAGCTGTCGATTCTGCTCTGAAGATAATTTCAGAATTTTCACCTTGGTATAAAAATTCATAGCTGAGATAGGCATTTACGTCAACATAGTCATCAACGCTGTCTATCAAAGGATCTAAGGGGCAGGTTGGTAAAACCAGTTTTCTAGCAGTTGAATGGGTAAGATTAGTTAAATCGTTTAACAGTTTTGTGGGATCTGCTCTATTCGATTCAAATGATTTATTTACGGCCTGAACTTCACAAACAACTGATTTCAAAAATAGCAAATAAGCATGCAAGATTTCATCAACATACATGTTGTACAGTAACTCTACAGTGTAACATCATTCTTTATAGCGAGCCATTTCAAAGAAATTTTTCAGTTCTAAACATTGATCCATGATTCTGCAGACAGCTGTTTCAATGGATAGCCAGCGAGTATCACAAGCTCTGGCAACTTTAAAAGGATCGTGACCATCGTTGATAGTCTGATATAGAAGTCTATAATCCCGCTGTCGGAGTGAAGAGTGACTAAACCAAGTATACGTTTCTTTGATAAGAATCGCCAAATTCCTAGGAAATGCTTCAGCAACAGCTGAAACAGATAACTGCAGGGAATGACAAACACAAGGTATGAGTACCAAAGTAGGAACACTTTGTTTTAATTTCTTGTAAACTCCACTATTTATACCAACCATAACAGATGCGTTATCAGTGCCTAAACCAACAAGTTTGTTGAAACTGGGTCTTTTACTTGCAACACTGTCCTTAACTGCAGAAATAATCCCATCCGCATTAGAAGCTGAAAGTTCCAATGTTGAGAAATTAGTGGGGATTATTTCTCCACGTTTTTCACTGAAATAACTTATAGCAATTCCTAAAAGTTTTGTGACGGTCACATCTGTAGACTCATCAATTAAGAAACTGTAACAACCACGACTAATATCTTGCAACAAATCATTTTCAAAATGTGGGGCTAACACATTTGAAATGACATTTGCGCACTTCGTCCTATGATGAGAACTGTAATGCAATGACATGTTTTTTACTACCACCATGCTGAGTTAAGTCATGTCCTTTAGCCTTCACATCACACTTGCAAAACCTACATCGCGCTTTTGAGGCATCCGAGGGAACCTCCAAAATCCAGTCTTTGAACTCATTGTTCAAGAGCCACTGTTTTCGAAAATGCTGTTGGTACTCAGGCGCCATGATGATTAAAACTCACTAATCCCCCTCACCAAAAGAACAACAAAATGCATCAGACTTAAACACCTCTTATTACACTATTAAACACAGTTATTGTTCAAAAACTGTTTCTGCACTGAAGTAAGTAGTGTTCGGCCAGGTATACATATCTACAAGTTTACATCTTTTCCCCTCTCCTTTTCTCGCAGAGCAAACGAAAATATAAACATGCATTGGAACAATCGGGTTAGTGCAACACAGTTCAATTTTAAATAACATGGGGGAATAACCAGGGTGAATAATCGCAAGTCAACAACTTCATGTTACAACGGCGTATTATCTAGATGCTAATATTTACCTCATGATTAGTAAATATTTTCTTGGCATGCCATGACTCATAAGAATATAGTACAGCTACAAGGTAACGGGGATTCACCCTAACCATTTTTCCTTTGCATAGCTAAAGCGCAGACAAAATTTTGTTATTTGGGCTAGATTTGTTAAATAGGCTAGAGTTCAGGTTATAAACATTTTACGATTTTGTATGGCTAAACGCTACAGTGAAAATGCTAGGTTTAGCCACAAAATGGCTAAGTTGTCAACACTGGCTGCAAGACGCAAGTGCAAGCTGTGGACTGGGATTGATAAGACTACGGGAATCCCTTCCATTCCTCAACGCTTCGCTTGGAGGCATTACCAATAGTTGAATCAACTCGTGCTTCCCACGAGCCCGAGACAAAGAGACTTCATCGTAATAATGTAGATACATGTCATCTTTATGAATTACAACATTATGAATTACGTTTAAAAAGGATCAAAATAAGTAAATTGAAGTGGATTTTTTAAAAATAAGGAGATTTTGTATTTTTTTAATTAACCGAAAGTAGAAATGTAGATTTTCAAAACATAAGGATATTTCATTCCAAAAAGGTAGACATGGCAACACTGACTATGAGACCAAAGGGAACATACAAAGGTTTAAAATTTCATGCATTTCATGTTGTTATCTCCAGCATTTCGGGAATTGCTTGTCAAACGAAATTTAATGCTGTCGGTGAGGTTAAAAAAATAATGCATACCAATATTTGGTGAATATAACGGGATTTTCCATCTATTAATGTTGAATAATAGCTTGAGATACAGAAGGTGCGGACCGGAAATGCTCTTAAAGCAAGAGATCGCTAAGCGAGATCTTGGCAGATTAAAATACCGCATGGTATACGAGCAGGAGCACTTGATTATATTTTGTCACTTTTGTTAAATATTAACGCGTTACATAACTCCTATCACACGCAACCCAGCCGAGGCATTATGGGAACCTTGGTTGTGTTGTCCTTCTGCTGCCAACATTGAAGGCCCATCATTGTGGGCTCTTAGTAGCAAAGTGTATTCGAGGGATGTTTGATGTTTTATGTTTTTTATAAGTAGAGGAATGGACCAGCTGCGGAGCGACGTCAGGGCATAGGCGTAGGACCTATGAGGTTAAATGATCCATGAGAGCTTATATTCTTAAACCATCTGTGACAGAGTATTCTCTGTATCCTCCAGAGTATCCACAGAGTACATCTGTTTGTGCGTGACTCTCACTATTCTTATGCTCTCATATATGAGAGAAAGAGGAGTATGTACCTAGCTGTGTGACTACTCCTATGCTGTCATGTATGTGTGAGAGAAGAACATAATATACACGTGTCTCTCTCCCTCACTCACATGATAGCATAAAAGTAGTCAACATATATAACTAAACTATGACAAATTGAGCGAAAAATTGACACAACTACCGCCCTACCTAGTACACGTGACGCCATACTGAATACACGGACCAGAGGCTGCAGGGTTCACAGGCTCAGTTCGCTTGCGTTGCATGTATAGTAGAACTGCTCTCTGGGGGCCCTGTGTTTATGTTCTGTTCTACCCCTGACGTTATTGTTTACAGTTCCAGGTTACTGTGGCGCCCCCTTCCTCTTGCCGCATTGTCGATACAAAATCGCCTCAGATAACAAGACAAGCGTTGGATTTTGTATTGTTCTGCCCAATTATTAACGTGTGCGATTATTTTGAATTTATACAAGTAATCCCGTACATTTTCTCATGGTTTCCCTGCAAAAGTGCCCGGAGGGCGGCTAACCTGAGTGTGCTGAGGTACGCCTGCCACATATGAGTCCATTTTTGTATTTATAGTACTAATGTGAGCGTCTTCTTTAATTGTTATTTGTTTGCCCACTCTACTCGTGCACAGACTTGGCGTGTGAATAAGTTTAACGGAGCGTAGGTGCATTTGGTTCGCAGTCTGTGCGTGTGCTGCCATTTCATTGGAAATTTCTCTCAAATCCGTAATTACAGATTCCTAGAATTTAAGTTGTTCGCCCTGCGCTGCTGCTAGTTGTTTACACACATTTCTAATCTCTTGTAACACGCGGCTGGTGGGGTCTATAGATACTGGAGTCGATTCTGCCATGCACGAGAACTTATAATTATTCCTGTATTGTGTGTAAAAGAAAACATATTCTAAAGCATGGTTTTGAGACAAAAAAGGTTATAATGCAAGGGTGGGTTCTACCACATGAGGGTCTTCTAATGCTGGTGTGTGTATGTGCCATCTTGGCCCAAGAATTCACAACTAATGTACCCCAGGTAAGGAAAACAGGGCGATGAGAGAGAAGAGAGGGAGGTATGGGGAAGAAAATTGGTACATTCGCCATAGAGGGGGCTATTGTGGATTAGCCGCAACCACGCCAATCACCGCCTTCCATATGGAACACCGTGAAGAGTGAACGCGCACATGCGCAGCCATAGCGCAGAACACCAGAACAGACACACTGCACCAACGGAGCTACCTCAAACTACACAACCAAAATGAGCCAAAACCTTCTGCCCTACAGAGATAACAGTGCATCAACGACACCAGCGTCATACACAAAGGTAGTAGAACCACTACCCGAGACACCTGAAGGACAGCCACAACCGGCACATAATGGCAGCTCACCACCACGCGCGTAGCAAATACGATGACTACTGGAGCCAACTTCACCACCCTAACAAAAATCGGCAAGCTCCTGCTGCAATACCACAATACCGTCTTTCGAATTCTCAAAGCTCTACCAATGACAGAAAAAAACCGGGATTCCAGGCAGTCACCCCCAGGATAAGCAGGATAATAGATGCCTTTGCAAATGCCTTTGCCACTTCAGCTGAGACAAACGTCGAACACACACTGGCCTACATCGGCACCCTAGGGGTGGTAGCAAATAGGATGAGAATGCGCTAAAGAGAAAGAAAAAGGAAGAGAAAGAAAAAAGAGACATTCACGACGAAGTTTAACACAGGGACAATGACGAATGACTACAAGCATCAACATCAACCAACCGCACAAAACATACTCTACTGGAACTGCAGAGGGGCACGCTCGAAAATACAAGACCTAGGCATTACCTCACCCACAACAATATTACCACAGCTCTGCTCGGAAAATCCTTCCTCACCCCTAAGGCCCGGTTCTCCATCCGGAAACCACACATACCACACCGACAGACCAAACAGCCACACAGTCTGATGCGCAGTCATCTGGTCCACCGCTCGATCCAGCACAGTTAAAAACACATCCCTCCATTGAAACATACGGTAGCGACTAGCCATCACCATATAAATACCGAACAAACCGGTGATTGTTCAAATCTATAACCCGCCCCGGACGGCTGTACACAGACGATTTGGACATTCTCACCAACATCGACAACACCGTGGTGATCATGGGAGACTTCAATGCCACGTACGAAATATGGGGACACACGCGCAATACATTCGGCAACACACTGTACCACCACATGAAAAACAACTACACCATAGCCTGCTCAGTTGAACGACTTACATATCACATGCAGCCGCCCACGAACCGCATGTCCTCTATATTGTCCTCAAAAAACTCTCTTTCAGCACAGCCTTAGCTTCAGACCACTAAATAATACAGCTAGACGTTGAAAGCCCCCGAAACAACTGGAGCTACCCCTCCGTAGGAACTTCGATCACACCAACTGGAAGGCTTTCCAACTTACCCTCGACTGGAACCTCCCAACATCAACCCTTGTCATAACCTCCGATGAAATTTAGACTGCTGCTGAAGCGTCAGAAAACGCAACATAGACAACTATTGCTGTATCCGGCCCACTATAACCACTTCAAGACGTGAAATTAGCTACGCACCGGACAACCTGGCCTTCATACACGATCGCGACCGCACCAGACCAAGTGACAAAAGACAAGAAACGTGGTGCACAAAGCCAATATGGAAGTGCTGAACAGCTTAAATTAGACCAAGCTCAGCGACGAACTCCAGCAACAGTGGTACCACATACTTGCCAACACGCAGCTCCCAATTTTGGCAAATAAGCAAAGGGTTAGTCCGGGAACCCACAGTAATACCCCCACTACACAACCCCGCGGACACTCACCGTAGAGACGAAGCCCCGAAGCAGAAGCCAACTTGCTGGCTGACGCGCTGGAGTGGTCATGTGCGCCCAACAAGCACCCACAGATCGTCTTCTGCACGAAGTGGAAGGACCGGCGATACACCTTATCTCCGATACAACGCACAACAGACAACGAGAAACCTATCCACTCGAACTTAAAAGGATAATTTTAAACCTCGAAGGTTAAAAGTCCGCTGGCCCGGACAAAATACCAAACGTGGCACTTAAAATCATCACTAAGACAGCCCTTTACTTTCGTGCCGAAATCTGCAATTACTGCCTTCATTATGGATACATTCCGAACCGCTGGAAACACACCAATGTTCTTGATGTTCTCAAAACTTGGCAAAGAAAAGAAAGTACCCCGAAAATTAGCTTGTTCAGCACCATGCAAAGGAGCCAAGGAAGTCATCCTTAATGGGCTCAACGAGCACATCACCAGGAAGAACATAGTTATAAACGAACAGTATGTCTTCCGCGCTAACCATCCCACAACTCAGCGGCTAACCCGATGTATCATACACATTACGCTCGGCTATAACCAGAAAGGAACGCCTGAATGCTGTTCCTAGGCTTCAAAGGGGCTTTTGACTCTGTATATCACCGAGAACTACTATAAAAACTTATGCAGCTAAACACCAGTGACACCATGTTAAAGCTACTGGTCTTACCTCACTACTCAACTACTACTTACCTCACAGGGCGCGTTTTCTCCGACACCGTACAAGAGGCACCCTCAGGAAACAAGCCTATTAGGTCGGGTGTCCCACAGGGAATCCTCCTCTTCAACATTAACATTAACGACATACCAAAAACCTCAAACACTACCCTATTTATATACGATGATGACGCAACCATAACCACACAGCCATGGAAAATTGCGATGATCCGTTCGAGACTACAGACGGCGCTCCACTACCTGGAATAATGGCTGAGTAAATGGCGCATCCGCATAAACGGTACGAAGACACAGCTGATGCTGTTCACCAAAAGAAACACACATCGCGGACCCTTACAGCTTAATACTCTCTTCGATGAAAAGGTTAACTGGACTTATCGTCAAATACCTAGGCGTATCCCTGGATCCTGGCCTACACTTTGAAGCACACATAAAAACAGTGCGGCACTACTAAACCGAAAATCTGAGCTCAAAACGAGGTTAGGCCTCACCTTATACAAAACACTAATCAGCCTTATCGTGACATACGCCTCCGCAGCTTGGAGCTACTGCGCACCTCCACACCGAAAAGCCTGCAAAAAGCTTCAAAATAAATTACTCAAAATTATCGGTATCGTTCCAACGATCGTCCGTGCTGGTATTCTCCACACAATCGAGGAGCTTTTTCAAAAAGCTAGCCTTCAATATGTACAAGCAGTGCGAGTCAGACCATAACCCACTGATCGGACAACTGGACCAGTACTCGAACAACGCAGAAATATCAAAAGGCCTCTCATGCTGTTTGATAGAACCATTCCCATCTCTAAAAACTAAATACAGGACATAAAGCAATACCTAGCATAACACTTATCCTGAAGGAAAGAAGGAAAACTTAATATCAAGGGTGGACTATTTAAGCTGAGACTGTACAATATCTCCAAAATTAAGCGTTGTAGAAAGAAATGTCTTGGATAAACGTTGCTTGGTATTATGGGGGAAAAATGCCATTAGCCGTGTTTTGTTTGGAGGACATTATGGAACTCATTTTAGGGTCAACTTAATTATTTTTAATGGGAACCTACAATTAGGGTCAAATAAAACGGAAAAAGTGTGAAGATTAACGCCAAGATGAGGATACGAGCCAAACAAAAGCCTTTAATACGCAACAAAAAATAAATTGAACAAATAAAATACATAATAAATAAACAGCAAATCATATATGAGCTTGTAATACATTAACATATTACGCACTTTCACGAGGAAAAACACTTCTCTGCCTAACCCATAAGACACAGCAGTTTCCCTTTCAGAATCTCCCATCCAAGAATACAACACCACGCGAAGCAAGCAGCCTATTATTCAGCGGGAACGCACACCCCGTAGAAAAGTCACTACCCGAACTAACACTAACTCTCCAGCATCACTCTCGTTAATTGGACAGCCACCCTGCGGGAAGGTATGCGAACTCACATATTAGCATGAGACCCGTATACCAAATCAACTACACCACTAACACCTAGGTCCCGGCTCTGCGCTATTTGCAAAGTGCAGCATCTAGCTCTACTCGTTGTTTTAAATATCAAAGCTTCTGAACCGTGTTCAGCTCATGCTTCTAGATGCCACTTGAAGCTAAAGGAATTGAGAATGTATAGGGTTGACAGGGACAGTCCGCAGGTAACGAGTGAGGGACAGCTACTTAAGGCCATGGAGATTTAGGAATATCCTTAATAGGGTGCCAATACATATCGCCCCCACATCTTATAATGAAACTTCGAGGATCAAGTACTCAAAAATTAGGATGTGAAGAAACTTTCTACTTTCTTCAGAAAGCCGCCAGTTCTTCGGAAATTTCCAAAATAATACACAAGGGAAACTTCCAATTAGAACCTATTGCAGACATTGATCAATCAGATAACAACAGTGGATATGAATACTTGTAATGTAACACGCATGTTTAAATGTTAATTCGCTAGTTTTGTAATACAATATCTTCTATTGCATTAAAATACAACTATACACATGAAAATTAATATGCTAATTACAAATCTGCTTCCTATATCTTCAAAAAATACTCTACAGTATTTTAATTCACATTTTATGTTTTATATAACCTGGGTTGTTGTTTTGCTCTCCTGAAAGTTCAGAAATTTTTATCTTGGCTGTATCTGAAATAAAGCCTTCATTATAATATATTGGCTTATAATCATAAGAATAACAAACAATACTATTAATTACTTACTGTAACACAACTACCAGACTATTTTAGGAAAGACGCAATACCGTATTTATTTCCTAATTTTTATATTGTTTAGAAATGGAGTTTTAACTCACCTGCAATCATCACCTATTTGCTTAGCTGTCACTTTCCTACGTTATGTGTTTGTTCTTTGTCTTCCACTTTAGGTGTCATAATAATATCTTCCTTTCTGCCTTGCCGTTTCATTTTATATTAATTAAACCCTTTTCCAGCGTTATTGCCATGACATACAAGAAACTACAATGAAATGCTTAATGGTTGTTGAAGTTGCAGTGTGGCCCTTCACGATTTATTTAAATGCAACGCTGCCATTATGCACGGTGTAAATAGCTGACATCACGCGAGGTTTCCTGGCAGTAGATGGTTTCTAGTCAGTTAATTTGAGATAAAATGCCAATGGTCTACGAAGTCAAGTTACCGAGTTATTTGTATTCAAAGTAATTAAAGACTGGAAACATTAAAGAAAAATCAGAATCAAAATATGTAAAGTTCGTTAGAGACTTAGATAAACCTGTCTTTTAACTCCCTGAATAAACATTTCTAGATTTTTCCATCATGAAAATCGCTGAAAATGGAGGTTTAACATGTGGCTACACACTACTGTAATGGATAACGTGCTGAATGGCTAAATAAGCGTAGGAAATTTCCGACAGCTATACTGTGGCTTAGGCAGAGGTTTTGAAATAGCACATGCAGTTCCAGAACAGCAGCTGCGATATTCAGTTTGAATCTGGAAGAGTTAAACTTAGTTTTATTTCTTTCTTTTCCAATCACGGGAGCAATGTTAGTATAATCGCTTAAACAAGGAAAGTACAGTATCTTGAGCAATGCACAGGGTATTACTTACTGCTGTGTCTCTTCACATCTGAGGCTGGAAGGTTGTAAAGCGGCACAGACTTGAAATTTTCGTTTGGCGATGTTTGCGCGTTAGGTCAATTTAAAACTAACAGTTAACCAGGTGAAACAAATCCACCTGTCTTTGAACCAAGTAATTGCACAAAGTACTATGACTCCCCATGGGAGGCGCTGAGAGTGTGGTAGCATGACGTACACCTAACACTGCTATCAACAGGCGACCTTGATATCTCTGGCAGAATATGTTGCTTTTACTCAAGTCATAGGTAACCGGTATTCTCCGACGCAGTGACGTCACTCACATCTCACTCCATATTTGCCTTCAGCACACTAAACTACGTTGAGGCAGCTAAACACTCGGGGAAAGTGGCAAAAAATTACACTTTTGCTGAACTCTCTGATATACACCTTTAATATGGCGAAGCAGGAGGTCGTGTTTCACTAACTACATGATTTACACCGAATGGTACCCCAATAGATCGCATCTCCATCGGACTACTTTCGAATCTGCAGGTCGGCGTTGGGAAGAAAGTGGTTCTGCGGTGCCGAATAAAGTAAACTGCGGTGCAGGATGTACTGGTCCCACTCCGGAGTTTGAGGACAGTATACTGCGTTCACTGGAGGAGAAACCATCAACCAGCACCCGTGCTATTGCATCTGCAAGCGTGTGGTAACTCTTGCACGAGCAGCAGCTCTATTCCTACCATTTGCAAGGCGCAGACTTAATTCCGAGGAATTTTAATTTACGTTTGTGGTTTTGAGAATGGGCAATCGTAATTGTTTTCATTAGGCTTGTTCAGATATGAGGCCACGTTTACCAGGGATGGGCCGATTTTAAACTCCAAGAACATTCACATATGTGGTATTCCATTTCAAATCGTCGGAAATAGAAGGAAAAATGACCTTGTATTTTTTAAACAAAATGAAACTTTTTGTATTTGTAGACAAGCCCGATACACGCTTTATACAAACTCTTAAAATTTAGAACATCGCAGTTTTGCAATTAAAATTGTCCTAAATTATCGTATTTCTTTAAAATTTCCAACTTCAAGTTGTTATGACTCTGAAACACTTAAACGTAATTATTTAAATAGAGTTATATTTTGATTCCCTAAACTCTAACTTCATATCGATAAGAAAATGCTCTTCCTACTTAAGCGTAGAAATGTTTCTTTTTTCAAGTATATACTGTTACGGATTAAGAAAAACAATTTGATCATATATGATAAGACCCCGTAATTTAAACGAACACACACACGTATATGTATATATACATACATATATATACATATATATAAAATTACTGTAATGGTTACTGATAAGGTTTCGTCTAAAATAATTAAAGAATTCAATTACTTTACGCGCTTATGCTCACTGTCGCACGTTTGCTTTAAACTGAAGGCCAAGCAAGCTGCTGTGCATAGTTAAACAATGAGAGCGAGCTGGAGTTAATCGACAAAATATTAAAAATCTTCCCGGCTGGAAGGCCGTGGTCTAATGGTAAAACTATTTACACCCGACGTTTCGGTCAACGTTTTGGCTGCCATCTTCAAGAGGGCTAGTTAACAACGACTGTCAACTAGGCGGCAAATGCTTTACAATTTATAGCTCACGCCAAGGTCAGAACTCGCTCATGATTAGTGAATCTGGAGTGGCGTGTCATCGCTAGTATCCCTGTGCGGTTGAACTTAAATTTTTCCTCTCTTTTATTGAAGTTATTGGAATGTTTATATATTTCAATTGCTCTGTTAAAATCTTTGCTCGTAAATCCGTTTTGTAACATAGCCAGCCTGAGGTGGTGTATCCTCCTCACTTAAATATGGACCGATACCAGTGCGTATAGCTCTGTCAACTAAGATTATAATTATTCCTCTCTCTTATTGTGGAAGATGATTGGAATGTTTATTTAAATATCTGTAGGGGTGGGTAACAGTGATCCAAGCGCATTCCTTATTACCAGGACATCCAAAAAGGCTACCTTATTGTTGGTTCTTGTTACCATATTAAATTGAATGTTGGAATTGATATTGTTAAAATGCTCCAGAAAGTTTGCGAGTTGCTTTTACCATGAAACTCTGGAAGACATCGCCAATATACTATTGCAAACAACTAGGTTTAAACGGAGCAGTGTCTAGAGCTGTAGACTCAAAATTATCCATATAACGTTTACAATGGCGGGCACAACAGGATTTCCCATACGACGTCATCTTGTTGTTGATAAAGCACTTCGTTCCATTGAAAGCAGGAAGTCGTTAAACAGTGCTAAAAGGTTAAAATATCTCTAAGAAAAATGCTATCAATCTGAGATAAAACTTCATCTACAGGTACAATGGTAAAACGAGACGTCATATCTAGACTGACGGAAGGTGCACACTTTAAAGAATCTAACTTTGTGAGTTTCTTTATGCAGCTACCGGATTGTGCAATGTGACGCTGTAGTAAGGCCGTCAAATTTTTAAAAACATACGTTGGCGAAAAAATCGTGCTTACTATACGACGAACAGGAATATTTTGTTTGTGTATCTTAGGCAGTCGATAAAGACATGGCGCATAAGCTTCTATGGACAAAGTAACCTTTTTGTATCTGAGTTTAGTAAAGTAGACTCTCTAATTAGTTTATTGGTTTTTCTAAGGATACCCACAGTTGGATTGCACGTAAGCGTTTTATAAAGCTGAGGGTAAAGCAGGTTGATGATCTTCTGCATAAAGTCCGAGTGATTCATTATCACGCTGGCATTTCCTATATCCGCAGTAGGAAATTAAAAATACCTATATCAGCATTCCAATCTTTGAGAGCCATCCTTTCTTTTAAGGAGATATTGCTTACTGGAGGCTGAGATTTACGTAAAACTCTGGATATTTCGGATTGTATTTCATCAGCCATACTCGATAGTAAGTGAACTAATCCTGCTTCTACATTAGCAACAGCAATCTCAACAGGCAATGTGGTAGGTGTAAGAGCAAAATTTCCACTTTTGTCAAGAACGTTATCTGTGGAAAGTTGTCTGCCGGATAAGCTATGAATGGTTTGTTTACATACTGGCAATATGACTTTGGATAGACGAAGACGGTTAAACCTTTTCTGTTGTCGAGTGGAAGAAGAAACCAATACTTTTTCATCGAGCGAAAAGTAAGCGCGTCGATGTTGTTCCAATCGTTGTTTTGTACTGAAATACTGATTTGTAGATGAATGCTTAACAAATCGCAGTCTAAGTTGCAAGGTCTTTTCTAGCCTGGTGAATACAATGTCGCAACAAAGCAGGCTCAGCACGATTATATATTCGGTAGGGCTGCATAGAGTGAAAAGTTTTCTTTATCCTTACAAAATTAAGAGGGACAGCTTCGTCCCTGCAGCATAACAGCAAGTCAAAGATGACAATAAGCCAGCTTTTTTCTTGCGAATATTCTCTACACGACGAAAATGTCGAAATATTTCCGTAGAGCCGGTTTGAATAAGTGCGAAGGCTTTCACGGCCGTGTTAATCGATAAGATATTAAAATCTTCCGGGCTGGAAGGATAAGGTCTAAGGGTAAAGCTATTTACATCCGACTTTTCGGTCAACCCTTTGGTTGCCATTTTCAAGAGGGTAACACCCCGCGCAGATTAATTAATAACAATAATAAATCTCGCACCTGGCTTGTTTGCAGACAGATGTTTACTGGAATGTTTCTGGTATCGCACACCTTCAAAACATTTCCGTCTGCGTTATTAATTATGATACATTTTTCTGACAATGTCGCGTAAGTTTATGGTGAGCTGACCTTCCGTGCTCAGGATTATAAGCTCGATACTAGCAAAGACATGATATTCCGGCATGTCTAAATATTCAACCCTATGTTAATGGATTTGACACGTTAAAATCTCTGGCAGAACAGAATTATGGCACATACGCCAGGCAACGCTGAATTGGCCCTGGCAATTTCAGAACGGTGCATTACTCGGAGACAGACACCCCAGTGCCCCTTTATAGTGGCACCTACGTGACACCACCACCAAAATGAAGATTGATTTGACTAGAACTGGGCCCCTTTTTACTTTCACCTTCGCTTACCTGAGTAAGTTTTGCCCCATGCTTATTCTCTGAAATTCCTTTGGAATATCCACTCTATAACGTTTTCAACGTACTGAGCCCCGAGATAACTGAATCTGATTTTCTCCAGGATGGAGTAGTTAATTCAGACGCATTTTCATCAATCACTAAACACATTACTGATACCCATCCTTCTCTCTATGTTTTACGTGACCTTGGATGTTATATGCTGTTAGTAGGAAGAGCAAAATAATTGGTGATAGTGCATTAGGAGTATGTTATTGTACGTTCTGGATCACATTAATGGTTATTTCATTGGTTTTAATTGGGTTTAATTGGTCTTTCGAGCAAAGGCGAACTAAAGAACATGTATGTTCTGGACCAAACTCAAGGTTACTGGTGGAGTTTGTAGTCTTAAATTGGGTTTAATTGGTCTTTCGAGCAAAGACGACCCAAATAACGTGTATGTTCTGGATCAAATTTATGGTTACTGGCGGAGTTGACAGTTTGTCATTCCCGTCCACGTGGCGGCTTTTAGGGGAAGACCCGACCTAAACGACACGTATGTTCACCATCAAATCAAGGATACTGGTGGAATTGGTAATTGTGAGGGTCGTTTACATAGCCACGTGGTGGTTTTCAGTGGAAGAAACACTTAAAAGTCGCGTCCCTCCTCAAGCAAGTACTTGCTTTGGGTGGGGGAGGTAATTACTTTAAGGATGAAACATGATTCACCGGCCGAGAGAACCAGTGCTACAGCGCTTTCCCATGTTGACTAATAAATCTTTCAAATCCGGTACAGTTGCAAACTTAAAAATTAATGGACCGCATCCGTGAAAGCCAATAGGCGGCTGTTCTTCGCTTTAAGCTCCGCCCTCAAACCCTATGAGTGCGCATGCGCCGCCCTACCCTTCTGCAATTATCCCCACCATTATACCACTGCTATATAAGGTCCCAGGCCTAGCACACTGAAAGTATTATTTGAAGGTGATTGTAGAAAGAGTTTCTCAATCTGCACGTTATTAGTATGGTAGGAATGGAAGATTTTTGGAGTGAGTGTGGAGAGGAAGCGTACCACTACACCTACTACCACAAGGAGGAGTGCAAAGGGTTCATACATTCAATTGTCTGTAACATCCCTCATATCATGACCAGATGTCTTCAAGAGAAATATGCACAGAGAACTGCCCAGACTACAGAAGAAGGTACCTGTAAGTAGACCATTTTTTATTCCTTTCTAGGAAATACTATGCTACATCTAATCTTTAAAGAAAATAACGAATTTGAAATATGTTCGTTCTTCCAGAGGAGGGGATGCAGATGAGGAACAACACAGAGCCGTGAATGATGTCGATGTCCTTGTAACCACCCATGCGGTCCAATACCATTCTGAAATTTGTAATGGTGATACGCATGCAACCCTATGCGAGAAGCCAGAGGTGCACGATCAAATGAAGTCGTACTTCCTGTGTGATGAAAACTGCGCTGTATTCTTACTCAGGCGGAGAAACCTAAGGTAAGTGGCATTGAAAATATCTATATGCTCTTACCCTGCACGGGGTTGTAGAATATCTAATGTTTAAAAAAATAATTAAAATTGTTCCAGAAATCGTCAAACAACGTCTATTCCTACAGAGGACATAGATGAAGTAGCTTTCCCGAATGCACCACAGCTTTTGATGACTTTGGATGACCAAGAGGGGCCAATCAATTTGCAAGTAGGTGGCGATCTACTCCAGGTGACTCCTGAACATTCACCCAGGAAACGAGCAGAATTACACAAGGCAATACAGTGAGTATTAATTTCAAATCTATGAAAAATCACTCATGCTTTAAATAAACTACATCGCTATCATTCATGGTGTTTAACATTGCAATTCCTTTCAGGAGACCTGCGAATCTATTTAAAAACTGATTTTTCCAATAGATGCAATATGTAATGTTTCAGGTCCGCTACTAAGAAGCCCACCAGGAGGAAGAACAATAAAACCTTTGGAGATCTCCATAGGAGGTTGGCGCTATTGGAAGAGCGAATTACCTGCGCTAACACCCCGAGGAGAGATGCAAGCATCCGCACTCGTTCCCCAAGGCGGCTACACCTCAAGAAGCAGTAGTGTCAATATAGGATTGTATTATGAAATCCCAGTGCTCCTCATAAAAGAAACAGACAATAATAATTTCGTGTATATCACAAAATATGACTGGCAGATAATTCAAAAAAGTCTCGCAGAATTCGAAACATATCTGAAAGTGAAGAAGTGTCCGAACAGAGAGTACAGTGAACATGTTGCATTCTCCTATAATATTATGGTGTTTATGGAAAGTGGAAAGATTACACCTTTTAATACTACTTTAAATTACGGTGAAATTCGGTTGAATTATGATGTACTATCACTAATAAAACGACTCGAATCCTATATAGATAGAAATCTGCAGAACCTGTGTATTGTAAATGAAGACACTTATGTAGGGACAAGGAGCTGGAGGCAAAAGGCGCTGGAAATGTATAATAATAAGAAAATAAAGAAGTGAATATCTCTTTTATAACGTGTTTTTATTCACGAAAAAACCCCTTACACTTCCTTATATCAAGCATAAAGTAACTACATTTAAATTAAAGACTGCATCACATGAGACAGGGGCTTGTATGTAAATACTTTGTCATGAATTATTAAGCAATACAAAGATGTCTGTGCAGGAATATTTGCACTGGTATGAATTTCCAGTCTAATATTGACAGCTCCATTTACAGTCTCCTCAGGCTGATGTGAGCAGTCAATGACAAATATCGGTGCATGTTTAAGAAAATCTTTTCTCCTCAATAAGGGGTAAATCTCTTTCGAATAGTAGGAGCTTTGGAATTTTGAATACGTTTCATATAACGAGGCAAATCTAGAGTTTCCAAAGTCCAAGTTCATATCATGTTAGGGATAACATTCATTATTGAGGTACAGTCTCAAATTGGTTATGTTGCAATGATCAAACTCGGAACAGTCTTAGTTGTATTATTCACTCTCGAAGTCTGCGCTCCCACAATAACAAATCTTGGTTTCTCGGGTCTCGAAGTTGTAGCAACGTTCCATGTAAATGATCTAGTTTGAGGTACCGCAGGCTGAGTGTGCAGATCCATACTTCGAAAGGCTATATGTAATGGCCTGTCTGACTTGACAATCTTAAGGATCTCTACCTTTTCACCATCAGAAAGGCGTATTATAGGCATCCGCCACTCGATACGTGTAAGTATAACAATAACATTTTCTTCTCCTTCGGGTGCCAGAATACAGTTTTTAGAGTCCTTGGATCGAATGAGGACCAGCTCAAACTTGCTGTTGAGTATGAGGTCCTTGTAATCATCTGGAAATCCCAGAAGCATTGACAGCGGTACTATAGCGTTGAATGCTCCACTTGCAGGATGCAAATATCCACATCTTCTCCAGGGTAGCACCATCCGGCATTGAGTAAACGGTTGGATTCCATAGGGTTGAGTGCAGCATAGTTGCGCATAGTTGATGTAATACCTGGATTTCTTGTTCTGTCTATAGTCGATCCATTAATGTCCAATCGAATCTCGTCAAACATAAATGCAATAGCACTATTGGTGAGCCTTGATGTAGTAATTGTTCCATTAATGTTAGTAACGGATCCCTCAATGTAGAGATAACAATGTAGAGTATATAAATCTTCAGATTGACAAGGGATTCTAATCTCATCATTCGCGTCCAGAGCCGATGCATTATACGGTAAAAACACATGCTCCTTTTCTTTAGCAATCTTGTCCTCGAATGTAGGTGTTTCCGTCACATTGAAGATGTCCATTACAGAATTCTGAAGCCCAATGCTTCAAGGAACCTCCTATGCTCGATGTTAACACACTGAGTGTCGCAGGTAGAGTATGATGTATACGACGATTCGCAGGCTTATTATATCCTTGTAGGTGTCTTCTTCTCCTAAAATCTATTCCCATTACGACGTATGTGAAGTCTAATGCTTATATCCTCGTTTCTAAAGTTGATGGGATGACAGTTCTGGTCGACTACTCGAAGAGTGATTTGGTCGATAAAGTTAGTGTCTATGATAGGCAGGTAAATAGGATTTGAAGGCTCTTGCGAAATGTGATATCCTGGCGGAACAGAAGGGAAAAACTCATAGATCGAGTGTCCGCTTTTACCGTCGATGAAAGAGCCTGTTACAATACTGCACTCGATTCGTATTATGCTCACCTTAAATATGTTTACTAGGAAATCAGATTCAGTCACTTGATTAGCAGGAATGACTTTGCTTTCACTGAAGCCTAAAAGGATTCCAATAGAGCATTCCCTTGAAAAATCCATAGGAAAAGGACAATTAATTTCAGCCTTCATTGAATTTATATTAGGTCGAATAAAGAAGACATCCTCATCCAATTGAAGTTTATCTTTGATGTATGCATTAATATCAGTAACCTCATAAGTTCCATGAGGTATATCAATGACCTTAAGATTGTCATTGTAAATGTAATGAAACTGACTATTGCTATGATCCACCTTGGGAATAGAATAAAAGGTTTCAAAATTCAAAAGAGCGATCTCATAATATCCTTTAAGATCGATCCTCAGAGGAGGATTCAGGTGCGTTGTCGGAACAGATTCATTACCGCTAACAGCAATAGTGTAACTCATTGTGATAGAAATTGTAAGCACAAGTGTCCACAGATGACTGAGCTAAAACTCTGAAACCTCTCGGTATTATACATTAACCTAACACCTCTGAGATACCTTTCTATCTCAAAAGCTATTCCAAAGGCTATCGAAATAAAATGCAATGTTACCCTCCTTCCTTACAGCAACCCAATGGGTACCTTCATTCTCTGAAGATACGAGATTGACGATAATCCTCTCATGGTGATGAGGCTTTGTAGGCAGTTCATCAATCATATATACACCTCTAAAATGCGGAATCTTTAAACGTCTAGCATACATGTCGAGATTAATGTTACTCAAGACTTTTTCCGGGACAAGTACAGTCCTCTTCCAGAGTTTTTTGAATTGCCATTCTTGCTGTTGCGTCTCCTCTTTTTGACATTTCTCGTCTTATTCTTCACCTTAAGACCATTTCCGTTTGCTTCTATCTCTCTGTTATGTCTTGCCATTTCTGCAAGCTTTTTATCTGCAGCATTTTTCTTATTCACTGCTGTGGCGATTTGAGCTGCGCCTCCAGCTGCAGCACCTAGGACTGCAATAATAGGAATGAGAGGCAGAAATCCTCATCATGCAGACCTTTGCTAACGATCCTTCGACGCAAGAAGGTTTTTCGGGCGGGAGCATGGAGCCCTCTTCCTATATCTTGCTTCACCGTCATGCTATAATCCTAGCCGATTTCAGTTCTTGAATAATTTCTTCAATTTCTTGTGTGTGATTATTATTTCCGGCGTCTTTGGAAGCAATGAGAAGTCTCAGGCGATTCACCAGGTCGTTAGTGTCGTTCCAATAGATGTAGTCTTGCCTCGTATCAGGGCGATGCTCCTTCCACTGCAAACCTAAACCCTTGTGTTTCGTCACCAAAGGCATTATACATGCTTTTATATTTGTAGGAATTGCCTGATCTCAGTTTCCCGGGCCTGCTGTAGTTTCTACGATGAACCTGGCTTGCTTTCAATATTCTGCTATATGTATCCAGATCCCCTTCTGTATATACATGCATTTCAGGTATCCTCTTGAAGATGAGTTCACTCAATCCAGGTGTCACCTCGTACGTTTCATCACCTACACGTACTTTATTGTTGATGAAGTCAATGATCCTGTTCCCAGCATATAGCCTCCATCTTCGTATCTCACACCGTAGGCATTATCTATTTCATTCTTATCATTCCTTTGAACTCTCTGCAGGAAGCTTAAGATATTCTTATCTTTCTCCTCTTTAAGTGGATCACTCTTTTTCTGACTTTCCTCTTTGCTTGAAGTATCACTATTGTTTTTCTGAATTTGCAGTATATCATGTAACGGTTCTGCTACTGGCTGAAGAGCTTCACTCATTACTCTCTGGGTCTCAAACTTTTGTCCTTTTAGTGCACGTAACTTTTCCCTTATAGCCTTTGTATGCCTGGCTATAGATTCTATAAGTCTTATGCTCGAACGGTCCATCTTGAAATGATCTTGAATTTTGTTATTCGCCTCAATATATAGCTGTTCCATTCTGTTGGCCTCAGTTTATATGCTATATTCAATTCGACACTTAGAATATGGCCATCTTTAGCTCGACTGGCCGGAGCAGTAAAGGTGACTGTATCTCCATTTGATATAGGAACAGGAAAGGTTCCGACCTGCCTATCATAGACACTAACTTTATCGACCAAATCATTCTTCGAGTAGTCGACCAGAACGGTCATCCCATCAACTTTAGAAACGAGGATATAAGCATTAGACTTCACATACGTTGTAATGGGAATAGATTTTAGCAGAAGAAGACGCCTACAAGGATATAATAAGCCTGTGCATCGTCATATACATCATACTCTACCTGCGACACTCAGTGTGTTAACATCGAGCAATACGAGGTTCCTTGAAGCATTGGGCTTCAGAATTCTGTAATGGACATCTTCAATGTGACGGAAACACCTACATTCGAGGACAAGATTGCTAAAGAAAAGGAGCATGTGTTTTTACCGTATAATGCATCGGCTCTGGACGCGAATGATGAGATTAGAATCCCTTGTCAATCTGAAGATTTATATACTCTACATTGTTATCTCTACATTGAGGGATCCGTTACTAACATTAATGGAACAATTACTACATCAAGGCTCACCAATAGTGCTATTGCATTTATGTTTGACGAGATTCGATTGGACATTAATGGATCGACTATAGACAGAACAAGAAATCCAGGTATTACATCAACTATGCGCAACTATGCTGCACTCAACCCTATGGAATCCAACCGTTTACTCAATGCCGGATGGTGCTACCCTGGAGAAGATGTGGATATTTGCATCCTGCAAGTGGAGCATTCAACGCTATAGTACCGCTATCAATGCTTCTGGGATTTCCAGATGATTACAAGGACCTCATACTCAACAGCAAGTTTGAGCTGGTCCTCATTCGCTCCAAGGACTCTAAAAACTGTATTCTGGCACCCGAAGGAGAAGAAAATGTTATTGTTAAACTTACACGTATCGAGTGGCGGATGCCTATAATACGCCTTTCTGATGGTGGAAAGGTAGAGATCCTTAAGATTGTCAAGTCAGACAGGCCATTACATATAGCCTTTCGAAGTATGGATCTGCACACTCAGCCTGCGGTACCTCAAACTAGATCATTTACATGGAACGTTGCAACAACTTCGAGACCCGAGAAACCAAGATTTGTTATTGTGGGAGCGCAGACTTCGAGAGTGAATAATGCAAGTAAGACTGTACCGAGTTTGATCATTGCAACATAACCAATTTGAGACTGTACCTCAATAGTGAATGTTATCCCTAACATGATATGAACTTGGACTTTGGAAACTCTAGATTTGCCTCGTTATATGAAATGTATTCAAAGTTCCAAAGCTCCTATTATTCGAAAGAGAATTACCCCTTGTTGAGGAGAAAAGATTTTCTTAAACATGCACCGATATTTGTCATTGACTGCTCACATCAGCCTGAGGAGATTGTAAACGGAGCTGTCAATATTAGACTGGAAATTCAAACTAGTGCAAATATTCCTGCACAGACATCTTTGTATTGCTTAATAATTCATACAAAGTATTTACATACAAGCCCCTGTCTCATGTGATGCAGTCTTTAATTTAAATGTAGTTACTTTATGCTTGATATAAGGAAGTGTAAGGGGGTTTTTCGTGAATAAAAACAAGTTATAAAAGAGATATTCACTTCTTTATTTTCTTATTATTATACATTTCCAGCGCCATTTGCCTCCAGCTCCTTGTCCATACATAAGTGTCTTCATTTACAATACACAGGTTCTGCAGATTTCTATCTATATAGGATTCGAGTCTTTTTATTAGTGATAGTACATCATAATTCAACCGAATTTCACCGTAATTTAAAGAAGTATTAAAGTGTAATTTTTCCACTTTCCATAAACACCATAATATTATAGGAGAATGCAACATGTTCACTGTACTCTCTGTTCGGACACTTCTTCACTTTCAGATATGTTTCGAATTCTGCGAGACTTTTTTGAATTATCTGCCAGTCATATTTTGTGATATACACGAAATTATTATTGTCTGTTTCTTTTATGAGGAGCACTGGGATTTCATAATACAATCCTATATTGACACTACTGCTTCTTGAGGTGTAGCCGCCTTGGGGAACGAGTGCGGATGCTTGCATCTCTCCTCGGGGTGTTAGCGCAGGTAATTCGCTCTTCCAATAGCGCCAACCTCCTATGGAGATCTCCAAAGGTTTTATTGTTCTTCCTCCTGGTGGGCTTCTTAGTAGCGGACCTGAGACATTACATATTGCATCTATTGGAAAAATCAGTTTTTAAATAGATTCGCAGGTCTCCTGAAAGGAATTGCACATGTTAAACACCATGAATGATAGCGATGTAGTTTATTTAAAGCATGAGTGATTTTTCATAGATTTGAAATTAATACTCACTGTATTGCCTTGTGTAATTCTGCTCGTTTCCTGGGTGAATGTTCAGGAGTCACCTGGAGTAGATCGCCACCTACTTGCAAATTGATTGGCCCCTCTTGGTCATCCAAAGTCATCAAAAGCTGTGGTGCATTCGGGAAAGCTACTTCATCTATGTCCTCTGTAGGAATAGACGTTGTTTGACGATTTCTGAAACAATTTTAATTATTTTTTTAAACATTAGATATTCTACAACCCCGTGCAGGGTAAGAGCATATAGATATTTTCAATGCCACTTACCTTAGGTTTCTCCGCCTGAGTAAGAATACAGCGCAGTTTTCATCACACAGGAAGTACGACTTCATTTGATCGTGCACCTCTGGCTTCTCGCATAGGGTTGCATGCGTATCACCATTACAAATTTCAGAATGGTATTGGACCGCATGGGTGGTTACAAGGACATCGACATCATTCACGGCTCTGTGTTGTTCCTCATCTGCATCCCCTCCTCTGGAAGAACGAACATATTTCAAATTCGTTATTTTCTTTAAAGATTAGATGTAGCATAGTATTTCCTAGAAAGGAATAAAAAATGGTCTACTTACAGGTACCTTCTTCTGTAGACTGGGCAGTTCTCTGTGCATATTTCTCTTGAAGACATCTGGTCATGATATGAGGGATGTTACAGACAATTGAATGTATGAACCCATTGCACTCCTCCTTGTGGTAGTAGGTGTAGTGGTACGCTTCCTCTCCACACTCACTCCAAAAATCTTCTATTCCTGCCATACTAATAACGTGCAGATTGAGAAACTCTTTCTAAAATCACCTTCAAATAATACTTTCAGTGTCCTAGCCCTGGGACCTTATATAGCAGTGTTATAATGGTGGGGATAATTGCAGAAGGGTAGGGCGGCGCATGCGCACTCATAAGGTTTGAGGGCGGAGCTTGAAGCGAAGAACAGCCGCCTATTGGCTTTCACGGATGCGGTCCATTAATTTTTAAGTTTGCAACTGTACCGGATTTGAAAGATTTATTAGTCAACATCGGAAAGCGTTGTAGCACTGGTTCTCACGGCCGGTGAATCATGTTTCGTCCTTAAAGTAATTACCTCCCCCACCCAAAGCCAGTATTTGCTTGAGGAGGGACGCGACTTTTAAGTGTTTCTTCCACTAAAAAGCACCACGTGGCCATGTAAACGACCCTCACAATTACCAATTCCACCAGTATCCTTGATTTGATGGTGAACATACGTGTCGTTTAGGTCGGGTCTTCCTCTAAAAGCCGCCACGTGGACAGGAATGACAAACTGTCAACTCCGCCAGTAACCATAAATTTGATCCAGAACACACACGTTATTTGGGTTGTCTTTGCTCGAAAGACCAATTAAACCCAATTTAAGACTACAAACTCCACCAGTAACCTTGAGTTTGATCCAGAACATACATGTCCTTTAGGTCCCCTTTGCTCGAAAGACCAATTAAACCCAATTAAAACCAATTAAATAACCCCTAAATTGATCCAGAGCATACAATAACATACTACTTGCATTAATTAAATATAACAACAAGGTACATGTAAATATACTCTCTAAAATAACGAATCTAATATATATTCTCCCCTGAAATTCAATTATGTTACAATAATTCCAAACTGCGGATAAGGTCCTAAACATTACAATTCCATTCTAACTATTCATCACCTACAACACGTAATGTCCTTTAAATATTTTCAATATCAATGTAAATCTTTGACACGTTCGCAACAAATAAACATTCTTTGTAACCAGGTAAGATTGTCTTCTTGACCTTCCCGACAGTTAACCATTAGATATTTTCCTCAAATTTATAAATGTCATTCATTAACGAAGTACAGTAAATTAGATTCAAGGTGTTAATTAGCATATGCACAATTAAAATGCACCCTCCTACTACTTTAAATTTCCGTGTCATTCAATAATTGCGCCTGACTTTAAATTTGAACATTAAGCAAATTAAATTAAAATTAACCATTAGGTTGCAACGAAACAGGCGCCAGGGGAAAACTACTTCCTTCTATGTAAAGATCCTCAACTGGTACATCACACACTTCCCGTCATAATTCAGTATGCTACAGCGTAGAAGTCGGCTTGAACTGGAAGTGATAAATTGAAGTAGCCGGTCTTCCCGACGAGGTCTCATCCTGATTTTCCACTAGTAGGCTTTCTGCGTGTATATCGGCTCAAGCAATTACAAATAGCTCGTATTTGACTTTAGTAGCATAATTTACTATTTGTAGAATAATCCTTAGCGGCCTAGTGGTACTACAGCTGCTCAGCAAATCATTATCTTGAATATAGCCTAATACTGTTGTAGCAGTTCTTCGCATGTCAAAATGATTAATGTGCTGCGTGTCGCCAGGAAAACTAAATCGTGATCGACGGTTACACACACACAATATTTACTAAATGCGTACTAACATCGTATACGCACATTCTAAAGTGCCCTTACTAATACTTCATACTGATGGTTCTCCGATGTATGTCGTACATTGTACTGCTGCCTGATGTGCCTGTCTAGGCCAGTAAAATATTCCTGTTCGTCGTATAGTAAGCACGATTTGTTCGCCAACCTATGTTTCTAAAACTTTGACGGACTTACTACAGCGTCACATTGCACAATCCGGTAGCTGCATAAAAACTCACAAAGTTAGATTCTTTAAAGTGTGCACTTTCCGTCAGTCTAGATATGACGTCTCGTTTTACCATTGTACCTGTAGATGAAGTTTTATCTGAGATTGTTAGCTTTTTCCTAGAGATATTTTAACCTTTTAGCACTGTTTAACGACTTCCTGCTTTCAATGGAACGAAGTGCTTTATCAACAACAAGATGACGTCGTATGGGAAATGCTGTTGTGCCCGCCATTGTAAACGTTTTATGGATAATTTTGAGTCTACAGCTCTAGACACTGCTCCGTTTAAACCTAGTACTTTGCAATAGTATATTGGCGATGTCCGCCAGAGTTTCATGGTAAAAGCAACTCGCAAACTTTCTGGAGCATTTTAACAATATCAATTCCAACATTCAATTTAATATGGTAACAAGAACCAACAATAAGGTAGCCTTTTTGGATGTCCTGGTAATAAGGAATGCGCTTGGATCACTGTTACCCACCCCTACAGATATTTAAATAAACATTCCAATCATCTTCCACAATAAGAGAGAGGAATAATTATAATCTTAGTTGACAGAGCTATACGCATTTGTATCGGTCGATATTTAAATGAGGAAGATACACCACCTCAGGTTGGCTATGTCACAAACATTTTTACGTGCAAAGATTTTAACAGAGCAATCCCGACCCCCGAAAGGAAATTACATCAAGGCCAGGCTTACCTGCGTGTAAGGTGAAAGTTTTCTTACCTTATGTTAAAAAAGGTACAGATCGCATTGGAAATATACTTTAAAAAGCACAAAATAAACACAATATACAAACAAATAAAAAAAATTCAACAAACTTTAAAATTTGCCAAGAATAAGATACTCCCCTTATGTGTTCCAGGTGTATGCAGAATACGCTGCACATGCGGTTCTGTTTACATCGAAACAACGAAACGCAGTATAAATACACGAAGAACAGAGCATAAACGACATTGCCGTCTTACACAAACAGATAACTGCAGTCGCCGACACTTTGTTAATTTGGATCAACGCATCCCACACGAAGACGCGAAAGTATTAGCTTCAACAAAATATTATAATGTTAGACTTCATAGAGAAACAATTAAAATGTATAAACATTCCAAGAACTTCAATAAAAGAGAGGAAAATTTTAAGTTCAACCACACATGGATACTAGCGATGGCACGCCACAGCAGATTCACTAATCATGAGTCAGTTCTGACCTTGGCGTGAGCTATAAATTGTAAAGCATTTGCCGCCTAGTTGTCAGTCGTTGTTAAGTGGCCCAGGGTGTTACCCTCTTGAAGATGTCAGCCTAAACGTTGACCAAAACGTCGGGTGTAAATAGTTTTACCCTTAGACCACGGCCTTCCGGGACGGAAGATTTTAATATTTTATCGATTAACTCCAGCCGTGAAAGCCTTCGCACTTATTTAATCTCTCTCATTGATTAACTATGCACAGCAGCTTGCTTGGCCTTCAGTTTAAAACAAACGTGCGACAGCGAGTATAAGCGCGTAAAGTAATTGAATTCTTTAATTAATTTAGACGAAACCTTATCAGTATATATACACACATCCTGCACAGCAATTTACTTTATTCGGCACCGCAGAACCACTTTCTTCCAAACACCGAGCTGTAGACTCGAAAGTAGTCCGATAGGAATTACCTGGTCTACCCTTGGTTGCAGATCCGAGAGTACATCATTGTGCGGGAGACCGCTACCTAGGCCGGAGCTATAGGCCACGCGTCCCGAAAAATGTCGCTTTAAGGCGCGTCAGCGTCTTGCGTGTTTTTTTGAGCTAGCTATTTACGCTAACTTCACCTTTTAGTCATGCATTCTTAATTCATCTAAGATATGTAATATTCTTCAGGACGACAGGTAGTCAAAACTTTTTAATGGGCGGTCTGTCACAAAAAGAATCTATTATTACTACTGTTAAATGCTTATATCTCCTGAATGAAAACAAATAACTCTACGTGGTAAAGGGTGATTATCTCCTTGAAATATGACACGTCATTGACTTGTTGTTCCAAGTCTTGGAGGTCCTAGGTTGAATCCAGTCACATGAATGCAATACATCTTTGAATAACATCAAAAGTAATTAAGATAAAGACATCGAATAAACGTTATTAGCTTCTGTTAATGCATATTTGGGTAGCTGTCGTCCTGGCATCGATACGTCATTACATGTATATCATTAGTTAGTTTCTTTGTAATGTATATTTAGACGACTGGCGTTCTGACATCGATACGTCATTACATTTATATCATAAGCTGGTTTCCTTGAAATGCATATTTGACTACCTGTCGTCCTGACGAATATTAGATCTCTTAGATAAATTAAGAATGCATGACTAAAAGGTGAAATTAGTGTAAATAGCTAACTCAAAAAAACAAGCAAGAAGCTGACGCGCCTTAAAGCGACATTTTTCGGGACGCGTGGCCTATAGCTCCGCCCTACATAGCGGTCTCCCGCACAATGATGTACTCTCGGATCTGCAACCAAAGGTATACCAGGTCATCCCAATCCCACACTCACTTCTACCTCCCAACTCTGTCTTTTCCCGGCCTGTCACTGGCTTCCGCGCGCTTCTTTTCAGCGCTCTGGCGAACGTTAAGGAAAGGTGCCTTCTACTGGCCTGGGAGGTAGGAGGCAGAAGTCACGATCTTGTGTTTTTAACATGCGAAGGCAGTCACATAGGTTTTAAGCGTACGCTTGACTTGATTTTAAAAGAAATTTAATAATGGATTGCAAGACATTAACTTTAACAGAGGCGGCATTAAAAATAAAATATGAGAATCTTTAGACTAAATGCAAATAGCAGGGATCAGGAACTTTAAAATGTGTAGACAATTTGAGCTAAAAATACCATAAATTTATTAAGCATTTCTTAATACGATTCTACAAGCTTAAAATCGGAGTAACTCTGGAAAAATCACTTTGCTCGTGATTCTAGCCAAATGTAGTGGTTTTCTGTGACAACTGCGTATTAAGTGTATAAAAAGTCATATTGTGTACTGATTCTTTGGAGAATGAGGGGAAGATGGAAAGAAAGTATTGATATAGGATTGGAAACGAAATAATAGGGTATATATATATGAATTTAATTAAATAGAGGAGAAAAACTTCTACGCGTATTTCTAAAGTACTATAATACAAATGATGTTAACTGTGGTGTAATGGGCTGCGGTGGTGGGTGTGGTAGGCATTGAATGGAAACATCTGTCTGAATGATCGTATGAGTTTACTTCTCTTTTGGTGTGCCAGATAGAAATGAACCGCGTTTAAACACGCCGGACTGTGACCAGACAGTCGGTCTCCAGGTGAGACGTCATATGGCGACGTAGAGTATTGTCATGAGTGGTATGGGATAAACATGCTTTTACGGCTTGGTTTAAGCGATAACTTCTGTGGTTTGCATTCGGAGGTCCCGGGATTCATCCCGTACGGACGGTCAATCTGACCTTAGGTTTCTCGCGGTTTTCGCTGGTCGATAGCCGAATGCCAGTAGTTTCTCATCTGCCGATTTCCTTTACCTTTCATTCTATTTCATTTGCATCTTTCACGTGTGCTTCTAGGGTCCTGGGATCAATTCCCGTCAGTCACTCACTCTGACCTCGGATTTTTCTTGGTTTTCGCTGGTCTGCAGGCGAATGTCAGAGTGGTGTATACTAGCGCGATTTCCTTTCCCTTTCATTCTATTTCATTTGCATCTTTCATGTCTGTTTCTAGGGTCCCGGGATCGATTCCCGTCGGTCGCTCAATCCAGCCTCGGATTTTTCGTGGTTTTTGCTGGTCTGCAAGCAAATTCCGGAGTGGTGTATGCTACCACGCTTTCCTTTACCTTTCATTTTACTTCATTCGCATCTTTGTGCTTCCATGTTTCGCGGCGTATGGTGAATGCATGCTCAAGCATACTTGTCCCTTGCTCGGTTGACGGATCGTTCATCACCCTCACGAGCCAAGCACTCGAATGCGTACGAAGACCTACGAACAATACATGAACTCTCGCAAACACTTACTCTAAGCATCCGAAACTATACGGAGACGCCCGAACACCACCGAACAATACATGCATCCTCGCAATACTTCGCTCACTCACTCTAAGCACCCGAACCTGCACGAAGGTCTACGAATGCGTTCACTTCCACAAAGCAGCCGAACCTGCACGAAGACGTACGATCGTATCCGAAAAATACATACTCCTCACAATACTTAACTCGCTCACTCTAAGCATCCGAACCTGCACGAAGACATAGATACACGCGTTCACTTCTCCCACGCACCCGAAGCTATAGGAAGACCTACGAATACGTACAATCACACATGAACATCTCTGAGCGCCTCTCTAAATACATGAACATGCGCGAAGACCTGCGGATACACCCGAAAATCCATATAACACGTATTGAAATATAAGAGCTTAGACGCTTAATCACCATTTTAGTATTAAAATTGAGTATATAATTGATCTAAAAAGGATCGTACCTCCTCTATAAATAGGGCGTTCACGGGCATTGGACTTCATTCTGCTAATTATCTCCGAGGTGTCAAATTCGTTGTTCTCTCAGAAAATAATCAGGCTTTCTAAAGTGTTATCACGGTGAAGAGGTGTACATTTCCTTGAATAAGGATTAATACGTTATTACATCAAAGTAAAGATGAATAAGTCCTCATATAGGGATATCATTCCTAGTGCATCAGGATATTCTTGTGTTAAATGTGGAAAGGTATTTCTACGTGGGTATATAAAACAATGCATGACCTATGTTATGAGGAGCTCTTCAAGTGTAAATATTGTAATTTAACCTTCAAAGACAGTTATAAATGCCGCGACATGAATGCAAGCGAAATAAACAAGCCTGAGAAGAAACGTAGATTAGAACCTACTAAACAAGAGTTATTATCTACAATGGAGGACTGCGACAAGAAAGAATATGAAACTTCATTCGATGGGCGCTTGAAATCATATTTACACGCTGTGAATCAATTAAGGACCCGAATATGTACCTGCATGTGGCGAAACAGCCGATAATCCGGGCTGTACATAAAGAACTTGGTATTCACAAGAGTGTGAAAACTAATCTGCTGGCTGAGTGTCGATTTGTAAACAGTATCGGAGAGACCTGCGACAAAGCATTTAAAAACCGGAATCAAGCTGTTTTCTAGAAACGGATCTGGACTCTATGCTGGAAACGAAAATGAAGAAGTTGGTTATTGAAATGGAGGAATCACAACTTAAGGGCAGTAACTGGGCTCCGCTTTTGCGGAAGGAGTTCGCCTTCGTATTAACAAATACAGTCCGTTACGAGGAAGTAGCTACATACCCCTGCCTCCATCTGTTGAAGCAAGAAAAACCTGCATTAACATCCAGAATTATACTGATGAGCTATGCTTTATGTATTCTGTATTAACCAAATTCTTCAGCATCAAGCCTAAACGAGAGAGCAAATACGAGCAACTTGAAAATAAATATGATTCAGCTGCGTTTCTTATACATCTCCGCTTTCTCAAATATCTAAATTTGAGAAGCTTAACAGGATGTCTATCAACGTCTTCGACCTGGTTGAGAAGCATGAAGTCTATCCAATAAAGGTTGCTGAGACTGAACTATCTGAACACCGTGACCTCCTTCTATTGAGTGACAGTAATGGAAAACATCAGTACATTTATATAAAGAATTTTGAAAAACTTATTCGACGTCAGAAAACTATGCATCATGGACGTGTTTATACCTGTAAGCTTGTTTTACACATTTTGATGATCGATATGGACGCAGTGGACTGGAAAAACTACAAGAACATGCTGATCTGTAATCAACACGATATTGCAAGGGTAGTTATGCCTATCAAGGAGTCGTCCTCCGTGGACTAGTGGTACCGTGCTAGCTTCTAGTTCCCAAGATCGCGGGTTCAAACCCGGCGGAGGGCGATGGATTTTTTTGGGCGCAAAAATCCTTAGCATGGCTTCCTTCGGAAGGGAAGTAAAGCCGGTGGTCCCGTGTCGTAGATTTACGGCACGTAAAAGAACGTCAAGCCTGATAAAGAGGCCTCTGAGCAAAATTACCGGTGTTTCACGCCCAATATAGAATGGGACGCTAAAAACCATAGTAGTTAAAGAGCGTCCATAAATAAAACTCAATTTCATTTTTTCCTACCAAGGAGAAATCCATTGTACAGTTTAAATTTTTGAAAGGATGTTCAAACTATCTTACGTCATCTACGCAGACTTTGAAAGCATTCTCGCCCCATGTCATACACGTATACCCAATCCTGGAACTTCATATACAACCCCTTATCAGCAGTATGTACCCATGAGTTTCTGCATTTACGTTAAACCGTCATCCGAGTTTGATTATCTGGAAACTGGTCTTCCTAAGCTTCCCTATGCATATCGTGGTGTTGATGCTGCTCAGAAGTTTATGGAATACCTGTCGTTCCTTTGCAAGAATTTGTTTTTACACTTTTATTGCCGTCACACTTCGTTAATTTCACATATTTACTCTTGATACACGCCCGATTGAAACTGTTATATTTTCGAATGTAACTATAATCACTTATTTGCCGCGCATTATTAATTCGCGTATTTCACATTTTATAGCTAGCTTTACGACGCGAGAAATTCTGTAGAATTGCGTAACGTGTACTTCGTGAATGATTCTGTAGAATTGTGCGACGTGTAACCCGTGAATGATTCTGTTGAACTGAGCGACGTGTAACTTGTGAATGATTCTGTTGAATTGAGCAATACTTGTCTCTGGCACGGAATTTATACTCCCTCACCCCGATATGCCTAAAGATTATAATCGAGCTGCTATTGGTTAATAAAGCGCGGCAACATTAGCGTCTATTTTTATATCCAATCAAAATTACGAACACATATACTCTAGGGAAGATATTCCCTCCATTTCTAAAGAAAAGCGCGCTAATCTGACGTAATTTGTTTGTCTCTTATAATTGATAAACAACTCACCCCTCGCTCATTGTTATCCGCTCCTATTGTCAGTTTCAGTGAGGCCGTGTAAACTTATTTCCTAACAATGCTTATAATTAACAAACATCTCAAATCACTGTCATACAATAATGCTAATTTACACTACAATCACTCTGGCATTCATAGTGTTGTGATATAAAATACTGCGTCAAAATTAATAATGTATACAAATCTACCATGCCCTGAACCTTGCAGATCAATAGCAACTGGATTCAACTCCTCCACAGTATGCTACTTGTGTGGAAAATAGTTTACTGATGAGAACTACAAAGTACGTGATCATCGTGGTGAATATCGTGGAAGTCTACATAATGAATGTAATTTAGCCTGCAAAACGCCTAAAAGTATTCCGCTCTTTATGCACAACCTCAGTGGTTATGACGACTCACACTTCATTGTTAAGGAGCTGGGATGCACAAGTGAGCGGGTGGAAGTAATTCCTAACTCTGAAGAAAACTATATATATCATTCTCCAAGTATGTAGGAGATATACGGCTTCGGTTTGTGGATAGCTTTCGGTTCCTCAGTACAAGCTTGGATAAGCTGGTGAAAAATCTAACATGGTACCCTGAAACACTGAAGATGAAGTTGACGGCTAGTAAGGGAGTACTTACCAATGCTTATGTAACTTCATGGGATGATTTGAACGACACCTGCTTGCCTCCTAAGGACTCCTTCTACAATAGATTAAATGAAGAAGAAATTAGTGATGCTGACTACAATCATGCTAGAAATGTATGGGAGCTGTTTAATGTAAGAAGCCTGGGTGAGTACAGCGACCTCTACTTAATCTCTTATGTACTTCTTCTAGCTGATGTCTCAAAACACACAAAGTCGACCCTACCCATTATTTCACCTCTCCAGGACTTATATGGGATACCAGGTTGCTGTATACTGGAATTCAGCTGGAATTATTACAGGAGTATGACAAATTTCTCATGGTGGAATCCGGCATAAGAGGAGGTTCATGTCAAGTTTCCCACCAGTATGCCGAAGCAAACAACGACAACATGGATAAGTATGATCCGTCGAGACCAACTCAAATTATTACATATGAGGACACCAATAACCAATATGGTTGGGCAGTGTGCCACGCCCTCCTTTGTGGTGGATGTGAGTGGATGTCACCTGAAGAAGTCGACCTAGAGTTGCTACAAGAAAATTATCCTCATGGATATGAGGTTGACATCGGGTATCCTGCGGAACTTCACGATTTACACAACGATCTACCTTTCCTGCCTGAGTGTATGAAGCCTAAGGACTCGACTACAAACAAGCTGTTACCCCATCTTGGATCTCGAAAGAAGTATGTAGCACATTGCATGACTTTGAAGCAGGTTCTTAATCATGGACTACGGCTAACAAAAATCCATCGTGTGCTACAGTTCCGACAGTCGCAGTGGTTGAAACCGTATGTGAAATTTAACAACAGACTACGACAGCAGGCTGCAAATGTTTTTGAGAAGAATCTCTACAAACTGTTCAACAATGCTATGTTCGGAAATGTATGGAGAACCTGCGTAATCGTGTGGATATACAGTTGGTGACAAAGGAGAAGACTCTGGAAAAGTTAATTGCCAAGCCTACGTTTATCGATCGAACAATATATGCTACCAACCTAGCTGATGTGCATATAGCATCCCGACAGATTGTGTTCAACAGGCCTATATACACTGGAATGAGTGCGTGGGACATCTCCAAGACATTAATGTACCACTATCACTATGACGTGTTGTTACCGTATTATGGAGCTGAAAACCTGAAGCTTATGTATATGGACACATATTCGTTCATTCATCGAGTGAGAACTGAAGATGTGTACCAGGATAGGCTATGTTTTATTGAGCACCTAGATAAGCTGATTATCCTTCAAGCCATATATGCTATTCAGCTCTAAACAAGAAGGTGTTTGGGAAATTTAAAGATGGGGCTGATGGTAAAATCATCCAACGCTACGACCTAAGATGTATGCACTAGATATCCACGGGTCAATGATAAAAAAGATTAAAGGTATAAAACTTAGTGCTATTAAGCAGTACGTTACATTCGAGAGCTATACTGATTGTCTTAAAACCACAGAAATAATAAGAGCGCCCATGAGTCTGATCCTGTCACGACACCATGCTCTTGCCACAGTGCAAGTCAATAAAATTACATTGACTCCATACGACGATAAAAGGGTTATTGTCGAGGATGGCATAACGACATATGCATATGGGCATTACAGCATTACAAACAGCGCATTAGAGAATATTAGTAGAAGATGAAGATTTTCTGCTTCAGTCTACAATTTAAAAATGGAAGTTTGTCCATGTGATGTGTATACACCTAGCAGACACCTGATGAATAAAGAAGAATAAGAAAATGGAAGGGGAGCCGTTAACCCTGCCATTAAGAGAATCCTAGTGCTAGTCTCAAACCTAGATAAAGGGGAGAGGCGCCTACAACGAACTAAAATAAAGGTATGTTGATGTGAAGCTTTCCGATTAAGGCTCTTAAATAATAAAAGCCGAATAAAACGCTGCAACTTCACTAAAGGAAACTTGAGGTTATCTCTGGTTATGGAGATTAGGCGGTGTTACGTCTTTTTTACGTTTCTGGTTATGTCATGTCACAGTGTGTTACGCCATCTTATGTGGTTACGTGGCTATGATACGTGGTTACATGGTTGCTACGTGTTGTTACGTATTGTTACGTGGTTACGTGCTTATGTTACGTGGCACTACGTGCTTATGTTACGAGATGTTACGTTGGTTACGTCTTGTCACGTGGTTATAATACGTGGTGTTACGTCTTGTTACTTGATGTTACGTCTTGTCACGTGGTTACGTGGCGGTGTAACTTAGTGTGACATCTTGTTACGTGGTTATGTTACGCGGTGTTAAGTCTTGTCACGCGGGCACGTGCTTATGTTACGTTGTGTTACGTGGCTATGTTACGTCTTGTTACGTGGTTACGTTACGTCTTGTTACGTGGTTATGTTACGCAGTGTTACGCCTTGTTGCTTGGTTACGTTTGCTGGTTACGTTACGTCTTGTTACGTTGGTTAGGTTAGATGATGATAGGATTCAATAGACAATGAGAAGGAGAGGTAGAGATAGGTTAGGGCGTTCGGTGAGGGTTTAATTTAGAATACTTCCATATACCTTCAATGTAAACCAATATGCACTTTATCCCTCTCCGTCTCGCACACTAACTGTTTAACATATAAAAAGTCGGTAAGATTTAGAAAAAAAGAATATAAAAGTGATGTAACGTTGGATGAGAAATGTTTATGATGTAACTACTCTCTATATTACCATGAATACCTGTCACGCTATCTGAATTACCTGTTAAAATGCGTTAAATACCTGACATACTACCCGAATAATATGAAAATTACCGTAAATAGCTCTGGTACGAATCGTTGCTCTGAATTATCATGAACACTTGTGATACTAACCGGTTTACCCTACATATATACGATACTATCTGAATTACTGTTTATACTGTAACAATAAAAATACTTAATTGGAGTAATTGTATTCATCGATCGACCACCAGCGTTTAATTACATTAATCAATCAAAATACACGCGGCGGGGTACTTCGATCGAGGAGACGCAATACCGGAACGTTAGATTGCAATAAGGCCTTTGTTAGCGTTTAAATCTTGAAGTCAATGTGTCTAAATGATGTTATGCATGGACGAACATTACTCATACATCAACACTAACCTCCCTAGCGTCTCTTCTTGTTCTCCTATATTTTCCCATTAAAACGCATATTCTACTCCTCAACCTCTGTCTAGATTAGCATCTCTCCTCGTATTCCCTATCTCTCTCATATAAAGCGCATTGATCTCCTTCATCTCTCTCCTAGCATAGGATCTCTCTCCGTTTTCCATATATTCCACACGTGAACGAATGCCGTACTCCTCGACCTCTGTCTAACCTACTTCCTCTCCTCGTATTCCTTACCTCTATCATATAAAGGGCATTCTCCCCTCCCTCAGCACCTGCTCTACCTCGGATCTCACCTCGTTTTCCCTATCTCCCCCATATAAACGCATTTTCCTCCTTGAAGGCTCTCTCAACCTAGCATCTACCCTCGTTTTCCTCGTCTCTTCATATAAACGCATACTCTAGTATTCAAACTATCCTAGCCTAATACCGTTCCTTGATTTGCTAGCTCTCCCATATAAAACCCATATTCTACCCTTCAAGCCCTGTCTAGTATAGCACCTCTCCTCGTATTCCCTATCTCTCCTTATATAAGCCCATATTCCCCCTCCTTCAGCATCTGTCTAGCCTATCATCTGTCCACGTTTTCCCTATCTTCCCCATATAAACGCATTTTCCTCCTTGAACCCCCGCATCTACCCTCGTTTTCCCTGTTTTTTTCCTTATAAACGCGAATACTCGCCCAGGTCTCCCCTATATATACTACTTAGGTGCACCGAGGTCTATGGTCCTGTCTAAAAGAACGTGAATTTGGTGCAGCGGCCTTCATTTTCTTTCGCAGTTGTACAACTTGGAAGATAAACTTTCATAGAAAGTTAAAAGACATTGTGGATATTAGAAGAATACCAAATGAATATTTAGTTTTACAAACCTTTTCTATTGAAGGCACTATGCTGTTTACAACCATTTCCTTTCCTAAAGAAGTAGGCCTTTTCATAATACAATAATGGAGTTGCATTTGATCACGAAATTGACACCAAAATAAGGAGGTTAGAGAAATAAACATTTGAAAGAAATTGGTTTAAAATCTATGCATTAACAACAAACCTTTACCTCTATCATTGATATTTTCTGCTTGAGCTTTTGAAGACAATATGTTTGAGTTTTGTCAACGGTTAATTAAAATGAACAAGCATTGGGCTCTTTGCAGCATAGGGAAAAAAGATAAGGAGTTATTATTTACGCGGAATAGAGTTTCTTCTGAGTGTTAAAAGATTGTTTTTTTTTAAATTTTATTTTTAAAGACTTTTTCTTTTCTTCATTCTGCGAAATGAGTTTAATTATGTTAGCAAAATCATTTTCAAATGCAGAACTATAAGACAGGAAATATTCTCTGCGTAATGTCTAACTACTAATAATGAACGTTACCAATCTATTTGACTAAAACAAAATGCATTTGTTAGCATTTCAACGGTGATAATAATCTGTGTATGAAACTTATAAAGGCTGCAAATCATTAGAAAATATAGAATTTTTGCCAAAGACTCCCCATTAGAGAATACACAAGGTTTTAACGGAATCAAATTTAGGAACATTTAGCATTTAGGTACATTTATGTTGGCTGCGCTGCCAACCAGCGAGCAAGTTCAACCTCCGCGTGGCTCACTAGGGCGCACGTCAGTTCGGCCTTTGAAGTGCTAGTAGAAGGAGGTAAGAGGTTGTGTAGGTTCGTATGTGGTTTCCGACTCGAGCAAATACAAAGGTGTTATTTTTCACTTATATAACAATGGGTTAAGTAGAACAATGTAGACAGCATCAGCGGGGAAATGTCGCAGAGTATATCGTGTGGAGGAAGAAGATGCCATTCGTTCAGCGTATTTTGGAGCCACGGTTTCTCAGCCGTCGGAGTCTCCACCGTGAGGATGGATCACCGTTGGTCAGCGACGGCGAACTTGAGGCGGTTAGCAACAATACTCTTAGCAGCGCCTTGAGGCAACTTGCTTCGCTCGCGCTTATTGCCAATGATATATTCGTGGATCTATCAAAACAACTCCAGGATGTATGTGAACGATCTAAGAGTCTTCAGGCTCGTATCGCAATCGTTGAACAGCGAGTGGAGGCTTTTGACCCTAGGAAGGTTGATGTCCGTAAGTTGATAAACACATTCTAATTTACTGCTGTTTAGCATATAGTTATTTTGTTTAACCATTATAGCGTTTAATGAAATTTGTCCTCTGGGAGTACCTGACGGTCCAAACTGCGGGTTCGTAACTGTGGACATGCATACTTACCACGATATTTATTACCAGTTTGTCATTTGAGTCATCTAATTGTGCTTTCAATTATGTTTTAAACGCCTCCATTTAAGCGCAAAAAAGAAAGGAAGCTTTAGGCTATTGGAAGGGCGGGAGGGAGGAGGAGGAAGAAGCAAGCGGAGCACAATAGTTGATATACGAGCTACATTTTTTCGCTGCATATGTGTACGTGCAGTTAATGAACATATTGTCATTTTGTGAAGTTACAGCAAAGAGATAGAAGAGATTTGCTTTCAGAGATTAATTTTTCAGCCTGTAAAACATAATGACATTAAACGAAAAAAAAGAAAAAAAAAGTGGAGTTCAAAAAGAATAAAAGTCTGGGGTGGTGGTTTTTTATGGTAGCTGACATTCTCCAGGTATTTGTTCAAAGGCGTTCCGGGCCCTACGTT
Organism: Deroplatys truncata; assembly: GCA_030765065.1. Taxonomy (NCBI): domain Eukaryota; kingdom Metazoa; phylum Arthropoda; class Insecta; order Mantodea; family Mantidae; genus Deroplatys; species Deroplatys truncata. The sequence continues at coordinate 11,151,424 of CM060982.1, forward strand.
CGTCATTATCGAAAGGAGGGTGAGTATCTTACGGAAAATCGGAGATTAACGATATATCTAAAGGAGCAGTCGAATAATGGTTATTTAGATAAAGCTGAAGTATTTTCGGAACAAATAATAAATCGTCGTTCAACGACCACTTTTTCGTTGTTGCTGTGTAGAATTCCGAAAAGGGGTCATTTTTAAGTCTGAAAACAAGTCATGAAAACAAAAAAAAAATCTGATGTTACACTCACATGACTTTCTCTACTCTTGTACAAACTATTTTAACCAACGCTTATTCTCCATATGCTTCATGTTAATTTAGATATTAACCTTATTGCTAATTTTCTTGTAGATGCAAGGGGAATATGGTAGGCTTTAAGCGATAGTCAAATATTTTAAGAGCTGGTTGCTATGTGGAGTATTCCATTCTCTTTGCATGTCCAGGACATAAAACAAATCAATAGCCAATTCCCATTTGAGAAAAAGTATAAGCATTGGAAAATTTAAGGGAATAACAAGCAATATCTCGAAAATGGTTCATTCAATAAAAAAAATCTGATGTGTTACACTCACATGACTTTCTCTACTCTTGTACAAACTATTTTTACAAACGCTTATTCTCCATCTACTTCATGTTAATTGAGATAAACATTTGCAGACTCTATCTTATTGCTAATTTTCTTGTAGATGTAAGGGGAATCTATATTTACAAGAGCAATATAGAAATACAGTAGCCTTTAAGCACATACATATCTCTTAATAGCTGGTTGCTAGGTGCAGCACCATTCCCTTTGCCACAGATTAATACTCTTTGCATATCCGAGACAAAAAATGAATAACGAATTCCCATTTGAGAAAATAGGTATTGAAAAATTTAAGGGAATAACGAGCAATATCTCGAAAACGGTTCACTCAACAACAAAAAAATGTATATGACATAAGTTGTGTATTTTAACGCGATCTACATTTTTTGTGTAGTAAAATTTTGTCTATCTCTTATGGTTTACCAGTTATGCGAAAGTAGTTTTCAATGAAGAATACTTTTCTCCAAAATACTTTTCTTTCATTCCCAGAAAATTCGAGATATACATTTCATTTCTCATGATAATATCTTAAACATATGATATTTTAATCAAAATCATTGGCCATTTTTGAGAAAATTAAAATTTTCGAAAAATGTTCCATGTAAAGGGTAGTCTGGTGCGGGGGTATTTTCTTGAAAACCCTCGTGTCGCATCTCTGGAAGATACTGAACCTAAATACCAAGTTTGGTGTTTATCCGACTGTTCGTTTCTGAGTTATGCTGTTCATAGACACACAGACACACACACGGACATGTTTCCAGAAATGCTTTTTTTGGATTCAGGGGGTCTCAAAACATATATTTCCGGTGAAATCTCGGTATCGAGTTTTTGGGTGGAATACAATACTTCCCCTACTTACAATACGTAGTAGAGAAAGTAAAAATGTATGACATAAATTGTGTATTTTAACGCGATATACATTTTTTGTGTAGTAAAATTTTGTGTATCTCTTATGGTTTACCAATTATGCAAAAGTCGTTCACAATGAAGAATACTTTTGGAGACATTCCCAGAAAATTCAAGATATACATTTTATTTATGATGAAAGTATCTTAAATATATGACATTTTAATCAAAATCCTTAGAGTTATTTCTGAGAAAATTAAAATTTTCGAAAAATGTTCCATGTAAAGGGCAATTTGGGGTGGGGGGATTTTCTTGAAAACTAGTGTCGTATCTTTGGAAGATACTAAACCTAAATACCAAGTTTGGTGTTTATCCGACTGTTTGTTTCTGAGTTATGCTGTTCACAGATAGACAGACAGACGCACACACGGAGATGTTTCCAAAAATTATTTTTTTTGGATTCAGGGGGCCTCAAAACATATATTTCCGGTGAAATCTCGGTATCGAATTTTTGGGTGGAATACAATACTTCCCCTACTTACTGTACGCAGTAGAGAAAGTAAAAAGGGTTAATTTTTGAGGAGCAGACATTAATAGACATTAATAAACGGATTAAAATAAAATAAGGCATTTATGATGTATAGCAAATCTAAGTAATATTTACTTATATAATTCTAAAGAATTTTGTTTTAAAATTTGACAGACAAACTATGAATTATGCTTGACTCTAGTAATATACCTAGCACATTGCACAATTAAGTTCCGTATGTTTACACCCTGTTTACGAATTCCGAACTGCGATATGCCTTTGGACGTTAGAATGGAAAACTCTTGACGAACGAAATAATTATTGTAGCAGCGCTATTGAGCATTGCGGAGATTTTTATTCAAATTTTCATTATGAACTTTCCCAATTAAAAATTACTTCAATGCTGATACCATTACCCGTCGGAATCACCATCTACGAAAACTTGAGGAGCCCCGGCTATATTCGGCTCCTAGAAATTTGGCCTATGAGCAAATCATCACTTACGTAAATAGATAGTCGCTGCCAAAAGAAGTTTTATGGGCGGTTTTTGCATATTACACTACTTTTTCAAAAGCCCTATTCTCAAATCATCCTCACTTACGCATAATCTTCTGTTTTTATTATAAAAGTGACTTATGCTCCTGTATTCTCTCTTCCTGGGAGCTTGGGAAAGATCTAAAGCTAGAGTACCGCTGCACGACTGGCCTAAGAATATTAAAGCGCAAGAGAGTTTAGAATGATACTAAGGAAGGTGTTAAGTCTTTGTTTTTTTTTTGCTGCTTTACCTGAAAAAGGAACATAAAATTAGAAAACGATCCAATTGATACTTTCCGCGAAGTCGGGTGTGACATTTGATTGGCCTCGGACACTGAAAATAATGATTGAACCTAAAAAGTACTCTCTCTTGTACAAAACATAACGATTAAGATACTACCAGTACAAGTGTGCATAACATGTTTGTTATCAGGGCCGTATTTAGAGGGGGGTTTAGGGTTCAACCCCCTCCCCCCGAAACTTCTGACAGTTTTATTTATTTAAATTAATAGCAAACCAATAAGGCAAAATGTCGATAGATAACAGTAGGTCTATTGCTAGTAGCAAATTTACAACAAAAAGGGAAACTTAATATCGTCGCCTTACATAGGTAAGGTGACCGTACATTCCGGTTTTCGAAGCAGTCTCCATGTTTTGTGCTGTAAGGTGGAATATCTTCATTCTGGTGAGTTTTTCCTGTCTATATAATGTCTCCAAGCAGTTTTCTTATCCATGTAACGTCTACATACTACGGAGTAGGCACATGGTAACTGTGTGGGGTACTGTTAAGTTTAGATCTACATGTGGAAAACCCTCCCCGAAATTTTTTCTGGGTACGGGCATGTTTGTTATTAAGGTTTTTCAGAAATTTCAGTTGTAAACTGTATATATATGGCGAGCGTGACGTCACCTACTGTGTGAATGTATGTGTAATACAGGTATTTCACCTATAGCCAGTCTTAGCTGGTACCTCCGTACTATACGAGCAAGTGATGCATCTTCCTCACCCAATTTAAATGTCTTAGTGAAAGTTATTAAAACTGAGAACTGTGTATAAATCCCATTACAATAAAGTTTTACCACAATTTCTTTTTCTCTTCGATAAAACACCATTTTAAAATACGAAATCGTATTTTATAAGGATAATTTAATAGAACTTCCGTAAAAAGTTGGGCAACGTTGCGTCTCATCCAGAGTGTTTCGTTGGTTAATCTATTTGGAAGGAGCTCCGTAAATTACCTCCGTCAAGGGGTGTTTCTAATGTAAGCGAGACAAATAAACGTGATATAGTAATAAATAAAGTATTTTGGCATGCCAAAGCATGCCCAGGCAGTTTAGGGATATTCCCTCTTCAGCCTGAAACCACATTGTATAGCGCATACCAACCAATCAGCAATGGACCTTCCCTTACCCTGAGCAAGGTTGTTCAGAAGTGCTGCAAGGCTAATGAAATGGAGACTGTGCTCAGTGTAAAGGGACACACATTGCATGTTATTGATGGCTACAAATTCCGAGACCATAAGAACTTGCCAGTGGGATCGATCGTTGGGCCTCTACTGTGAAAACATGCAAGTCTTTTATAAAAATTGATGAAATAACACAATAACGGAACACACTTTAAATCATAATTATCAAAGCTATGCGATAAAGCCTTTAGTCTTTAGAAATTAAGTAATTCACTTAAAAGAAAAGCGGTAGACGACCTTTGTACCCGGCCGGCCAAATTATGGTGTAATGGATTAAGAAGAAATGACGACTTAGACTCTGTGAATAAAGCCTAACATTGAACTAATAAAAAAATATTCAAAATACTCGACATCTATTCCATCACCTCTTCCTAAATCACTCAAAATTGTCATATTGCCGTTGAAAAGCTGAATGTGAAAACAATCATAGATAAAGACTTTGTATTATTTAACGATCAACAGTTAAACATGATAGGATTTTCTATGAAAACTAACCTCATGCACTTAAGCAATGTGGATACCATTGGTGGATGGAACATTCAGAAATGTTTCACAGAAAGTTTATGAACTGTTTACTATTCATGGTACAATAAATTAAATGTACGTCACACTAGTCTTCAAACGATTGCCAGGAAAATCCATAGAAGTATACTTTGCAGCAATAAAACATTTGCTTCAAAACTGTAGAAATTTAAATATCTGTTTAAATATTTCCCGAATATGTTTAACTTCACAACCCTGTGAAATTAATTTGGAAGGATATAAGATTAGACCTTGGTTAAAGTTGGTACAGGAAAATGCACAAATTAGGATTGAGTGCAATATTCATATTAGCAAAAAAAATGAAAGCAGTGATTTTTTAGATTATTTTTTGGGCTCCCGTTCTTAGATCCTGAAGATGCTGCTTTTAGAGATGACTTGATACCGCTTTTTCCAAAGGATGAAAACGCAATTGCCTTTACAGGTTATGTTTCAGACACATACATACGATGATACTGAATTTTCTTTTACAACTAGAAGAACCACGAATGGTTCTGAACCATTTCACAGGAAACTGAACAGTCTGTTATTAGTACAGAAAAGTTTCTAAAAAAACAAACGTTTTCTAGCAAGAAGTATCAAGACTACAGTTTTTAAAGGCTATTGCTTATAAGAATCTGCCAGTATGAGTGAGTTTTATTCAAAAGACAATATGCGCATCTTTAATTGGGTTTAATGGATTTTAGCTTTCAACTTTATTGAAGTAAAAACTTTTTTACCATACCACCAACGTAGTGTACGTGTCAGTCTGTGTGAAAATGGGAAGAAAAATGTTTGCTACAATTCAGTAATGTTGATAGATATCCCTTATTTTTAAAGTGTCATGAGACTGAACTAATGCAATGTGGTGATACTGTCAACACTCACCTTGGTGTCTGAAACTTTTAGAGACAAGACACTCGATAAAAGTAAAAATAAACACATGTAACCAAGGATGATGATGATTATTAATTTCCAGATGGGCAATGCTTCTTTGCAATGGCATGCCACAAGCAAATGTGGTATGAGTTTTTCGTCAATGCAAAGTCAGTGGTCCAGGAACTTGCTGTGGAGTCTTATCACAAGCATACTTCATGTCCAGTATAATTTCACACGAATTTCCTGCAAAGATTTTCATTCTTACCTGTAAAAGTCGACATTTTCTGGGGAAACAAATGCTATCTACAGTGAAATATGTATGAGCAAATCAAGATGGGGCAAAAGTGCAACAAAAGGTAACTAGCAGCTGAAAGTATTAATTTCCACATGTTCCCTTACCTGCTAGTAGTATCTTCCTTAATACCTACAAAACTTTTTTTCGTAAAATAATGCCAGTAAATCTTATGTTTTTCTTTTGTTAACGTCATAAAATTATAGATATAAATACGTCAGATACCTGTAACAAAGTTTGAAATCTTGCACAAGAATATTTTGTACATCAGTGTAACCAACAACACCAATAACTATTGCCTGTACAGTGACCTCTTTGTTTAAAGAACCACTTAAGCCCTAGTTTATAGTCAGAATTTCTTCTTTCTAACAAATATTAAACGACTTCTTTTCGGAAATACATGGTTTGAAACTCGGATGCACAGTACATAGCAATTTTTTTTCTTTTAACTACTGGCACTAGGCCCTGGTATCGGCGCCACTAAACCCCTGTGGATAGCAACATTAATCAGAATAATTAATAAATTAGATAATGAAGTGAACATCTAATAATGCCTACTAGGTTTTATTTTAGAGTCCGTAGCAGGCAGTGGCCTTAATATCCCAAAAAGTTTCCTGAAGTCTTAGGAAAATTATTTAAATATCTTTAGCGAATACTAAGAAATACTGTAATTAATACATACAGAATATACTCTATAATCTTTTACAATACATAGTTATGGTGGAGTCAATAGTTTTAAAAGGCATATTATTAAATCCTTAGCATGTGGCATTATTAACGATTCTGCTACTAAGGGATTCCTGGTCACAGAATTTCGGTTCTGTATCATGTTCGCCGCTGATATGTGAATTATTTTGGTTTTCCATGTCTCGGTCTCCTCGTCCTTGCCTTTTTAAAATGTATGAATGAATTTCAGGTCCTCAGGAATAGCTAGTGTCGAATGCTTTCATTGAAAATCAGTCCTTGAAGAATGGAGTATGGCAAGGGGGTGTGACTAAAGTGAACGTTCATTCTCTCTGTTTCGGAACAAAAAGTAGTATGCGGCGGGTGAGAGCTTTATAATTTTGGAAAACGCTAAAAACAGAAAAGTGTCGCATCCCGTGTTAATTTCCTAACAAACCAATGGAAAGGGAATGTACATAGACGCTAATTTAATAGGCCCAGGTAAGTGTGTTCGTTTGTGAATGTCAACTCTTAGAGCTAGACAACAGCTTGACATTCAGCAGTTAATTAAAGGATTAATGGTAAAAGGTTTGGCAGAATTTACAGATTTTACTTTCTCTACCACGTACTTAGTAGGTAGAGAAGGTATTGATTTCACCCAAAAATTTGATATCGGGATTTCACCGGAAATACATGCTTTGTGGCCCCCTGAATAAAAGAAATTTTAAGAAAAAGGTACGTGTGTGTGTGTGTGTGTGTGTGTGTGTGTGTGAATGAATAGCATAGCTGAAAAACAAAAAGTCGGATAAATACCAAATTTGGTATTTAAGTTCAGCATCCTCCAAAGATGCGATACATACGTTTTCGAGAAAATACCTCCACTTAAGCTACCCCTTACATGGAAGATTTTTCGAAATTTTTGATTTCCCGAAAAATTGCTCTAATGATTTTAAATAAAATTCCATATATGGAAGATATTTACATGCAAATAAAACATATATCTTAAATTTTCTGAGAGCAGTCTGTGGAGTCCTGTTCATTCGGAAGCAATTTTATATAATCTGTAACTGGTAAGCGTTGAGAGATAGACGAAAACGTACTACACTCTTTAAAACACACAATTTATCTGAAATAGCTTTTTTATGGCATAAGTAATTTCCAAGACATCCTTTATTAATGGTTCCATTGTTCACTACTTTGTCGACATTCAGTTATTTTTCGCGATTGTATGGAAGGAGTGTGTAGTACGGCCAGCCTATAGCGTCCTGTTCTTAAACACTTGAGTATCACTGTTCCCTTTGTATCTATAACGAAATGTGTAATTTAGCTATCTCTACAAAGATTTATCTCAATTAAAATGAAGTAGATAGCAAAATAAGCTCTTTTAAGAATAATTTTATAGCCACTAATAAACAATAGAGGGTAGAAGATAATGTGAAAGTAACACATTAGGTTTTTAATATTTATATCGCGTTATTGCATAGAAATTTATATCCATTCGAAGCTCAACGGCCCCCTGCACTAAAATACCTATCTCCATGGGTACAATATAGAAGAACTCGTGTTGAAATTTTGATTTCAGTGAGTCACATGGTTAGGTTCTCCCCCTCCTCCATTCTATCTGGTCTTGGAAAGATTACTGTTCCTTATACTCCAAGCTCATTGGGCACCTTGGAGATCTAATATCGTAAGGGACGTTAAAACTATGAAAATATGATGCTACATTCATGTGACTTTCTCTTGTCACTCTTCTATAGACTAGTTTTACGAAAGCTTATTCTTCTATTTCTTGTTAATGGTGATTAACTTTCATTACACATTTCATTGTAGATATAAGGACGATGCAGTAGCCTAAAGCGACAGTCAGCTGTTTAAAACAGCGCATAGTTATTTGATTGCTTTGAAACTACATCCTCTTTACATGGACCGGGGGGGGGGGCAAAAAAATAGCAAGTTACCACTTGGAAAAATTCTAAATATTTGAAAATTCAAACCATTTGCAAATATTATCTAGGAAATTAACGCCGCAAAAAAGTTAGACATAATTGTGTACTGAACGAGATCGCACGCGCACACGTTCGCACAATGGCACTTTTTAAAAATGTGATGTGTTACATTCACACGAGACTATTACAAACTATTCCTACGAAATCTTAGTTTTCTATCTACTTCACGCTAATCGAGAACCTTTGCAGACACAGATTTCGTTGAAGGTACAAGAGAAATCGAGTCGATAGTCATGTGTTTACAAACTGGGTTCTATGTGCTGGCCTAAACATTCCATACTCTTTTCACAATATGCGACAAAAACTGAAAAGCGACAATCACAAAGTATTGAAAATTCAAACCAATAACAACGGATACTCCGGAAATGGCTGATATCACAAGAAAAGTTATTTGAAATAAGTTCTGAGATTTAAAGAGATCTGCATTTTTTGGGATAGCACATTTTTTCTATCTCCTTTGGTTTACAAGTTATACCTTCCGAATGAAGAGGACTTCACAGACTATTCCCAGGAAATTTAAGATATACATTTTATCATTTAAATATCTTAAACATATGGTATTTTAATCAAACTCCTTAAGGCCATTTTTGAGAAAGTCAAACAGTTGGTGTCGCATTCTTGGAAGAAGCTGAGCTTAATTATCAAGTTTGGGATTTATCCGACTGCTTGTTTTTGAGTTAACTGTTCTCTCTCTCTCTCTCTCTCTCTCTCTCTCTCTCTCTCACACACACTCACTCACTCACACACACATACTCTCTCTCTCATAGGATAAACCTATGTTTTTCTAAAGACCTCAAAACCTGAGTTTTCGTGATATCTCCATACCAAATTTTTGGCCGGAATGCAATACTTTCCCTACAATAGGTATTAGGGAAAGTAAACATAAACACAGTTATACACTTTAATTAAGGTTTCGGTTGATACCTCTCTTTAGTTGCTTTTACTTTCCGTATCGTATTCCTGAGGTAGAGGAGATATTGCATTCAAAAGTGCGATATTAAGATTTCTTCGAAAGCACTGGCTATGTAGACCCAGAGTCCAGTTTCTCAACAGCATAACTCAAAATTTAAAAGCTGGATAAGAAGTGATTCGGTGTCCTTTAAACAAAGAAAAACCCATGAAGTCTCCTTTATTCTCATGAATTTTGATAGCTAGGAAACAAAAAGAATGTACAACTTGCTAGGGGATAATGCAAATCTCTCTAAAATACACAGGCTGTGTGTCATTAATATTTCCGAAATACTCGCTGTTAACCCTTCATAGTATCCTAAGTAAGTAGACTTTGAAACGCTAATATCATTCTTTTGTTTCTTATAAGCTCATGTACAGATTACGTCTGTACCTCCTGTTTGCTTCTATAAACCTGCAATGTGCACTTAAACCTTTGTTGACCAATATCTCATGCAGAAAAGTACTTAAGAAAAATAAACCTCTGTATGGTTAATTTTTTGATAACTATGAAAGTAAATGATAATGGATAGAAGTTTCGATCGTTACACATTAGCTTTTAAAATATATTTGTTAACTAATTCCGATATTATTTTATTACATGAAACCGCCGCATGGCCGACCCAAAGCGCATTTATCGAAGGGAACACTCTGGCTTAAACGCTGATGGTGCCTTATATCGTGAATGTGGTACCACATACAGAGCTTATCGTTACACAGTTATTATTTTTCCTTCCAAATATTTTTAAATTTATTCTGAGCTAAGAAAAAGCTGGTTTATGGGGATTCACAGTCAAAATAAACCTAGTTGTTTTAGAATAACGGAGCCACTGGACCATATAGCTGAGTGTTGCAGAAAATGGTTCTTCTGTGGAGTAACAAATGCATTTGTGCCGCTACTCTCTGTATTTTATAAAACTGGAGACAATGGGATGCTAGGTTTAAGTAAACTTGCATGAATCTTAGTTCAACGGGACATTTATAAATTGTGGCATTAATAAAATCACGAACTGCCAAGGCTGTGCACCGATCTACATGTGATCAGCGTTGAGTCTGTTCTGCAGAGCGCAAATATTAACGGGGTAGACAAAAGTCCATTGGCCTTAAAACAGCGTCCCATCCATACGCCACCCAGCGTTTGTTTGTTTTTTGCGTTGTTGGGGGTTTGTATTGCCAGACGCATACAACCACGAGAAACTGGCTTAACCACTTATCCCTCCATCTGACCCTCACATCCCCAAATCCGTAGATGCAGTTGCTCTGATCGGTGCCTGTTTGTCAGCATCAAAGTTCTGGCTTTCTCCCAAATGAAGGCTGTCATTCATCCTGCAATGAGTGGATTTCGAGCCATTAAATCAGAGTTTGCATTGATCTCTCCGTATTCGAATGTTACAAGACCACATACATCTTTAATCAGTTAGAATACTCAGCCTGTTCATGAATATGAGGGATTGGATAATTACGATAACATCAGACATCATAATGTAAATGTAGTGACTGAAGCTTGTGCCCTGTGGTCAACTGGGGATACATTATAACGTAACAAAATGTAACAACGTGTACTCAGTAACTGTACCTCTGTGTTGGTAAGAGGTGTTTGTTGACATTGAGCCTTAGTAATGAGTAAATAAACAATGTAAGTCATATAATCGATATTTTCTTCTTCCCTTACCTAAAATAAAGGAAGTGTTGCATTCGACTCAAAAACTTGTTGGGTTAAGTTGGTAGAATTCCCATGTGGGTAAAAGGGAATACTTACGACAATGAAACTTGTGACGTGTTGCATTCACATTGCTTTGTCTATTCGCTATTCCTACAAAAGCATATTCTTTTATCTACTTGTTGTTAATACAGATAAACCTTCATTACTCATTTAGATATTTCGTTGTAGGTATAAGAGGAATACAGTAAAGTAATAGACAAACATTTTCAAAGCCGGTCGCTATAAGATTGTCTTTGCATGAATACGAAAAAGAAAGAAAGAAGAAATAACCATCTGTAATCGAAACATTTATAAAGTAATTAAACATCAAACCAATAACAGAATATCTTGAAATGGTTTGCCTCACAAAAAAGGGTTATTTGACATAAATTGCTTTGACGAGATCTGCATTTTTATGTACTAAGATTTGGTCTACCTCTTACGGTTCAGAATGAAGAGGACTTCAAGAGTCTATTCCCAGAAAATTCAAGATACGCATTTCATTTGTCATGAAAATATCTTAAACATCTGGCATTTTAATCAAAATCGTTAAGAACCATTTTTGAGAAGATCAAAATGTTCGAAAATTGTTGCACGTAAAGGGTAGTTTGGGGGGGGACGTTCTTTAAAATCTTAGTGTCGCATCCTTAATAGATGCTGAACTCAAATGGTATACAACCGACTTTTCGTTTTTGAGTTATGCTGTTCACTCACGCGCACGGACCTTTTTCTAAAAATCCATTTTTGTGCTCAGGGGGCCTCAAAACATGTATTTCCGGTAAATTGTCTGTATCGAATTTTTGGGTGGAATACAATACTTCCTCTATTTACTACAAGTATGTAGTGAGAAAGTAAAAAGCGTACACTGTATGGCTCCAGAAAATTTCTTAGAAGTAAGAGGCAGAATTTCAAACCTCTGAATTTTTCATTGTGCTCTATTATTTTAGCTTTCCTGATTTCGGTGGGTTATAACCACTGGCAGCAAGTAGGTACCTTTATCGAAAATATTTTTATGAACTTCACCAAATGTCCTGACTGAAATTGTACTACTTGCAATGCTACAATTCTTATCATGAAATGTTTTACACAAATGACTCTTACACCCGAATTTTATGCAGACGTTTTGGTGCCTATTATGATTTGGATAGAAAATAACCTTTTATGCGTATGGTTATCATTTGAATGTTATCTGAAGTTGCACATTAGAGATTTTTAAATACAAGTGCAAGGTTGCATTTGGAACACGAAATGAGAGAGAAATCGAAAGAGCCTTAGCTAAAGTTCGCCGGTTTAAGTGATGCGAAAGCTTACAGGCGAGAGTAAAGACAGAGCCAGCTGACGTCGTCCCCTCATTGGCTCAAAGTCGACGATCGAAAGGTGTGGAGGTGACCTTCCAGTACCAGCGCTAACATGGCCATTGCAACTGGGAGATGTATCTGCCATTAAATGTCTACTCATTCCGTGGAGGCTGAGCGCAGTTACACCGAATCCCTTATTCCGTCATACATATTCCGTGGTCCCCAAAGTTAAGGTGCAGTAGGTTAGACTGAGTGCCACTCATTATAAAGAAAATCATATTATTTAAGATGTCTCAAGTTGGAATCTCGGTTTTGGGGTGAGATACCAGGATGTTTTTTTTGGGGGGGGGTATTTCTTTATAGCTGTGAACGTCGCGCAGTAATAAGCTCACCTGAGCCTCATTTCATTCATTTACCATCCAATGCGACCTACTGCTTAAAGGATGTTAAACTCGCAGAAAAGAAAAGAAAAAATAAATAATGTCTATGGTTTAAGTGAATTTATTCTAATTGTTATATGCCCCAAATAGTATGGATGTAGAAATATGACGTAAGTTAAAGTACAACAAATTAGAGGAACATATTTAAAACAAAAAATCCAGCGCTATGAATTTTAAACGGGTATTTTTTGTTTTCAGCTTTCTACTGAGATGGATGAATCCTTTGCTTATTTCTTCTACATGGTCGATAATATCCCGCACAGTAATAATATTAGGTACTATCATTTATAGAATTAGAAATTTGGATCGTTGGTAGAATATGTCACATTTGATTGACACAATCCGTAGTCGAATATATCAGAAACTCGGCTTTAAGTTTTTGCTAGCAAAATGGAAACACGAATGATTTACTTATCTGTTTAAATACGTATATTACAAATTATAAAATTTGCGAAAACTACAGTGCGATCCGCGTTTAAACACTTGTAATTTCCCTCTGAAAAGTGATGCTTCCAATTACTGAAATTTAGTTTATGATCTCAGTGGCTCTGGGAGAATCGATGTTCGTATTGAAATTGGTACCTCTATCATTCATTGTTGCCTTATAGTCATTGTTGTCTATTATAATTAGTTTCCAGTCTTTAGTTCTGCAATCATTAACGAACCTGTTGCGTGTTTTTGTTATGAAAACATATTGGCAGACAAATTCATTGATTGAAACACGACGGGGGTTTCGAAGACAATTAAATGCGGGAAACAAGGCCAAACATGGCAAAAAAGCTTTAGATAACTGGCCTTTTGCTCAGTAAGACTGGAAAAGAAAAGAAGAAGAAGAAGAAAAAAGAACTTGCAATGAGTCAAGATCAGTACCTGTTCTCTTAAGAGCTAAGGTTCACCCCACCTACTATATTTGAAGAGACTGACAAGCTAAGTCAATCAAGCTTCAATCCTTGACAGCCAGAGTGGAAAGGGAAACTCCCTTCACACCCTCTCTCTGTAAGGTTGGGCATCCCTGGTGTAGGTTATACTCGAGAACGTTTAGTGAACTCGCCTAAGAAATCATTGCCCGTTGGTTCAGGCAGAATACAAGCTTCTCAAATGGCACATGTCAGAGAGCTGCCGAGTTTGCTTACATACAGAGTGCATGAATTAAAAGAACCAGACGCGAAGGAAGCACTAGTTATTGTTAATGCTTTCAGGCTTTTCTTATTGCAAACACTAACCTGGTTTACGGACGAAGCGGGGTTTCATCTGTCAGGCGACATGAACATGCAAAAGAACAGATGATGTGAAACCGAATGTAATTCACCAAGCTCCGTTAGAGGTCAGCTACCAGTTATTTTTGGTTCCATTTTCTACAGCAGTGCGGTAGACATGGCAGGATGTAATTATCGGAGGGGGACACCTCGGCGCTGCGACCAACTAGTTCTATTGTGACTACACTCCCGGGAGGCAGGGATGAAGTGAAGGAGCCGCAGGTCCATAGGCAGACAGGATCCCAGAGACGCACGCAAGCCCCTATCATTTTCAGGTCGAACACCCGCACTCGGCCAGTAGACGCGGAGTCCCGCGAGAGGGCGACGAAGCGGCCCTTGCAGGCAGGCCAACCCGCCCTATCGTTGGGAGAGAAATGCTTCCAAAGCGCAGCAACCATGCCATGCCTAGACGCACTACGGAACCCCGAAACTGCCTGAAAGGTAAATGAAAGAAGAAATGGGGGAAAGGAGAAATGGTAGAATACACCACCCCAGCATTCGCCTAGGCGACCAGAGGAAAACCATGAAAAACTCTATGGTCAGAGCGGGCTGCCACCGGGAATCGAACCCGACCTTCCGAAAGCGGGACACAGACGTTACCGCCTGAGGCATCCCGCTCGGTTAGACACGTGGTAATGGGCACATCTGCAATACATTCATGGAGTAACTGAACGACATCAAATTGACAGAAGATGGCGCAACAGGTATTACGTCTAATGATTCCATGAGACTTATAGGCAGTTACTTCGTATTTACATTATCTTAAAAAAATCTGTAGCCTCCCAGATCACCCGTCTTCACATGTCCGGATTTCCTCTTGTACCTCAACGACAGTGTGTACAAGAAGAGAACATGGTCACTCGAACTCCGTGAAGCAATTAGGACGAAAATCAGAAACCTCTTCGGAAAACGTCACAGAATATGGTACGACGAGTGCATTTGTGTATGATGCAGATGGAAGAAATCTCCCAAAGGTACTCTGTAATTCAGAACAGATTGCACATGTTTGTTATTATTGGTCTTTAAAAGTGTTCAGTTTTATATGGTCGTCCTGTATCTTTACATTAGCGATTGCTGGTGACCCTCTGTTAATTCTTTTGTCAAATATTATATCAACTGAAAATAAGATCACGCATTTTCAAGAGTTGTGAACAAACGCGTAATCCATGACGAGTTGCAATTTACGTTGGCCAATAGGACCACAATAGAGTATACTTCCCGAGGTCACGGGTTCAAACCTGGCGGAGGGCGATGGATTTTTTCGGGAAAAATCCTTGGCATAGCTTCCTTGGGAATGGAAGTAAAGTCGATGGTCCCGTATCGTAGATTTACCGCACGTAAACGAATCTCAAGCCTGATAAAGGATCCTCTGAGCAAAATTACCGTCTTTCACGCCCAATATAAAATGGAAAGCTAAGGGCCACAGCTATAAAAGAGCGTCCATAAAAAAAAAACTCAATTTAATTTTAACAATAGAGCAAATAAATTTCCAAAATCTGTAAAGTGGCTTCCTGAAGATTTAACTGTACGTATCCTAAATGGCATTTCAGCTTGACGCTATCTAAAGAATGCATATGTTCATTTGAGCACACTTAAGATAGGAATTTTATTTAGCTCAAGATAGAGCTGGTCACTAATGGTACCTTAGGGTTACTATCTGCTGCATTCACGTCACTTTCTCTACTCACTCTTGTATAAACTCTTCTTACAAAAGCTTATTATTTTCCCAACCACCTACCTATAATAGGCAAAAGGAAGTATTGTACTCCACCCAAAGATTCGATGTCGAGATTTTACCGGAAATACACGTTTTGAGAGTCCCTAAATCCAAAAAAGTATTTTTAGAAAAATGCGACACGAAGTTTTTCAAGAAAATCCTCTCACCCCAAAGTACTCTTTACATGGAAAATGTTTCGAAAGTTTTGATTTTCTCAAAAATGCCTAACGATTTTGATTAAAAAAATTAAAGAAAGAAGAATAACGATTTGCAGTTGAGAGAAGTATGAACTATTTGAAAATTAAAGCTAATAAGAAAGATCTTGGAAATGGTTGACGCCACAAAACAAGTTGACATAAATTGTGTGCTTTAACAAGATCTACATTTTTACTTTCTCTGCTGCTTTAGAGGAAGCATTGCATTCAGTGCTGGAATCTCACTGAATAAATAAAATATAGTAGAAGGTATTTACAGAAAGAGATCCGTAACTCAAAACCGAAAAGTCGGTTAAATCCCAACTTGTTCAGCGTCCTCCAAGGATGCGACACAAGACTTTCAAGAAAATCCTCCCATCCTAAACTACCGTTTACATACAAAAATTGCGTTTATTTTTATTTTCTCAAAAATGGCTCTAAGAATTTTGATTAAAATGCTGTATTTTTAGGAATTTTCCGGAATAGCCTCGGTAAGTCTTCTTCATTCCGAATCACTTTTGTATAATTGCTAAACAATAACAGATGGGCAAAATCATTTAGATCTCATTAAAACACAAACTTTACGTCGAATACTTTTTAATTAACCATTTCAAAAATATTCCTCGTTATTGGTTTGAATTTTCAAATACTTAAACTTTTCTTAAACGGGAAGTCGATATTCGCTTTTTCTTTGTGGTCATACAAAAAGAAGAGAATTTCATAGGTATCACAAAGCAACCAACTTAAATATTTGACTGTCTCTTAAGCCTACTGTATCCTCCTATCCCCATTGTACCTATACGGAAATACGTAATAAAACAATTGCTATGAAGTACGAGAGTAAGTCAATAAGCATCTGCACATAATTTTTTAACAGCAACAGACACTTACAATTAGTCCCCGTGCTTCTCAATGTACAAGGCCATCGTTCCCTCAGAAAAGAAGTTTTTTCGTCTGAGTAGCAAGCCACTTTTCAATCCATTCGTACACATTGCACCATATTGTGCGAAAAGTCTTCCGTGGATTTCGCTGTTCTTTGGTGCAAACGGTGAGGAATGCAACACTCACTGGAGTCACACATTCCACAATCAGAGACATAGCAACAATATGTCGATGCACACGCACACAAACCAATACAGCCAACCTACAATAAAAATTAAAACTAGTGTGCGGATACCTATTGACTTACCCTCGTAGATAGAAGAATTAGCTTTTGTAAGAATAGTTTGAGGAATGGGTAGAAAAAGTCATGTCAATTTATCAGATTTTTTTGTGTAATAAGATTTTTTCTATCTCTTGCGGTTATCTAATTATATAAAAGTCACTGAGAATAAAGAGCACTTCACAGGATCTTCCCAGAATAATCAATATATACATTTTGTTATGAAAATATATTAAACATATGGTATTTGAATTAAAATCGTTGGACCTTTTTGAGAAAAATATTCTATATAAAGGGTAGTTTAGGGTGGGGGGGTTTCATGAAAATCCTCATATCGCATCCTTGGAACGGTCTGGAATTAACACCAAGTTTCGTACTAATAGACGGTTTTGAGTTATGCTGTTCACACACACACACACACACACACACACACACACACACGTGGACCTTTTTCCTAATTTTTTCAATTAAGGGGACCTCAAAACATATATTTCCGGTGAAATCTCGACATCTAGTTTTTGGGTGGAATACAGTACTTCTACTGACTGTAAGTACGTAGTGGAGTAAGTAAAAATGAAGGACATGTTAGTAGGATCTAATCTCCGATTCTTGTATTCGGAAAAAGAAATGCTCTATGAGATCAGCAACGTAATCCTTGAAACTTGGAAGTCTTAAAAGTTCTCACCTAGTGTGATACATATCTCCTTACTCTTGACTTGTTTTTATAGGTATTAATGCTGTAGTCAGACTAAAGCGGTCTAGCGCAATGGCGAAGTGTCATTGGAGTCATCAGGTGTCCTGCGTGAAGTTCTTGCGGAGAACTTGACAGTCTACTTAATAATATGTCATTCTGAAAAAGCCGAAGAGTAGGTGTAACGATATTTTGTCAAGTTGTGAATGTTTCGTTAATTGTTAATTGGTCACAATTGAATGTCGCAACAGTATTAATGTGTTTTGATAAAGCGACCTGACACTTACTCAGTAGCCATGAGAATGTATCAATCTTAGAGTGCACTGTGTATTGCAATTCCCATTATATCATAGCATAAACTGCTTTACTCGTAGCATAATACTTCTATTGTGTTACTTAAAACAATACAAATAGCTCAGGGGGACAAATTACTTTTTTTATATTCAATTAAAGTTCAACAACAAAACTTCGAAAGCCAATTAGTTCCTTGTATCCACCTTATAAGCGCTATTTTAATCAGTTCTTGGATACTATCAAGACACGTTTGTGGTGGCTACCGCTTGGGATTTAAATAATTGCGTACTATGGTGATTTGATGAGATTGGTGTTTTCACATAGTCAACAAAGGAACCGGAAGAAACGTGCGTCTGCGAAGAGTTTATGGAATTAAAAAGAAAGTCTGCGATTTCCTTAAGGCAGGCCTTTCCCAAAGTAATTGTTATTCTTTTGCTAATTAATGTTTGAAAGTAAATTTGTGACTGTGCGTAAAATATTTAAGTAATTGCATATCACCCATTACTTATTTCTGAGCTTTGTTCTTAGCTGATCATAGCTGGAAAATTTCTATCAGAATGAAATTAAGCATTACTAAAATACGATGTAGTGTGACACAATTATCATTCTGTAATTAGTACTTTTGTATTACTATGAATTATTTTCTAGTTTTATATATAATTTACCAATATTAAGTTTTTTCTTGTGTATATTGGTAAACGTACAGTGTGGAGAATACCTACCGAAGTGAGAAATGGCATTTCTCGTACCGTCTTTATTCCAGAAACAAGTGCATTTAGGCATAAAGGTGAAGAAAATGAAATACTCTCCGCAACTGAGTCAGTTATATCGAGAAGTATGAGGATAAAAAAACCTACAAGTTACTAAGCAACAACAATTGCAGATGTCGCGAAAATAAAGAGAGGTTAAACATGTTGCGGTCAAAGTATAAAGCGCCTCTTGAAATGAATCGATTTGTTGTAGTCAACGCTTCATTGATCGTCATCTCACCATATACAAGACTTCACTCGTTTAACTTATCGGCAAGTCAGTGTAGTTTAATCAACAGGCGTGCTTTTCACTTGTTAAACGATGTCAGTGAAATTTGCCTGCCTTACAGAAACGTCCCATAACCAATTTAAGTTTCTTATAGGTTCTTATAAACACCACAATACTACAGAGGTTCAAGCAGTGCCATTTTGTTAACTTTCTTTGAACCTCTCCATAATATGCAACTCCAGATTTATAGAGAAATCAGTGCAAATTATCTTGGTCATGCAAAAGCGCTAAAACTTTTGTTATACACTTCATTTGGATGCACGAATCCTCATTTCAACGGTTAATATGCGTAGGACCCGGGTTTTAACTCAGTTGAGATGAATTGCCTGAAAAAACTCTTTTACAGATTTTTCCTTAATCTGGAAAGACAAACTATTGGTTAACATTCAGTTTTGGTACTCCAGGTTCATTTGAGCCCTCGTTAATCACTGTCGTTTTATTAATCGTCTCTACATGCACGCGCTTTAGCTTTATCTCTCTCTCTCTCTCTCTCTCTCTCTCTCTCTATCAAAAACACTTAGCTCTTCTCGGGAGTAGAGTTTTCAGTCTGTAGTGATTGTTACTAAGTGATATTCCGTGAGAAATTGATAAAAATAAATTGAGTATCAGCATGGAATCAGAAAAATTCACCGTTATCCCATTAATCGCCGACATCATAGCCACATTCATGGCTAACATCGCCACCGAATGAAGCACTGGCCGCTGAAGCTGCAACTACCGCCATCTCATCTCCGGCGTCAACCGATACAGCCACAGCGCACACTTCGACCGCCGGATAATCACGCAGCTACGCCGACGCCTACACACGTTCTAGCAGCCACCAAGGTAGGTAGAGTTAATTTACTAACACATCGCTGCCGGAGGACTCCACAACACGCCATGGACACTTCTGTGCTGTCATCACGGGGTCCACCGCTAACTGCTTAGACAGTTTATTCCAGAGGCCGTCTAACACCATTCGTCTCGCTGGTGAAGGCCACCAGAATAGTCACTAGAAGAGAATCGACGCCACTGCTTCGCCTGACCTTCCGTGATCAGATACAGTACGCTGCTGCACGCTCGATGGGTCTGTCCTGGATGGACGCTCAGGATTGAATCTAGCCGCACCATACGGCTCACCCAATGCTCAGATGCTACCATTTGCACCAAACCACGCGGCTCACTCAACCTCACCACCGCCAACGGAATTGTGCCACCTACTGGCCATGCAGTCGCGAACATCTCCATCGAACTACTTTTAATTCTCTGTATTCATAAATTCAGCTTGTTCGCAAATCCTTGAATCTTATCCATACTAGTAAGGATGTTTTTCTTCCCTCCTTGCATTTTTCTGTCCAGTTCATTCAAGTGTACGAAAATATCGGAAAGATACGCCAACTTACATACCTATTCATCATCTGTAAATAAATTCTCGTACTCATGCCCCTCAACAGTAAAAAATATATGTACCTCCTCTTTAAGTTCAAATATTGGTTTTAAACCTTTTCCCTCGTGATAACCACCGTACGTAGCGAGATGTAGAGTCTTCTGATTCCATTTCCTGACACAAAATGGAAAATAGCCGCGAATTTAGAGATCCGGATTTGAAGTTCACGACATTTACTACTTCAAAAACCACAACTTTCAGAGAACTTTCAAATGCTTTCACTCGGTCTGTAATAGAAGCGGCTCCATCTATTCAAGCACTAATACAATCCTCCAATTTTAATTCGTGTTGGAGCAAATATTCATAAGCAACACGGAATATTTCTTCGTCGGTGACTCACCCAGGAAGTTCTTTGGAAAAAAAAAAAACCTTATAATTGCATCTCCATCGATGTATCGAGCATAAGCAAGAAGTTGTGAATGGCCGCTTATATGCGTGGATTCGTCGATCTGAAGTGACTACTGCTGATTTTCTCCTTCACAATGCCTTATATGTCCCTGGACATGTCAACTCGGTGACTGATTGTGTCAGCAAAGAGAGTTGTTTTTGAAATTTCACTAGCAGCTTTTGCACCCAGGGACATTTTTACCATTTCTTTACATGCAGGCATTAATGAATGTCCAGCTATTATGTGTGGTTTTTTGTTCTTTGCGATAAATTCGGCTACCTTATAACTAGGTACGGTTACAGGCATGAAGGTGTGTGTTGTTGCAACAGCATACGAACATAATTGCTTGACAGGAAAGAATGTTTTGTTGACTAATGTGGCTGAAATTTACTGCGAACTACAGCATTCAGAGTTTTTCACTGCAAACGATACACTCGGGGACTGGCTATGCTTTATCGCCGCAACAGAAGAAACCGTGAGATAAATAATTATCTGCCGATAATTGTGTAGTGTACTGCCGATGCACTATTGTTTTTTGTTTCTTTTTTCCGGGCTCAATGCTGTCACTACTTGTACTGGAACTGTTGGACGGTTCAAGGAATTTTCTATCTAAAATAATAATAATAATAATAATAATAATAATAATAATAATAATAATAATAATAATTAATAAAGTATTCTAATGATAGCGAGAGGTTGAAAAAGCAATCAATTCTCGGACTGCTTCAGAGCTGTGATGGAGCTAACAGCAAGACTCCGGTAGGTAGAGAGCAATAAAGTTGGAGCACTAATAAACGGAGCTAAGTGTCAAAACGTAATATAAATCAAGGGGAAAGTTTTTTAATCCACAATTGTGGGGAAAGGCACGAAGGCTACACAGAACATACGGCAAGCATAACAAAGAAGCCGCATATCTGAGGTAGAGACGAGAAATACAAATAGACCGATAAGCAAACTACGAATTAGCAACAGTACACAGAAACGTACTCGGAACATTTGGCAAACATAACAATGAAGTAGTGTAGCACAGAGGTAAAGGCGAGACATACAAAGAAACCACTGAGCTACGATACAGCAACTGCAAGCTAACAATTTATTTATCTATTTTTGTGAATAAAACTTGGCAATAAAATACCTATACAATGAATATGTTAAAGTTCCTGTCACGCCTTTAACCTCTTGCCGACACAGCGAACGTGGAACACAGTTATATCCGACGCCTAAACCGATTTAAACTTCAACCCATGTAGACTTAAGCTAGGGGCATTTCTCTCGGTTTTACACACATTTTTGTTATGTTTTGCAGCAATTTGTCTCCTTTTGTGTGGCGTGTTGTGCATGTTTACATAAGTTTTTGTAATGTTTTAGAGCAGTTCTTATGTTTTTACTCTGATTTTGAGCATTTATTCAGGAATTTGTGTATTTATTTATTCGTTTCGGAAAACACTTTTTCAGGCATTTTGGGCCACTGGTAGAGGTATTTCAAGCTCTTTGAAGATATTTGAACTTTCATAGTTCGATCGTTTCTCTCCTCTGGGGAGAGAGATTTCTCATGAGAAATACGCGATATAAAGTTTACAAGAAAATAGTATTACTTGCAATGAACAAATCCATTCTTTAAGATGATTTTCAAGGTCACTATAATTTCCCGAAAGTTGTGGCCATATTTGCAACCTAAAACACATGACCTTGTAGTTGCAAATTGATGTTTGAATCACTTCTTGCATTCTATTCGCTCTATACTTGGAATAATTACGCCACTATTGGACATCTTGCTGTATCACCTAGTGCAATGGGGGTGAGAGATGCTTCCAAACATAACTCCTCTGACTTCGGTCTTGGTCCCAGGCTTCTTAGCTTAACCAACTATTAATTCAATCAATGGTAATTAATTGTTCTTTCACGGCTTATGTGAAAGTACGATTAATTACCAATTCTCATTTTATTGCGATAGTAGTCATTATTTCCGAGATATTAAGTAGAATGTTTTGAAGTGCAAATGCCGATTCACTTGATTTTGTGATTAACTGACTCTAATGTTGTTAATTAGTGAAGTTTCTTCTTCTACACTTCAGGGATTAGATAGCTTGCATGTTGCGAATTCACAGCATACCATAGCGAAGTCGCGGTTTCCAATATTTTAAAGATCAATGGAATCCCAAATTTTCCTTATAAAATAAATCAGCTTTGTATACAGTCTGATCTCATTGGCAATTTTATTTACAAAGTTGACCCATCCATCATTTTAAGACACCCAACAAATGCAATGCTGGGTTGTTTAATGCACATAAAAGAGGTCATAATCTTCACCTTTGCCAGAGCCAGCAGGCGGTGATGTAAGTGAGACTCGAGTGTAATTCGAGACACTAGCCCCTCAATTCAGGTTTAAAAATTCATTTAGTGAACCGTTAATCCCTCCCCTTCTTTTCAGCTCTAATTCTATGAGAACCAGAACAGAACTGGTTTCTAGTGTTCTAAAAGACAACTTGCAAATAGAACATAGCCAGTCAGCAAAAAGGAGGAATGCGCTCACAAAGGCTCCTCAATGCTATTGCTACGAAGATCGCTTTCAGCAGGCAAAGAGCGATTTCACTTTCAGATTATACCGATTTTTTTCTTTGTTAAAACATTTACAGGATTAGCGTATGTTAAAACGCAAAGTCATGTCTCTTATGTTTTAAATGAGGATTCTAAAGATCCTTATTTATAACTTTTTACAAAAATACATACTGCGCCTTTTTAGTTATTGCAAAAGCGTTTCTCTTCTACATAACCAAACACTGCAAACATATAAATTGTTATTAAACGTAATGCAAATTAGAAGCTAGAATAGTGGTTGCATTACGTTATAATTTTATTGAAGTCATCTTTTATCGAATGGTTATGAATTGAGGCTAAAAAATAAAGTTTTTTTCTAAGTGAAAAGAAACGGACATGAAATCCTGTTTGACTTACCGTGTATTGCGGTACGTAGTTGGAGAAGGAGCAGGAAGCGATGTCGAGTATTTTCTGCTTCCGAGATTCTCCAATTCACTTATTGAATACCGTTTTTGCTTACTCTACCACGTACATTAGAAGGTATTGCATTTCACTCAAAAATTCAGAAACCCTAAATACAAAAAATGAAAAAAACGTGCGCGCACGTGTTTGTGTGTGTCTGTGTGTGAACAGCATAACTTAAAAACGAAAATTCTACCAAACTTGGTATTTATGTTCAGTATCTTCCAAAGATGCGACACGAAGATTTTGAAGAAAATTCCCCCATCCCAACTACCGTTTAAATGGAACCTTTTTTTATTTCTTCTTCTCAAAAATGGCTGAACGGTTTTGATTAAAATACCTGGTATTAAAGTTACTTACATAACAAATGTATATCTTGAATTTTCTGGGAATAGCCTGTGAAGGCCTCTTCATTCGGAAGGAATCATATATTCTTACATAACTGATTAACGTTAAGCAGGAAAAAGAAAAAATACAGAGCTCTTTAAAACACACAATTTATTTAAAATAACTCTTTTTTTTTTTGTTGCATCAGCTACTTACAAGGTATCCGTTATTAATGGTTCGATTTGTTCAATACTCGTCATTCTTTTGAAGTCCTGCCTACATTTAGTTGTTTGAAAGAGTAAGAATCAGCAATATAGCGTTCAGTTCTTAAACATTTGACTGTCGCTATTACTTTTGTATGTACAACGAAACGTGTAATGTAGTCATTTCTGCAAATATTTATCTCGTTTAAGATGAAGTGAATAGAAAAATAAATTTCGTAAGCTTAATTTTTATAGCCACTAATAACCGATAGAGGGTAGAGAAAGTCCTGTGAATGTAACAGATCCGATTTTTTTCCGAGATAGTGAACAACAGAAATAGTACTTAAGCGAGAATAAAATTAATTACTACCAGCTGTTGAACATGGTGGTTCCAGTAGCAATGTCACTTAACACTAAAATGGGTGGTGAACGGGCCATCGATTATTCATTCACGCATGGTTCTTAAAACTATCAATAACTTGTAGCCCATACTTAATCTGTAGTTCATCTTTGTCTGAAATACTTGCTCCAAAAGTGTAGCGGTTTCCTTCGTCGTGTTGTCGTCGTCGTCCTAGGCGTCTTACCTTGTCGTTGACATTGTCCGCCACGCCGTAGGAGGAGGAAGCACTGTCGTATCTCACGGTCATCTGTCGGCGAATCGATCTGAAATTCGCTACTACGATTATGTCAGGGCAGGATGCGGGAGTGGTAACACCAGGATATTGTTTTGAAAGAAAGTTTTCACTTTTCTCACTTCGGCGCGTCTTTTAGCTAGAAATCTTGCAACATTCTCTGGTTTTCCCTAACCCTGCGATTCTTTAACACTTTCTTTCCACCATTATCTTTTGGTCCACTAAAATTTGCTCCGCTAATTATTTAATATCTTGGTGCTCTATCACCTTTCTTTAGATTCGCGCGAACTTGAGGTAGTCACTTGGCAAATATTAACTCGTTTATAAGCTTGGATATAATTATATCGACGAATAATGTTAGCAGATTATATAAATATTACACATATATCACTTTATAGTGGCATCATTGCGCGGCATTTAGCAAATTTCGGAACTTAGCGTCCTTTTCTGACTCGGTACTATGTTTCACTTACCGAAGAACCATGACAGACTGCGTGAAATCCACGCTTACGTTTACATATATCAACTTAGTACTCGCCACCAGATTTCTGTACATGCAACCACGTCTTCCTATCTTCTCATTGGTTCTAACAATTATGCTGTAACTTTATTGGTTCTCCGGTTGAAAATTCGAAGCTTAAACTAAAAAACGTCCGTTGCCTACAGCGTCTACTTTCTCTTAAAACTACGTTCTTCCCCTCTAAGTACAAAGAAACGTTGGATTTTTATGGCCTCATGCTCTGAAAAATACAATGATGCTAGCTTCTAGATCCCGAGGTCGCGGGTTAAAACCCGGTGGAGGGCGATGGGTTTTTTCGGGCGTAAAAATCCTTAGCATGGCTTCCTTCGGAAGGGAAGTAAAGCCGGTGGTCCCGTGTCGTAGATTTATGGCACGTTAAAGAACCTCAAGCCTGATAAAGAAGCCTCTGAGCAAAATTACCGGTCTTTCACGCCCAATATAGAATGGGACGCTAAAGACCACAGCAGTTAAAGGGCGCCCATAAATAAAACTCAATTTATTTAACATTTTGAAGTGAAGCTAATCTATTTCACCTAAATCTTGCAAAGTTTCTTACGCAATTACGTCTTTATTTAATGGGCAATATAAATTAAATTTAAAATATATTTACTTTATTTTTTGACGCGCACTTGATTGATGTAGTTTTTAATCCATTTATTTTAAAATTGTAGAAAATTATCAAATTGCGTGTGAATTAATCGTTAATAATGCATAAACTACAATTATTTAAGGAATCCTTTTTGTGCAAGTGTAATCAGGTGGAAATATTATTGCAAAAATTGGAGGATTTAATATATTTTGTGCAAATACGTGCTGTAAAATATGTAAAACACGCAGATAGGTTAGGTTACCAGGAGTGAATGCAGGAAATTCTACTTTCCACCATGACAGTATGAACGGAAAGTGGATCGAAGAATACTTCGAAACATGTGTTTTAAACAATTTTATCACAAAATATGCTGTTAAATTCACAATTAGTTAAGTTTTAAATTAACCTGAAATAGTACTGAATGTGGTATCAACTGGCGTTAGCAAAGCAATGAATCATCTATCACAAATAATTATAACCCGTTAACACAATACTATCGCTTAGCGATGGATAAGTGCTGATCTATGGTTATAGAAGCGTTAAAAATACAATTTAAAAACGTAGGGGACCAGTTTGGATGAACCTGCCCGGTTCACGTTTTTATTTTCTTTATCGTTCACCTATATAGGCAAAGAAAGAATTATATTCCACAAACAATTTGATACGGAGATTTCACTGGAAATAAACGTTTTGAGGACCACTTAAAAAGGAAAAACACAGAGAGAGAGAGAGTGTGTGTGTGTGTGTGTGTGAGAGAGAGAGAGAGAGAGTGTGTGTGAGAGAGAGAGAGTGTGTGTGTGTGTGAGAGAGTGTGTGTGTGAGAGAGAGAGAGAGAGAAGTATATTCGAAAACCAAAAGTGGATAAATAGCTAATTTCATACTTGAGTCAGATAGTATTTAAGCATGCCGGGTGAGAGTTTTTAAGGAAACTCCCCCACCCTAAACTACCCTTTACTTGGAAAAGAATTATTTTCCATTTTATCAAAAGTGCCTGTTAACGATTTTAATATATTTCAGACGATAATCTGACAAATTTAATGTTTATCGTAAATAGCCTATGAAGTCTCTTTCATACTTATTGCGTTTTGTATTAACTGGAAAGTCATAAGAGACAGACAAAAACCTGTTGAATGAAAAATGTAGAGATCATTAAAATACACATTTTTGTCATTGTTTCGTAGTATTAGCCGTTTTTGAAGCATTCTATTTTATATATTTACTGTTTCCCTAGTGTAAGCTTACTGACAGTATACTTGATCGCATTGCAATAGTTAGTGTGAGTAAACCTTTGAATGCATGCGGCACCTATGTCGTGTATTGCTTAGTTTGAAATCAGCAAAAGTATATCGTGAATAACCTATCCTGGTGGAAGAAACGCCTTTTATATGAATGCTGTAATAAGTAACATTTGTAATGGGTAGAGGCAGCCTGTGATGGTACCACATTAGATTTTTATTCCGGTTTTTTTCTCAGCCCTTAGGATAGTTATCACCAAGGTTAGAACTTTTAGGGTAAGTTAAAGCTGTGCGGAAAGATATCACAGTGCGAAATTTTGTTTCTAGTTGCAAAAAGAGGCATTTTTTCGCACATTTTCCCTCTTTAGGGACCTTTACCCCTTTTTGGCACCTTTATCCCATTTTCCCCAAACATGCCCATAATCCTCTTTTTTCTTTAAGTTTCATTCCAATTTATTCTTTAACTTTCAATTAACGTCACCTCAGCTGGCTGTGTACGTGCGAATAGTAAGCCTACCTCCTTCAGTAAACGCCGCGCGGGAATTGAAAGCACACCCGCAACAATGGAAAATAATTGTGTGTTCGACGAAAATCTTTCTCTCGCTTTACCGCTATAAAGTCGCCCGCAATAATGCAATTGACAATGAGTGATTCTATCCCAACAGAATCAGTACCCTGCTGTTCGTGAATGTGAGTTTGTTACTGTGAGACACGTCATCTGTTTGTGTGGACGCGAAGGCTGGGCACGCAGAGACGGCAGTAACCTCACCCGCGCAGTTCCGAGAATTATTAAGACTGGGTTCTGCTCGAAACTACTAGAAATCGCTGAGACTGAAGTTCCAGCATGAATGAGAACATTCTGGTAATTGTCGCGGTGTTATAAGAGAATGTGGACAGCGAATGGGTGTAAGAGTGAGTTGTGTGACAGTCGCATTGTGTTAGCAAGTGAACTAGTGTTAGCTCTCCAAACGAGTGTACTAGTACTAGATTTACCATGCCAAAGGCGTCCAGTGCTCGATTTATTGTTCTGGCTGAGGAATTCAAACAAGATTTCATAGACACTGATGAAACTGTTATGCGATGTACTATTTGTGATTCAGAAATTTTGTTAAATGAAAAACACCAGCGAGATCGCATCAAACAACACATTTCCAGCTCTAAGCATCAAATGAACAAGACTCTTCAAGCAAACAAATCACGGCAACCTCTATTACGAAATGCGTTTCAACAGAGTTCTTCAAAAAGCCAAAATTTGAAGGAATTAAACATTGATTTGTGTGCAGCTCTTACACAAGCAGGAATTCCACTCAATAAGGTGAACAATCCAGCCTTCAAGGGATTTCTTGAAAAATACACAAAGATGTCATAGTCCGATGAGAGCACTTTAAGAAAAAAACTACATGGAGCCTGTTTACCAAGAAACCATAGAAAGAATCAAGGAGAAAGTGTCTTATTGCGATGTGGAAATCATTGTGAATGAAACCCTAGACTCAATGAACGATATGTTTGGAAAATTTTAGTTTTTCTCTTAGCAGGGTAGAAAGCTAAGCCCATGTTGTTAAAAATGTACGAGCTGCAGAAAGCCAATGCCAGTGCAGTAACGCAATCCATTATGGACTTCTGCCAAAAACTCTGGCCTACTGGTATCGAGTTTGAAAAACTTCTTATTGTGGTTACGGACCAGGCTCCATACATGGTTTCAGCTGTTAACCAATTGAAACGTTTATTTCCTAACTTGAAGCATGTGACATGCTTGGCTCATGCCCTTCACAGGGTTTGTGAATCCACAAGGAACGAATACGACATCGCAAATCAATTCATCTCTGCCCTGAAGAAGATTCTACTGAAAGCTCCGAGCCGTGTTGTTTACTACAGGGAAATCACTGGCCTGCCCCTTCCAAAGTTTCAGGTCATTACTCGCTGGGGATCTTGGATTGAGTGTGCTGCTATGTTGTGTGAGAATTTTGACAAAATTAAAGAGTTTGTGCTTTCTTTGGATCCATCCGACGCAGGTGCAAATTCCAAGGCTCAGCAACTTCTGTTACCGGAGAAAATACATAATTTGTAGACAGAACTATATTGTGTCCATAGTTACAAGTAGGTATCTGCCTGCAGTTATTAAACGAGTGGAAGAACAAGGTCTGGAAAAGGAAAAACACTTGGATATTTTACTTCCGTGAGGGAGCAGTTAGATGGCTTTGCCAAACACAAACTTGAATCTAGTCTTCAGAAGAATCCAGACATTGAGGAATTCGCCAGATCTGTAGAGTTGCCATTCCGAGTGAATACAAGGTTTGCCCCATTGGTTTCTGTGGATGTTGAAAGAAGCTTTAGCATCTGCAAAGATATTCTATCTCCTACCTCCTGCTATCTCCTGTTTCTATAAACAGACTTACTTTTAAAAATGTGGAGATGCTTAATGTCTTGAAGTACAACAGCTTCATGTTTTTCCCTTCTTTTGATGAGTGATAATTTGATGTACTTGTTTGTAGTTCAATAAATTAGAATAGAGGAGAGAGAATTCGTGAATTAGTTAAGGGAATGCACAACTGAAATTAACCTAAAATCTCAAAAAATCTAAAAAAAAAAAACAAAAAAAAAAAAATAACCATATGTTCCCAAAAAATTCCCCATTGCTTGTAGTTTTAGAATCCACTTTTATTTTTGACCTAGCAAACGCTTCAGGATCGTTACGAGACTTTTTAAATACCCTTGCGCATTTGGTTGCTAGCTGTTTATATTTTTAAAACTTGATTTTAAGGCGTTTCTTATTTTCAGCATTTCTGCATATTCAACATGTTCCACACGATGTAGTTTTCATCCATTCATATTGACATTTTTATGCTTATTTCGAAAACCCAAATAAATAAAACTGTCATATAATTTTTCTGTGTAATGAATAGCCTTTGCGCTACTAATTTTTGAAGATAACAATGTATAGGTACAAAAAAATGCAAATGCAAAACCGCAAAACTTTTTTTTCTCTTAAACTAAGAATGGTAGAAAAAAATTATCTGACAGATTTGTAGGTCCTTGACATAGAAGCAACATAAGATGTTTTTTTAAAATGCATCATGTATTGTATTTTGCATATACCCATAATTTTATATTTTGAAAATTAATAACTTAAAAACTAATTAAGATTTTGGGTTTGAAATTCACAAAATAATTATATGTAAAGACGACTGACATGTGGTTGAAATTTCAGCCCAATTGAATAGATAGTTTAGAAAATTGTGCATCCCCTTAAATAAACCAGCACCTTATTATCCCTTTTTTCTCCTTATTTGAGCACCTTTTCCCTTCCCTTTTTCATCTGAAATTTGCACCTAAAATGCTAACCCTGGTTATCACAGAGTCTTAGCACTGTCCCCGAGCTATTTCTTCTTCATTTCATTAATTCATTCATAATTTGAATGTACGGTCCAAAGATGGTAAACTTAGAAAAAAAGGAAGGAAGGAACAGGGAAAGCGAAAATAAAGGTATCTTAGTTGCTTATATTTAAAGCAATATTAAGAGGCGCCTTGAAATAACATTTTAGCCATCATGGCAACGTAGAGGTGCCTATTATGCTGTGAGCTCAGGTTCGGATTCCCGTTAAGTCCAATTGCCCGGCTGAGCTGTGTAATCGGGGTTCGTTACGATGATACCAGGTAGCTTCTATTCTTATCCATCTATTCAAAAGGAAAACGTAAATAAACAGGAATGGTGAAGTAGAATAAAAAGAATACTTAGAAAATCTATTTCTAGCATTGAAGATTTGCATTGCACAAATATGACATATCCAGAGTTTATTTAGGATTATATTCCACGCCGTTGTATCAATCAAGGGAGTTAGAACGGTTGAAACCTGCTTATAGCGCTTCTCTCCCATTTATCTGTGAAGATAATGCGATTTACATGTCAGCTAGCATTATTTAATTTATTAGCGTTCAAAAACGGCATGTAAGGTGCAGAAATAAGATAACTGCAGGAGCGGTGTGTAGTTGAGTGTTGAAGACACGAAACTATGATGTTAGCCTGTGCACGAATCTTTCTACCTATAACAATATATCAACGACTGTTCGTAAAACGTTTCTATAGCCATATATGATAAACAATAGTAGTAAAGTTGTTGCTATATATAGGAGGCCGAGACAAAATTCAGCTCTCTATGAAATAAGTTGCCTACCTCATGAGAAACAAAATAGTTGCCACTTCGTATTTAATGTAGCAGGCTAGGAGAAGATAAATAGTAAAGGGAAGTAAAGTAGGCATACGAGTAGGATTCCCGTTATACTCACCCTGTTTAATATGTGTTTCGAGAATAGAAGAACTGTTTCCAAGTCGAGGAAAGAGTGGAAGTGGGAGAAAAAAGAATGAATTGCAGAAGATAAGATTTACTGTTGCAATGATAGTAGAAGTACTGTTGCATGATCTTAAGGGACATGCTATAAAAAGCTTGTCTCAACCCTAAAAGACATTATGGAGGTAAACGGAATATCCTTGTCTCTAATGCAGCATGTTGCCATTAGCCATATAATGTATCATTCTATTCTCCCGCTATCGCCAAGTTGCTGCTAATAAGTATTAACATTTTATAATTCATTTGTTATAAGTTTCAGCTTCAAACACCTTATCCCTCTGCAGAATATTTTTCTCTAATCAGATCTATTTGTCTATTTTAGAGCTTTTATATTTTTTTCTAAAGAAAACTAGTTTTTAAGTAAAAGTCCGATATTTGCTGTTTTTATGTTTATCATGCAGTAATTAATAAACTGAAGAGTAGAACGCAACATTATTTTGAGTAAAGAGTTAAATAGCGTGCTGATACCTGTCAACTTTAATTCTCCACCTTTAATAAGAGAAGATTTATAATTATTTTAAATTAAATATTTTCGGAAAATTCTATACCAATGTAGTAGAAAAGTCAGCCAACGAGACACTTTTTTTTATTGGGTTTACAACGGGGTCCAAGCGAGAGAAAATGTTGAGCAGGGTTGGAGACAGTTTTTAAAACAAACCGGAATCCTGCAACTTCTTGCATTCATTATGTATGACAAACAAGAGTCACCCATCTATTCAGCTAACAGGCCAAGCGCAGGCAGGTTTACATAAGTTGTAAGAAAGTGGGCACTTTTATAGTGTGAAGCGTTATGTAGGTTTATTTATTTAAATTTTTACGTAAATATTTGTGGTTATGGAGGGAGAAGTCAGGAAGAGACGAAATCTTGGTAAACTATGAAGAGTGATAATTAATGCATTAG
Source organism: Deroplatys truncata (assembly GCA_030765065.1). Lineage (NCBI taxonomy): Eukaryota > Metazoa > Arthropoda > Insecta > Mantodea > Mantidae > Deroplatys > Deroplatys truncata. The sequence goes on from CM060982.1 coordinate 11,184,034, forward strand.
GTTATTATTCAAGTACAATGAGTGTTAGCAAGGCGGTAAAAAAAGCAGCTAAGGCTACCCGGGTGTCCCGAAAAAGTAGTGTATAGGATAAAAAAGGAACGAATGAAAGAACCTCTAAGTACCCATTAAAAGGAATGAAAAAGGAAAAGGATGGGGAAAACAAAAACACACTAAGTTAATGCAATATAATGGAATAGCGCAAAGCGGAGTGTGGTGCATCGTTCATTATTTGCTGTTTGAAAACATATCACCCACGTTGAATGTGATTTTTTTCAAGGGTGAACAGTGATGATACCGTACCAAATTATAGCTTTTATAATTTTATATCTCCGTATTTCTTTCATAATATATATTTTTATGCCTGTAAAATCCTATTCCGAAGTGCTAAAAGTACAAAGAGGAGACACAAAGTGCAGGTGCAAATGTCTTACAATAACTGCCTAAAATAGCAGTGGAGATATTTGGTGACTATTTGGTGATGTATCATTCACAAGGCGACATTAAATTGGTAGACCGATCGCAGTTGAGAGCGTACGTACAGTACATGTGGCAACAGTGCATCTCATTTAACCTGTACTGTCTTTTAAGCGTGAGACGCGATATAGCATAGATGGTACCGATGAAGAATACGGGGTGAGGTTAGAAAAATAAGGCAAAACTTGACAATTGAAAAAGTAAAGGCTACTCCCGTGAATTCGAAATGTAGTGGAGCAAGTGAGGACTGTTTCAGTAGTTTGTATGTAGCAGTAGTATCATTAACTGTTATCAAGAACTAGTAGTAACAAAGGGGGCTTTTAGTACAAAAAAATATAAATTTCTTGTGGAGTCTTGGAAAGAACTAGGAGAGTGATTCGTGGCGAGTGCAAAGGTTTATAGTGCAGAAACTGACAACCTTGACGAAGTAATGAAAACTATTACAAGCATTTATAATCAAGGTGCGAAAATGAATGGAGCATGTAAAATGGACAAACTGGAATTAAGCTGCTTTAGAAAGAATAGGTGAAGACAGAACATGGTTAAAATTTAACAGAAGGAAAGGAGTTTGATGAGAAACTCCTTGCTACAAGATACGCTGGGAAGAATGTTGAATGGGGAAAAGGTTTGGGTCAAAAGAAGAAATCAGATGGACGACTGTATTGACAATATATATGCGGAGAATAAGAGCAGCCTGGCTTTATAGTGAAGGACCTACCCTTGTATAGAGAGCTGTGACTGATCAATTTGCCATAGGAAAGACAATAGTACTTCCCGTAGGGTTTTAGAGAAAGAAATCCAGATGTTAGATTGGGGGGATATCAGAATCATGCATAGGATTTCTGAAAGGTGGGATACGAATTACGAATTCGCAATATGAGAAGAATTAATAATGGTTTCAAATTTTTCAACAAGATGGCTTAAAGGACATTTAAATAACTTAGTCCTTTGGAATACGTGTTATAAACAAGTAATTATATAAATTACAGCTTATAATTCAAGTTTACTCTTTAGATTGATACAATTTCTACTTCCAAATTCGCAATAATGAAAACAGTATAAAATGTTTTGAATCATGGATTTTTTCATTCTCTGGTTGGTTATACAGGCATTATTCTACCTAGGACCTAATGTTGCAGAATTTGTGTATAACTTGTGCATTTGAGTGAAAATAGCAAGTTGGAGCAGGATCGATGTTTGTGGTGGAAAGGAGAGGGAGATGCAAGAGGTACTGATAGACCACGAGAAGAAGGCAAGCGAGAGGAATGTGTAACATCAACACTTTCCTGCATCCGTATCATATTTACGCTCGCCGTGTGGATACGATAAGCATGTTAGGAGTTTATAAACTACTACACAGTGTTGTCAAATACTCACCCATGGCAAGAGCCAATGCGTTAACACTTATTACGGAGGTTGCTGTTCTACTAGTATCAGATCTGGCAGCATGGGTGGTTCATTTGCACACATAAACACATTTCGTAGTAAACGTAGTAAACAATCGACAGTACGTGAGCAGATAAACAGTTACAGAACCCCGCTCGCCCCTCAGGCCCCTCTCGTCTTCTTCTCGTTGTCCAACAGTACGTGGGTGGGTTTCTTATATCGCATCGTGGTCCGATGTTCAATAAAGATGCCGTTTATGGGTAAACTTTATTCGCACGCACTAGTGACTTTCGTTAGTTGCATCCCGTAGTTTGATCTCGATCACATAAAACATTTACGAGGGCTGTCCCAGAAGTACCCGATCTAACAAAGAAAACACAAACATTTTAGGAAAAAATCATGTTTATTTCTCTACATAGTTTACTTTCAGCTCGATACATTTTCCCAGCGATGTTCAATACCTTCGATACCCTGTTTATAGTGAAAACCGTCGACTTCTGCAAAATAGTCATCAACTGCAAACTCCACCTCTTCATTGTTGGCATGAGGAAGCAATTCGAACTTTAACTCATTGATTTTGGCCATGGCGATAATGTCTGTGTGAACTGGTGCATTGTCTTGATTAAACAGAACTTTCTTTTAAGCTAAATGCGGCCGTTTTTGCTTGATTTCATCATTCAAACGCTGCAATAAGTTTGCATAATACTCGCCGTTGATTGCGTTTCCTTTTTGAAGATAATCAATGAAAATTATCCCACGCGCATCCCAAAAAACTGACGCCATGACCTTGCCTTCAGATGGAACTGTCTTCGCCTTCTTTAGAGCCGATTCTCCCATTTCAATCCACTGTTTTGAGTGTTCCTTCGTCTCAGGTGTGAAGTGATGGATCCGTGTTTCATCTATAGTTACGAATCGACGCAAAAACACGGCTATATTGCAGCGAAACATACGAAGGAGCAGATTCCCCCAGAGTAGAATCTAGCTCAGCTTTAATATTAGTTGGACTAAGACCTTTCAAATGAAAGTATTGTATCACATAACGATGGCCAGTTGTATCCATGTTTACAAATTCGCTGAGAGTGTTCACTATTAGTGGCTGCCAAACAATTACTAAACAACTTAGCATCGTCAAACTTCAAATTTAACCTTTATAAGGGTGGTACTTTCTACCATAGTCATTTGTTTGAAACAACAACCGCTATATATACGTTAGGTCGGGTACTTCTGGGACTGCTCTCGTATATCGTCGCATTAGCGACCTATCTCGCGGTAAACTTCTCACTACATTTCACATTCACTGGCACGACTAACATCGCCTCCTTACAAATTGTGGTTTACATATCCGTCTTCGTGTACTTCCAGTTTGTGGTTTACATATCCGTCTTCGTGTACTTCCAGTTTGTTGTTTACATATCCGTCTTCGTGTACTTCCAGTTTGCGGTTTACATATCCGTCTTCGTGTACTTCCAGTTTGTGGTTCACATATCCGTCTTCGTGTACTTCCAGTTTGTGGTTTACATATCCGTCTTCGTGTACTTCCAGTTTGTGGTTTACATATCCGTCTTCGTGTACTTCCAGTTTGTGGTTTACATATCCGTCTTCGCGTACTTCCAGTTTGTGGTTTACATATCCGTCTTAGTGTACTTCCAGTTTGTGGTTTACATATCCCTCTTCGTGTACTTCCAGTTTGTGGTTTACAAATATCCGTCTTCGCATACTTCCAGTTTGTGATTTACGTATCGTCTTCGCAAACTTCCAGTTTGTGGTTTACATATCCGTCTTCGCATTCTTCCAGTTTGTGGTTTACATATCCGTCTTCGTGTACTTCCAGTTTGTGGTTTACATATCCGTCTTCGTGTACTTCCAGTTTGTGGTTTACATATCCGTCTTCGTGTACTTCCAGTTTGTGGTTTACATATCCGTCTTCGCGTGCTTCCAGTTTGTGGTTTACATATCCGTCTTCGCGTACTTCCAGTTTGTGGTTTACATATCCGTCTTCGCGTGCTTCCAGTTTGTGGTTTACATATCCGTCTTCGCGTCCTTCCAGTTTGTGGTTTACATATCCGTCTTCGCGTACTTCCAGTTTGTGGTTTACATATCCGTCTTCGCGTACTTCCAGTTTGTGGTTTACATATCCGTCTTCGCGTACTTCCAGTTTGTGGTTTACATATCCGTCTTCGCGTACTTCCAGTTTGTGGTTTACAAATTCGTCTTCGCGTACTTCCAGTTTGTGGTTTACATATCCGTCTTCGCGTACTTCCAGTTTGTGGTTTACATATCCGTCTTCGCGTATTTCCAGTTTGTGGTTTACATATCCGTCTTCGCGTACTTCCAGTTTGTGGTTTACAAATTCGTCTTCGCGTACTTCCAGTTTGTGGTTTACATATCCGTCTTCGCGTACTTCCAGTTTGTGGTTTACATATCCGTCTTCGCGTACTTCCAGTTTGTGGTTTACATATCCGTCTTCGCGTACTTCCAGTTTGTGGTTTACATATCCGTCTTCGCGTACTTCCAGTTTGTGGTTTACAAATTCGTCTTCGCGTACTTCCAGTTTGTGGTTTACATATCCGTCTTCGCGTACTTCCAGTTTGTAGTTTACATATCCGTCTTCGCGTACTTCCCTTTGTAGTTTACATTTCCGTCTTCGTGTACTTCCAGTTTGTGGTTTACATATCCGTCTTCGCGTACTTCCAGTTTGTAGTTTACATTTCCGTCTTCGCGTACTTCCAGTTTGTAGTTTACATATCCGTCTTCGTGTACTTCCGTTTGTAGTTTACATATCCGTCTTCGCGTACTTCCAGTTTGTAGTTTACATATCCGTCTTCGCGTACTTCCGTTTGTAGTTTACATATCCGTCTTCGCGTACTTCCGTTTGTAGTTTACATATCCGTCTTCGTGTACTTCCAGTTTGTGGTTTACAAATATCCGTCTTCGCATACTTCCAGTTTGTGGTTTACATATCCGTCTTCGCATACTTCCAGTTTGTGGTTTACATATCCGTCTTCGCGTACTTTCTTTTGTGGTTTACATATCCGTCTTCGCATACTTCTAGTTTGTGGTTTACATATCCGTCTTCGCGTACTTCCAGTTTGTGGTTTACATATCCGTCTTCGCATACTTCCAGTTTGTGGTTTACATATCCGTCTTCGTGTACTTCCAGTTTGTGGTTTACATATCCGTCTTCGTGTACTTCCAGTTTGTGGTTTACATATCCGTCTTCGTGTACTTCCAGTTTGTGGTTTACATATCCGTCTTCGCATACTTCCAGTTTGTGGTTTACATATCCGTCTTCGTGTACTTCCAGTTTGTGGTTTACATATCCGTCTTCGTGTACTTCCAGTTTGTGGTTTACATATCCGTCTTCGTGTACTTCCAGTTTGTGGTTTACATATCCGTCTTCGCATACTTCCAGTTTGTGGTTTACATATCCGTCTTCGTGTACTTCCAGTTTGTGGTTTACATATCCGTCTTCGTGTACTTCCAGTTTGTGGTTTACATATCCGTCTTCGTGTACTTCCAGTTTGTGGTTTACATATCCGTCTTCGTGTACTTCCAGTTTGTGGTTTACATATCCGTCTTCGTGTACTTCCAGTTTGTTGTTTACATATCCGTCTTCGTGTACTTCCAGTTTGTGGTTCACATATCCGTCTTCGTGTACTTCCAGTTTGTTGTTTACATATCCGTCTTCGTGTACTTCCAGTTTGTGGTTCACATATCCGTCTTCGTGTACTTCCAGTTTGTTGTTTACATATCCGTCTTCGTGTACTTCCAGTTTGTGGTTCACATATCCGTCTTCGTGTACTTCCAGTTTGTTGTTTACATATCCGTCTTCGTGTACTTCCAGTTTGTGGTTCACATATCCGTCTTCGTGTACTTTCAGTTTGTGGTTTACATATCCGTCTTCGTGTACTTCCAGTTTGTGGTTTACATATCCGTCTTCGTGTACTTCCAGTTTGTGGTTTATATATCCGTCTTCGTGTACTTCCAGTTTGTGGTTTACATATCCGTCTTCGTGTACTTCCAGTTTGTGGTTTATATATCCGTCTTCGTGTACTTTCAGTTTGTGGTTTACATATCCGTCTTCGTGTACTTCCAGTTTGTTGTTTACATATCCGTCTTCGTGTACTTCCAGTTTGTGGTTCACATATCCGTCTTCGTGTACTTCCAGTTTGTTGTTTACATATCCGTCTTCGTGTACTTTCAGTTTGTAGTTTACATATCCGTCTTCGTGTACTTTCAGTTTGTGGTTTACATATCCGTCTTCGTGTACTTTCAGTTTGTTGTTTACATATCCGTCTTCGTGTACTTCCAGTTTGTGGTTTACATATCCGTCTTCGTGTACTTTCAGTTTGTGGTTTACATATCCGTCTTCGTGTACTTTCAGTTTGTTGTTTACATATCCGTCTTCGTGTACTTCCAGTTTGTGGTTTACATATCCGTCTTCGTGTACTTTCAGTTTGTGGTTTACATATCCGTCTTCGTGTACTTTCAGTTTGTGGTTTACATATCCGTCTTCGTGTACTTTCAGTTTGTGGTTTACATATCCGTCTTCGTGTACTTTCAGTTTGTAGTTTACATATCCGTCTTCGTGTACTTCCAGTTTGTGGTTTACATATCCGTCTTCGCGTGCTTCCAGTTTGTGGTTTACATATCCGTCTTCGCGTACTTCCAGTTTGTGGTTTACATATCCGTCTTCGCGTACTTCCATGTTTGTGGTTTACATATCCGTCTTCGCGTACTTCCAGTTTGTGGTTTACAAATTCGTCTTCGCGTACTTCCAGTTTGTGGTTTACGAATTCGTCTTCGCGTACTTCCAGTTTGTGGCTTACATATCCGTCTTCGTGTACTTCCAGTTTGTGGCTTACATATCCGTCTTCACGTACTTCCAGTTTGTGGTTTACATATCCGTCTTCGTGTACTTCCAGTTTGTGGTTTACATATCCGTCTTCGTGTACTTCCAGTTTGTGGTTTACATATCCGTCTTCGTGTACTTCCAGTTTGTGGTTTACATATCCTTCGTGTACTTCCAGTTTGTGGTTTACATATCCGTCTTCGTGTACTTCCAGTTTGTGGTTTACATATCCGTCTTCGCATACTTCCAGTTTGTGGTTTACATATCCGTCTTCGTGTACTTCCAGTTTGTGGTTTACATATCCGTCTTCGTGTACTTCCAGTTTGTGGTTTACATATCCGTCTTCGCATACTTCCAGTTTGTGGTTTACATATCCGTCTTCGTGTACTTCCAGTTTGTGGTTTACATATCGGCCTTCGTGTACTTCCAGTTTGTGGTTTAAATATCCGTCTTCGCGTACTTCCAGTTTGTGGTTTACATATCCGTCTTCGCGTACTTCCGGTTTGTGGTTTACATATCCGTCTTCGCGTACTTCCGTTTGTAGTTTACATTTCCGTCTTCGTTTACTTCCAGTTTGTGGTTTACATATCCGTCTTCGTGTACTTCCAGTTTGTGGTTTACAAATATCCGTCTTCGCATACTTCCAGTTTGTGGTTTACGTATCGTCTTCGCAAACTTCCAGTTTGTGGTTTACATATCCGTCTTCGCATACTTCCAGTTTGTGGTTTACATATCCGTCTTCGCGTACTTCCAGTTTGTGGTTTACATATCCGTCTTCGCATACTTCCAGTTTGTGGTTTACATATCCGTCTTCGCGTACTTCCAGTTTGTGGTTTACATATCCGTCTTCGCATACTTCCAGTTTGTGGTTTACATATCCGTCTTCGTGTACTTCCAGTTTGTGGTTTACATATCCGTCTTCGTGTACTTTCAGTTTGTGGTTCACATATCCGTCTTCGCGTACTTCCAGTTTGTGGTTTACATATCCGTCTTCGTGTACTTCCAGTTTGTGGTTTACATATCCGTCTTCGTGTACTTCCAGTTTGTGGTTTATATATCCGTCTTCGTGTACTTCCAGTTTGTGGTTTACATATCCGTCTTCGTGTACTTCCAGTTTGTGGTTTATATATCCGTCTTCGTGTACTTCCAGTTTGTGGTTTACATATCCGTCTTCGTGTACTTCCAGTTTGTTGTTTACATATCCGTCTTCGTGTACTTCCAGTTTGTGGTTCACATATCCGTCTTCGTGTACTTTCAGTTTGTGGTTTACATATCCGTCTTCGTGTACTTTCAGTTTGTAGTTTACATATCCGTCTTCGTGTACTTTCAGTTTGTGGTTTACATATCCGTCTTCGTGTACTTCCAGTTTGTGGTTTACATATCCGTCTTCGTGTACTTCCAGTTTGTTGTTTACATATCCGTCTTCGTGTACTTCCAGTTTGTGGTTTACATATCCGTCTTCGTGTACTTTCAGTTTGTGGTTTACATATCCGTCTTCGTGTACTTTCAGTTTGTGGTTTACATATCCGTCTTCGTGTACTTTCAGTTTGTAGTTTACATATCCGTCTTCGTGTACTTCCAGTTTGTAGTTTACATATCCGTCTTCGTGTACTTCCAGTTTGTGGTTTACATATCCGTCTTCGTGTACTTTCAGTTTGTGGTTTACATATCCGTCTTCGTGTACTTTCAGTTTGTGGTTTACATATCCGTCTTCGTGTACTTTCAGTTTGTAGTTTACATATCCGTCTTCGTGTACTTTCAGTTTGTAGTTTACATATCCGTCTTCGTGTACTTCCAGTTTGTGGTTTACATATCCGTCTTCGTGTACTTCCAGTTTGTTGTTTACATATCCGTCTTCGTGTACTTTCAGTTTGTGGTTTACATATCCGTCTTCGTGTACTTTCAGTTTGTGGTTTACATATCCGTCTTCGTGTACTTTCAGTTTGTGGTTTACATATCCGTCTTCGTGTACTTCCAGTTTGTGGTTTACATATCCGTCTTCGTGTACTTTCAGTTTGTAGTTTACATATCCGTCTTCGTGTACTTTCAGTTTGTGGTTTACATATCCGTCTTCGTGTACTTTCAGTTTGTGGTTTACATATCCGTCTTCGTGTACTTTCAGTTTGTGGTTTACATATCCGTCTTCGTGTACTTTCAGTTTGTAGTTTACATATCCGTCTTCGTGTACTTCCAATTTGTGGTTTACATATCCGTCTTCGTGTACTTTCAGTTTGTGGTTTACATATCCGTCTTCGAGTACTTCCAGTTTGTGGTTTACATATCCGTCTTCGTGTACTTTCAGTTTGTGGTTTACATATCCGTCTTCGTGTACTTTCAGTTTGTGGTTTACATAACCGTCTTCGTGTACTTTCAGTTTGTGGTTTACATATCCGTCTTCGAGTACTTCCAGTTTGTGAGTGTTGTGTCTTCTGTTTACCAGATCTCGCTATATCATTTTGCGTTTCTTCTACCAGTCTCGTGACATCTTTGTTTAATACTATTCGTTGACGGAAATTCCTTACAATGAATGTAATTTTCCTTCTGGTGGAGAAACATTACCGAAACTCCTCCACTTAGTTCTCATGTGAATCTGAAATATGAAAGTTCCCATGGGAATGGTTCCATAAGTATCCCTAAAACCTTAACTTTCCACATAAACCTAGGTCCTATTGACATGAGCAGGTTTGTTTCACTTACAGAGGATTCTTACCGGCGACAGGTTTGCGTCCTTATGTTGCCTTAGAGCCTATTATCGCTAAAAGGTATATTTGTCTGCTGTCACTGCCTCTTATCGGCCCCATGAAGTACTATTAGCTCAGCAAAAGAATGCACATAATTTATTACAATTGGTTGATTCTGTAAGAAGGCTGAATAAGTGGGAGGAGTAAGAGGTGTCCATCCGTCAGCTGTAAAGTCGTCGTTGGTTGTTGAACTCCATGTGCATTTGTTACCCTCAATATTACTTATATTGATAATTTGCTTAATCCGTACTTTTAAAACATAGTATGATCTTATTTTTCTCCGACATTTCTATGAATTGGACGCAGAACGCGGATAAGTTCACTCCTAAAGGTGTAATTTTTTTGTTGAAGAGAAAGTCCTCTCATATATGGAAACTGCTGTAAAAGAGGCCTTGCCGCATTGTGCAGTGTAGCCCTATGATCAGAATGCGGAGAATAAAACAGGCCTCGCCTCGTTACAGTAAAATGCCTTTTCCATTAGAGAAAACTGTATGTGCCTAACTTCTTAGGGGTGTGATGACAACGTTAGACAGCAAATTGATACAAGCATTTTATTTGTTACAGAAACCATCCTAAGAGCGTGTATTATGTTACATGGTACTCGACGAAACAAAAGTAAGTGCTCGATAACAAACAGTGTGCATATGCTTTTGTTGCAACATCACGCGTGCCTCAGAATAGTGTAAAAGATTAACTGGTTTCAGTATTTTTATTTCAAGCAGGGTATGCAAATCGTGAAAAATTGTGCGACTCGAGCACTCTGCATTATTGTACTGGCTTCACTGCAATAACAGCACTTCATCTACATATCTAAGGACTATTTCATTCAACGGTTCGGCGCCATTGGCCTGCAATTTTCTTCCTTCTATTGCTTATTAACTTCTTTATAAGCTATTCCTTGCATAGCACCCATGCAGCTGATTTACACCAAACAAGTGCTTTCTTTCTTGTGCAAAATATGGTGTGCCAATTCTGGAAACTATATGGACAGAGGGCGTTGCATAGACACTACCCTGGTTTTCAATAATTGATGCTAACGTGTAGTCGACTATCCTGAGGCCACAAATCGTATTTGTGAAGTGCGTGTGTTTTTATTTTCACGCAAGAATGGTACAATATATTATTATGAAACTGCATGTCTTAGGTACCACTTAGAAAATAGGTTACATGATATTTTAATCGCTTTGCCCTGAGGGGGAGTGGTTCTAAGGAGACAAAATTAAAGAACCGAAATATCTGGATTATTATAAAAATGTTACTTAATAAAACTTTGTAAACATGGTGTTTCTAACAAGTTTTGTTATTTGCAACATTTCGATAGGATGAGTATTTAAGGAGTTTTAGCAGTTCTTTACTGTGTAAAAGGGTTACCACGAGAAGTATTGCAAGCATAAGGATGACGAACACGTTTGTGCAGTGTTAACACTATATTCTAATTTTTATTAAAACTCCAGGAAAAGCAATTTTCAAAACACCACATTAAACTACTGTAAATTTCTCAGAAGTGAAGGGGTGAGGACGATGGAAATGAAGGAAGTTAGAGAGAGAGGAAAGTAGGTGAAAGGGAAAGAATATTAGAGGAATAGAGGAAAGAAGGAGATTAATGGAGAGTGAGGGGAAAATATTGAGAAAGCAGGAGAGAAAGGCAGAGAAGAATCTCCACATCTAACGCAATGAAGAGCAGAGTGGCAGGCAGGTTGTGATAGTAATAAACCCCGGTTTCCTTTAAGGAAAGTAAAACAAAACGAATAAGTAAAATCCCAAAGCTATGCCTTTACAAGAAAAGGAAGTTTTTGGGTAACTATTTTATTTTTGGGTGAAACATCAAACTAACATTTCCGAGTGGTGAAGGGAAGTTTTCTTTCATTAGCAGCTTTCTCTGTTCTACCTCGATTCTGAATGAGAGTGTAAATGTTTGTAAGGTTCAAAGTTTGAAGACCGAAAATAATAAAACCTTACGATTGAAGCCAAGCGTAAAGTGAGCAGTTTTTTTAGCTTTAATAACCTTAGTTGTTGCAAAACATAACCAATAATAATAATAATAACAATAATAATAATAATATCCCTTTGTGTATGGTTTTAAACAGTGTAGTGTATTTTGGATTACAATTTCTGCTGTTATATTTTATTTTACGGAAAGAATGACATAATTACTGCATTTGCCATTGTTATTTTTACAATAATTATGAAGGTAGAATAAAGGACGGCAATACCCAGCGTTTGCATCTGTATTCACCACACGAAACATTAAAGGTGAGACAGTGTGAACGGCTAAGCTGAGCTTTTACAAATTCACATACATTATATGGTAACATGATGGAAGCGCTCAAGTGCAATTAATTACCGTAATTTACGTTTTACTGGACTTAAATTTTCTCTGCTAGCGTTTGCATTTAAAGAACAATTGTTGAAGTTAATTGCTCATTGCAAACGAGATGTAGAAGTGTGGTAATTCTGTCACACAGCGGCTTCGTGTCTCTCTCTCTCTCCCTCCCTCCCTTTTCCTCACATTCTGGCAGCATGGCTGGAGGACACAAGTTCAAGGTCATTCTTGATTGACCCATACTTTATGTTAGGACTCTGTCTTAAAAACTTGTATGCTAAGAGAAATATGTTTGTACAGCCATATTTTATACTATACTCTTAAGCATCGTTCAGCGAGTAAAGTAAATTATTTAAACGTAGAACATTACTAGTTAAATCGTCTTCAAAAAACTGAAGTAATAGAAAAGCAATAATGTAACATAATCGCAAAAGGACGAGATTTATCATCAGCGGAGTTTGAGTTGCAATTGTTTCGTGCCGTAAATTAATCAATAATCTGTCAAATACTTTTTACTCCATTTGTTTCTGTGTAATAGTTGTTACGTGCGAAAATCCCAGTTTTTTGCTGTGTAAATGGTTACGGACTGAATTAAACGTATTCAAAGGTGTAATAGTTTGTCATAGGTATTCCCACGAGAGATTACGAATTTATCTGATAAAGCTCATCTTCGAATGGGATTTATTATGTCTACTCTATGAATAACATGTAATGGATTATATAAATAATTTCTTTCTTGTGTGTTTAAAATCAAACTAATTCTGTCAGCTGCCAGATAACGGCTTGCTAAATGCATGAACAATCCAATGTTACCTACATTAGGAATGAGAAAAACGCCCACCTCAAAAGCTAAGATAAACTAACACAATGTACACTTTTATCAACATAATTATTTGGAACTTTGACACTGTTATAATGTGCATTGATTAAACACACGATTTTGAAAATTGCAGGAACCTGCTGGTTCTCGGTAATGTGAACTGAACTGCATATGATACTACAGCGGTTCATTTATCCGATAAAATCACATCCTTGCAAGCGTATTGTATGATAAACGACATTCGAGGCATTGCTAAACGTTGTCAGTATAAAATACGCGGCGTATGACGGAATAGGCTCGGTAATTGAGAAGGTGATAATATAGCGTGTGCAACAAACGGTTCGCCGTCTTCTGAATTATATGCAGTAAGAAATTGTTTATATATAACTTTTACTAGGATATCTGTATTAATGTATACTTTAATGTGAGATACACCATACTTAAAGTTTTGTGCCTAATTCTAAATGTAGAATTATTCTTGGGCAGAGATTTTCTGAGATAAGGCAGACAGAGGGGAGAGGAAGTTGTTAACTCCACTTAAATGGAATTGACCCAGTGGCAACTCGGCAAAATTTCGTGTTCTAAGAGGTAACTAAAATTTGATTCCTAATTTTAAAAAAAGTATGTTCATTTTCTGTCCATTCAAAGACGTAGACTACATGAATTACAAGAAAAGACTATCCTTCTCGCTGCAGAGGAAAACACATAATAATAATAATAATAATAATAATAATAATAATAATAATAATAATAATAATAATAATAATAATAATAATAATAATAATAATAATAATGTGCATATTATTATAAGTGATTAGGTTTTTATACAACCAGCGTATTTACTAACCTTCAAAAAGGGATTTGTGAAACAGTGATTTTCTTTTACTTTAATTAGGCTACTGAACGTTTTCTCAAATGTTTCCGCCGACAATCATAGGAGCCAATTATTATATAGGTACTCAAAAAGCTGCAGTTCATTCATTTATTGATTCAAACTCCAATAAAATAAACTCTACCTCAGTTACTGTAAGACGCGTCACTAACGCAGGACAGCGAATTATTAAGATCCGAATCCTTTTGAACCTAACCTTACTTCGCCAGCCAAAATGTACCAATTTTCTTGCATAATATCCACCACCACAAGAACTAAACTATCTATAATGGATAGTTTCCTAAAGAGGTGCCAGAAATGTATGGACAAGACGGTGGCCAGTTTCAGCTTTTCCTTTCATAAAGTTAGTAAGCAAATCCTTTAAAAGTAGTTTTAAAAATGTTTGTATGGTTTCATCCGCGCCTTTCTATGATAGCGGCAGACGGCAATGAGCGCCGAGGACGCGGACAGGAAAAACACCGCGCTGGCGGTTTGTAGTTTTTTGGCTCATCCTGTAGTATTTCATAACTTCCCTGCTTAGAATTGCCTTCTTTATTTTGGAGAAGGTCGTTACAATGACGAGTTTCCCTTGCTTTTGCTTCCAAGCAAGTTTGAATATCTTGAGATTCTACAGACTTCAGCTTACGAAGTACCACAAATATCTCATTAATCTACTGAGGTCACTCCGTTCTTAATTTGAGTAGGTTAAAAATCAAAGAGTCAAAACTTGGAAATTTAAACCTCAAAAGTTTAACTGCAAGCCTTTAAATCGCATGTGTTCCTTATTTAACGAACCGTACAATGTACTTGACAAGAATTTGTGGCAGGGAAACATCTTGCCACAAACAAATTAATTGGTTCCTACTGATCAAACTACCACTGTAAATTTGTTTATGACTAAGCTGCTGTTTATTGGATCTACCGCAGAAGAACGTGGCTTCATAGAAAACTGCAGCACATGGAATTATTTTTCCTGTGCCCCCCGCCATCACTACTTTAGGCCACTAAATTGTAGAAGTTTGAAACCTGCTTTTAAACAATTTGTATTTTCCTCTAACTAGCTATGTATGGAATGTGTTTGACTTACACGGCTTGTTTGAAGTAAAAATCTCCTTCCTCCTGAAAAAGCTCCTTAAATAGGAATGCGCTGGGTTTAAAGGATTGCAGTTATACTTTGGGGTTTAAATTTATTAGTTTAGCCTTCGAGTTTTAACATGTGCAAGCTAAGAATAGAGTCAATTGAGCATGTATTAAGGAAAGGCATGCCACAGTACTTCCCAACAGACGAATGAAGTCACGTGTTTTCGTAAAATACCGGTTGTTACTTTACTATACAGTGCAATCTCTGCTCTACAGGTTGCTACTTATATCTGATATTTAAAGTGAGATTAGTAAATACTCGGTTAATTCAATCTAAATGCAACGAGTATAATAATTCTTCTTCTTAATATCTCGCTTACTTGAATACATTCACACTAAATATGCTTCAATAGAATGTAGATGACCACGGTCAAATTTAAGTTGCTTGCTAAATCGTGCACACGAAGAAGCAGCAGCAGCGAGGGAGGTCCGGTTTCTATAATAGATACCGATGTAGGATCCTTCTCAAGCGGGACTATGGGATGTTTGGGTGGAGCTGCATTCAGTCTCGTGGTTTCCTAGGGTCCAGTTGACTGAAGAAATAAAAGCTTCCGAGAAACTCGGAATGGTGACCACATGCTATAACTGGCGCAACAGTTCTAGACACGTGAAAATCTTAATGGCAGCTATGAAACGAGTTACATACCAGATCAAGAGGTGACCGGTCGTCTGCGTGCTGCAGGAGTGCGTGGGACAGTCATTGTCGAATATCCGCACACTGGTTATGCACTGCACTACACTACACGATAAACTTATAGTTATATACAGTATATTTAAATCCACCGCTGTAAAATGCCCTTAATATAAAAACACTGTCAACCATCTGCCTCCAGTTCTTCCACACCTGACAGCCCTTCCTCTGCTGCGGAATCACTCACATCATTGCCGCCATCACTGCTGTCGCTACTTTCTGCACCATTATCCTGGATGAGAATTTTTTCTAATTGATTTTCTGCAATTCCGTATTTTTTGAAATAATGATTCTCAATTTATTCAACATGTCGATATACATTTTCCCATTCTGGCTTTCCAATTTCTGCAAATCGCTGGCGACATAACTGCTCCACATCTTTTAGTTTAAAAGTGATATTTCTGCAGGCCACCCAGTTTTTGACATCAGCCCAGATTAATTCGATTGGGTTTAGATCTGGGTGATACGGTGGCAGTCTAAGTACATTATGGTGATGTTGTATTAATATCTGGCCAAGTATTATGAGTTATGACTTTTGAAGGGATTTGTTGGCTTTAACTAAGTTATATTTGTTTTACTCATGCTTTCATCAAAAGTTATATTATGCCTAAGCAACCAGGTTTTTATTTCTTCTTTCAAGGAATTTGAGGTAGGTTGTTTGTCAATTTGAGTGTTACCATATTGTGAAGCATTGTCGATAACCAGAATAGACCCAGCAGGCATATTAGGTATCAACATGGTGTTGATCCACTTCATGTAATTTTCTGTATTCATTTCTTGATGAAAATCTCCTGTTTTTTATTGCGACTTGTAAAAGAAGGGCATTTGGAACGAACAGCATGAACGATAATAAGCATTTGCCCTTTGGCAACAGGTGCCTGAAAACCTAATTCGCTATCGTCACTTCAACTTTTAGATGTATGACTGCTGTGTATGTACGACTCATCTTCATACACTATAGTTTGACCCTCTAATTTGTACCTCTGAGTAAGGTACTCTTCCAGCTGAGATCGTATGTCGTGCTTTTCTATTAGAACTCTATTTGGTTTCGTTTTCTTCCACTTAAACCCTAAGTCTTTTATAATTTTTCTGAGATTTGTAGCAGCATCTTGAAAATTTATGCTGATATAAGTACATATAAAATTATAGTCATTTGGAAAGTTAGTATCAGACTGCAAAATTCAGTGCCATAGCCGGGATTTGAGACTTGTAGCACCACCTTGAACATTTATGACATCTTTCAGATTGATGAGCAATCTGCTTATTATTGGCACAGTTTTTTCTTCCACATAGAAATTGTGAAACGTGCACCGAATGACGCATTTGTCGAAATCGTCTATTTCTGTAATACGTTTAAGGACCTTATGTTTCTTCACAGGTGTGTCAAATGCTACTCTTTCATCCATATGGTTTTTCTTATCTTTGAGAAATCTGGAAACGGAACTCAGTGAAACAACAGTTGCTTTGGCTACTCTTTCTTTCACTCTCTTAAGGCTTTTGTGGAACTCGGGTAAACATATATTTTCTTCCTTCATCTCTGCTTCTTGCTTCATGAAGTCGAGGACATTTGCAATTATTTCCCTGCTTTGAATACGTAATACCTTACCATTTAACTTTGAAAACGTAGGAGCCATGGTTATAAATATCACAAATATAAAATAAGCACTATTTACGTACTGCTCTCTTAAAAATTACAACCAGATGCAGACACTTGCTATGCAGACTGTATGTGTTACGCGCTGTGAGTAAGCAAAGGTGTTATATCGCTTTCGTTGATTAAGCTAAACACAAACCATTCCTAGGCTCGGCAGCTGGGGTGGAAATCAAGGTCACGATTCCAGAAGTTTTGCGCCAGTTATACCTCAGTTCATGATGGAGGCATAAACCAAAGCGGTCGTGTGGTCGTTTTTGGTTCGCTTTGTGCTGTCGCGTTTGCCTTTTAGACAGTTTAGATTTTTTAGTAATCCTGTTAAACCCGTTAGACATTTGAAGCATCATTTGGCACCATTTGTTAAGTCTTTTAAGGCGATTTTTATGAATTTATAAATTTTAAAGTTTCATTTTAATTGATTTATGTATTATGTTGTTCTTTAGGAAGGCACTTTGTGAATATAATAGATATTGGGTGCAAATAAAGCATTTGCATGCTGATTAAATTACTTACTGTTGTAAGTTTTATTAGCTCTTTTGCTTTTAGCATTTTACTTGGCGATTTCTGAGGTTAATCAGTCAACTTATATAAGGATCACTGCAGGGTAGCCGTCCACACAATATATTATTTAATGTTTTAAGATAAAATAGTTCTCTCAGTCCTGTAGCACAGTGATTAATAATTTAACGTACTGTCACCTTCTCCGCGTGCAACTTCATGGTTGCACCCTTCATACGCTCCTAGGTTCAGGGGAGTGCCTTAAGCAAGGAGGTTTGTTTATATCCTCTATATCGTAAAGGCTAGTTCTCGTTATGTGCATGAATGTACCAAACAAGGTCATAGTTTCGGTTTATGCTTGCGGTATTTAGTTTTGCATAAACAAGGTTTTGTCAACTAGTTAAAATTACTCAGAATACAGCTGCACAATCTTAATCGCCTCGTCACAGAGTTCAGAGCTAGAAAATCAGAAAGAAGGAATTAAAGAAGCCGCTGGAATGCAAGCGTTTCAGAGTAGGTAGGTACTTCATTCCCCTTCTTATTTTGATAAGGGCTGTACACCAGCATTTTATTGCTATTACTGGAGTATTCTTCAAATCAATGGATAATTTCTCTAGTATTCATGCACTATTAAAAGTGCCTTTACTTCTGCTTTAAAACATGTTATATTTCTGAATGTATGGCTTATGCTATGAAAACAAGTTTAAACATTTTATTTGGCTTTGAAGGTGATGAAATGCCAGTTTTTTTTCTTTTCTTTCCAGTTCACAAGGCATATTAACCTCAATAACATAGACACCTTGTATTTCTCATAGTGAATACCTAACGAAAATGTTGCTTTCCATACTACGTCTTTTGCAGTCTGAATCGGCCATACGATAGGTTTAATCCTTTGGGGAGATAGTAGTAAGAAGAATAAAATGTTTCTTCTACAAAAGAAAACTTTTAGGAAAATCAAAACAGTACGGTTGATTCAACTCCCTGCAGACTTCTGTTTGTTGATTTACACATTTAAAACATTTATGATCCCTATATTTTGGACGTTTTACTCCTTTAACACGACTTAGAGTAATAAAGACACTAGGTTAAAATATAATAAATATCCCTTATTTTAGATTATCAAAAGCATACACAAAGTTACACTAAGATAATGTTAAAAACCTAGATAACAAGCTGAAAGTCCAGAGTATAGGCATAGTTAGTTGAACACTCCTTATAGTCCATACAAGAATTTCTAAGATTTTATGATATTATCATGTAACTCTGTTTAACAACATTTTGCACTGTTATTTCTTATGTAACGTATCAAGAGAAAATGAATACTACTTACTGCAGCAAATCCACCTGACTGCAACTTAAAACGTCCATTTTAGAAAAAAAAATGAACTGTTGCATACTTTTTACTCGCACCCACATTCGCACGTCCAGACTGACTCTGCAGAGGACTGTCTCTGTTTAAATAAAACTTCCCCACTTCAGCCGGGAATCGAATTCGGAACCTCTGGGTTGAGAAACCAGAACGCCGATCACTCCACTACAGAGTTAGTTATTGTAATTGAGATAATTCATTACACATTCGTTGTAGGAATGAGGAAGTTACAGTACGTTAAAGCGGATCGGTATGTGGTACATTTGAAATTCCACGCTGCTTGCATTCCATGAGAAAAAAACGAATAGCGACTTACCAGTTGAAAAAGATGTAGGTATTCAGTGGCGTGCATTCAGGGGAAGCAACCGAACTACTGCTGTAACAATAAGTATGGAAATTGAACACGGGAGATCTTCGTCTGAAGGCCGACACATTAATGTTGCCAAACACCATGGAGATACACCATATACACATTTATTATTATTATTATTATTATTATTATTATTATTATTATTATTATTATTATTGGCATAATCACATGGTTATTCAATATCGTCACGCTTCTTCCAAACAGAAAAAATATATTAAATTGCTGATAAGGTATTGAGAGCGGAATCGAAGCAACGTCCCTTCGGCATCAACTGCGCACGAGAGTGAAGGTCGCGGGCCATGTGCGTGTTTTACTGCTCCAACCGAAGTTAAGCTTGGGAGAGGAGTTAACAGAGTAACGTACGGTCTGCTGTTCCACATAACTCTGCCCGTATCTCTTAACGCACATTGGTTGCTGTCGTGGAATACGATACAAAATAGTTCCTTATTTAACATGATAATTTACCTTAATGCATTCAAGAGATTGTCAAATTTAGATTTTCATAACCGCATGAATTAAATATATTACATAACAGCGTTAATGCTTCTAACATGTTTGCAAATTATTCAACAACAAATAGATGGCAGGGTCCTTCGGTTTAAACCTGCCTCTCAGAATGACGTGGGCACAATGTGTTTACATCGGTTTTATCGCCTATTGTCACCATTCGATGGTGTACCACAACCAACCAGGGGAAAGGGGAAGAAAACGCATCGCGAAAGAATACACATTTGCGGGGCAAAACAGGGTTTAGTGTACCCGCAAAAGTGCTAGGTACTTACGTATTTGAGAAATTTATTGAGCCATTAGCCGGACTGTCCGCTAAGCGTTTACGATTTCTGTAGCTATAGCTATTTTGGGGGAAATAGAATAGAAATTTCGTTTGGTGATCAATTGCACATGATATACACAATCGAAAGGTAAGACTGAACAGGGAAATCCTTAAACATACTTATTACTGCAGCAAGTTTTCTGGGAAACAAGATTTGGCCTTTCGAGGATACAATGAAACGAAGTTTCTTTTAATCAGGGCAATTATGTGGAATAGTTACCCTGTTGAGCATGAACCTCTTGGCGGAGCACTTAGAAGCCGTGTTTAAAACATTTACTAGTTGAATTCAAACGATCTAATACATTGCAGAACTATCTGACAGTTATCAGAATTTCACTGCAATGGAAAATTGATTGCACAAATGTTTGACGGCGCGGGTACTATGGCGAGACATTTGAATGGAATTCAAGCATTAATCAGTCACACATCCTGACCCCTCTTTTTGTGCTTTCCCTGTTATGACCCACGCACTAAACCTAGTTTTGTCTCAAACTACCAATCAAATACCGGAGTGTAAAATACTTTTAGTTCGCTTAATGAACTTGCAGGTTTTTGTTTGTTTGTTTGTTTTTTGCCCATACAATATTCAAAACGTGTTAAATTTTTATGATACATTTTTGCAGTGTTGACTTCCACACGTCTAACGTGATGGAATTACACGTCAAGGTTGGTGAACATTGTGTGCGGGAACAGAACTAAACTTTGTGATGTGTTCAGTGCTGTACTATAGCTTGTCTCAACCTTAAAAGACAAAAAATAAAATAAAATTGCAATACGCCATCTTGGTACCTTGTTTCCTACAGCAGGACGTGTATTCCGAATTTGTGATGTATTTAACACCTCATTCGTTTTATTCATTATTGTACAGATTTTAACTGTAATCTAGTAAGAAGCAATTAGATCAAAATGGGTTAAATAAAAATAAAAATATAGTAAGAATACAAAATCTAATAATTATAATTTAAATAAAAATATATTCAACTACTGTTACTGGAAGCCGGCAACATAAAACAACTGCCATCCACTTCTTAATGTCTAGTAAATAAGAGTAACAAAATATTCCATGCTAATCTAAACTACATTCTAACCACTGATTTCCAATACCCAAACTACACTTTATATGTTCATTATCATATATATATACGTGTATGTATATGTATATATTCATTTTCAACTACTCATAGATTATTTTATAATAAAAATATATTTTCTTATAATCTCATATCGAAATGGAAAGTTGTAACACCTATATTTATTTGTTTATTCTTTCTGTATTACTTCAATACATTTTCCTAAAAATGTTTACTTTAACCATTCACTTTTCTTAACATACTTTGAATAAATTACAGTACTTAGTCATTTTATTAAACTTAGCACTCACTCTGGATTAAATTAATCTTCTCTTGTTCTTTTTATCGTTAACATCACTTAACACTCACATAATTCCTTTATAACTTTTCACTTCACTTAACGCAGTAATCAGTATATTTATCACTTTTGTGAAACTAATACTTCACCTTTTCTTTAAAATAAAAATATTTCACTTCAGTTATTCACTTTTATCTCCACTTAACATTCTTCGCTGCACTTTCCTCTCGACGCCATCGTCTTCCTCTCGCCCAAAACCGTAATTCTACCGCTCCTGTTCCCACCTCCCGCTCCAGGCGCCCACTTCTACCTACTATCAACTCCTCCCTTTGATCATCCTCCTCCTCTCCCGTTATCCTCCTCTCTGCTATTGACTCCATCTCCCCCTCCGTAAAGACACATTATCCTATGCAGAATCT
Organism: Deroplatys truncata; assembly: GCA_030765065.1. Lineage (NCBI taxonomy): Eukaryota > Metazoa > Arthropoda > Insecta > Mantodea > Mantidae > Deroplatys > Deroplatys truncata. Next base: position 11,205,839 of record CM060982.1, read on the forward strand.
TTTAGGATATTGGATTATATCATTTCGAGTCTTTATAGATTTCTGTGGGTCCAAATTTTTAAAGAAAACGCATTTTTCAATAAAAGTTCGATATTTGCTATTTCTATGCTTATCGTGCAGTAACTAATGAACTAAACAGTAGAACGCAACATTGTAGTTTTCTTAGTTAGTCTAGAGTGCTGATATCTGCTTAGTTAGAATTCTCTATCTTTAATAACATGAGCATTATAATTTTTAAATTAAATATTTTCGAAAAATTCTGTACCTGTATAGTAGAAAACTTAGGTAGGGAGAAACCTTTTTTTGCTATTGGGTTTAAAACGAGGACCAAGTGAGAGAAAGTGTTGAGGAGGGTTAGAGGCAGTTTTTAAAAGAAGCCGGGATATTGTAACTTCTTGCATTCATTGTGTATGACAATCAAAAGTCATCCATCTAAACAGCTGACAGGCGTCAGGCACAAGGCAGTAAAGGTTAACATCACTTGTAAGGAAGTGTGTACTTTATGGCTGTGAAGTGTTTATGTAGGTAGACGAAATGTTGGTCAACTAAGAAGAAACGCAAAATAATAACGGATTCAAGTAAAGTAAGTGCTACTAAGTCCGTAAAAGAATAGCTAAGGCTACCGCGTGTTCAGAAACAGTAGTGTACAGGATAAAAAAGTAACGAATGAAAGGATCTCTAAGGACGCCATAAAAAAGAAAGCAAAAAAGGGTGGGGAAAACAAAAACACGCTAGTTTAACGCAATATGATCGAACAAAGCGAAGCGGAGAGCGACGCATAGTTCATCCTTTGCTGTTTGAAAACCTTTCACCCACGTTGAATGTAATTTTGTCATGGGTAAACAGTGTTGATACCCTACAAACTTGCTTTTATCATTTTATATATGCATATTTGTTTGATAATATGTGTTTTTGTCTGTAATATTATATTTTGAAGCACTGAAAGTACAAAGAGGAGAGATAAAACTCAAATGAAAATTGAATGTCTTACAATAGCCTGAAATTGCAGTGCAGATATTTCACTATTTGGTGATGTATATATGGCGCCAAAGTTGTGAGCTTACGTATAGTACATTGGCAACAGTACGCCCCTCTTAACCTGTAGTGTCTTTTAAGGTGAGACGCGCTATAGAATACACTCAAGAAATTGAGCAAGATATTTTAGCACCAGAGCTAAAAGCTCTGCCACTTCTTGACGCTTTTGGAAGATTTCAAATGTATTTTTCGCTAAAGCACATTCTACCAAATATTCACCTTCATCGATGTGTTGTGCAACAGTCTTCAAAACCAAACAAGTGATATTTTATATCGTCAACAGAAAATCCAAGAACTCGCCGCTTCATACCCGCATTACGTGATGACTGTGAACGGCTTAGAAACCGTGTCTCAAGTAGGAGAGTCTTCGAAGAGGAAAAATGTCAACTATAAACGCAACTGTTGCGATGTTAGATAAAATACACACACACACGCCACCATATATAGTGGCATGTAGCCTGCTCTTCAAAGGAAAACAGACCTTAGTAGCAAGAGGTCCATTCCAAAAACGAGCGGTTAGTGGCTGCTGTTACATTACATGCGACAGCAATACGATGACTATCATAGTTCTGTAACCTAATTTATAATGAACGAAGGTTAAATGAACGACTTAAACTAGAAAAAGGAGTTACAGGCGAACAGAGTGCTCGTAGCTCAGTTGGTCAAGTTGACGTTCCCTATCCACTGTAAGTGTGCCCGCGGTTCGGGTCCCAACACGCGCTTGAACGTTTTTTGCTTGTTCTTGAAGTGATTTCAGAGTATTCGTCTGTCACTCTTAAAAGTGTAGCAGTAAAACAAATAGGCATACAGATGAACAAACGACAGTGTATTTTACGAGTTATGCAGTTTTCTGTCACTAGCTTCATTATAATTATTTTGAAAAAGAAACTGCACCAAAGCGTTGAACAATTAATGCAATTTTCAAAACGTATAAAATTAATAAAAACAATTGCAAAATGCCAGAATACTTAACAGATTATTATTGATGGTTTCTTATAGGTATACCTACATTAAAAATGAAAATGAACTCTCAAAGTGGTTAGCGAATACTTGCGGAAGTCGTCGTTGGTCTAGATATGACGAAGACACACCTGTAGCTGTACAGCTAAGCTTATCTCCTATGAACCTCACGGCCCATTAAGTCGGTACAACCATGCAATGTATTCCAGTGATGAGTACGCTGACATGCTACTTATTTACGGAGAAGTATTTAGCCTAAACGCCAGCATGAAAATCGATTTGCAGGAAGACGACAGACAACCTGTATCCAACACTTTTCGGAATGTTGAACGTTGCTTACTATAACAGAGCACGAAAGCACAGGTCCTGTAGGAGAAGCACAATTACCTCTCATCATATGGAAGTGATGATTTTAGACTCTGCGGCACAAGAGAGAACACCAGTAAGTCATCAGTTATGCGAATAACAATAAATTTCCCCTTACAGCTACACCAGCAACTCCATGGTTGTGAAGCTAGAGAAACTTTATGCTGGTGGGTATTGCGCAGAAAGTTCTATTTTCAGATGAATCAGGTTTCACAACTATGGAACAATGAATCGCCACAACATGCACTACTGGAGTGTCGATAACCCTCATTAGGTAAGACAGACAGCTTTTCAAGACCAATGGGGAATTAAAGTACGGCGTGGCATTTTGAGTGACCACGTAATCGAGCCACATTTCTTCGAAGGTCGCCTTAGGGAACACGCTTCCTTTAAAAGGATCTCCCTCCTCCCTTTACGATATACATCCTGGAAGACGGATAGGAAGGGGAGGACCTGTCTCGTGGTCCGCCAGATCTCCCGATCTTACACCACTTGACTGGTTACTATGGATTCATTTAAACCAATTGCTGTAAAGACAACAGCCGGAGAACTTTAATCGTCTTCAGTAACGAATCAGTGAGGCTTGCATGTCTGTTACACCCCAGATGTTACTACGGGCCAGGTTGTCATTGCAACATCGCGCACAGATCTGTATCAACGAAGGAGGTCGTCGTTTCGAACAGCTGCTTCGCTAAATGAAGAAGTTTCATTACTAAGTTCTTGCAGACATATCGGAAACGCATTTATCTGGTGAATATTGAGAAGTAGCGTGTTAAGTTATGAGCATTGAACCTGGGTTTCTTTCCAGCTGAAAGCATTGCTGAATAAGTAATTGATAAATAGACTGTAATTGTCAGCCTGTTTTTGGTACCTTTCTTTTAAAAGGAGTCTTGTTCTGTAGTATAATCTAAAATGCATACGTTTTGAAACATTGTATGAATACCTGCATACTTAGGTATTTAGCTGAACATTAATCAGCATGCATTAGACGGTTTTCTTTTCTTTTGTATTTCCTGTAATTAGACTGTTAAAGTTAGACAAAGTGTAAAAATTAAACACAAATTAAGAGAATGTGTGGGTTGCCAGGGACCCTGCACTTGAAGCAGAGGGTCCGCGATGATTAGGAGAATTATTGCATTGCCTCTGGCGTCCGCCCTGTGGCCGCAATGCCAACTCGGATGTTTGGCATTGAAGTCGCCGGCTAGAATCGCACTGGGATGTAGGGATAGAAGTCTTAAGGTAGTCGTTGGGCACAAACTGCCTACCTGGAGGGTGGTACACGGAGACAACCAAAACTTCCGTTCCGTTGATGTCCATGCATATAGCTGTGGCCTCTATGGTTTGAAGAGGTGGGAGCTGGATTGGGCGGTGGACCACGTTCTACCGCACAAGAAACGCCGTGCCACCTCCTGGACGACCCTGGCGATCCGTTCTGTGGCAGACGGACGTTGTAATATATACACCACAGTGCGTTTACGGATATCCTACGGTTTCAGATTCAAGAGTACGTAAACTAGACGATTTGAAATCGTAGCTCAAGCGTCAACAGATATGGCTGTCGTCTCCTCTGGCAATACTATGAATAAGATTTCCTCTGAAGTTTCTATATCAGTTACTCATAAACTTGTTAAACATGGCATACCATTTTCCAGTGGGGAGTTTGTGGAGGAGTGTATAGCTTCAGCAGTAACCACTTTGGCGGAATGGTAGGTATACCTGAAAAGCATAATGCTGCAAAAACAGTGTCTCTTACTGACACGATTGCTAGACGCGTTGACCTCATCGTAGCTCAAAGCAAGAAGAAAAATGTATTAAAATTAAAATAATGTAGTTACTCTTCTCTTGCTGTTGATGAATCGACGGATATTGCGTCCGCGCTCAGTTGAGGACTTTTGTGTACTGCATTAATGATCAAGGAACAGTAGATAATTTATTTCTGGCAGTTTCTCCTCTCTCAGGCACACACCAGGATATTTATAGCCCTATTACCGGCTTCCTAATATGCAATGATGTCAACATATCGAAGTTGATGAGTGTGGTTGCAGAGGTGCACCATCAATGGTGGATAAACGCAAAGGATTTGTTACTCTTCTTGAAAGGTAATAAATGCTTTCTTCCATTCATTCATTATTATTGCTTAAGTCATATTGAAAGCTTAAATGGGGTTTTGAAATGTGCTCCTAAAATTTCAGAACACTTCAAAGTAATTGTCAAGTTAATAAACTTTGTTGTTGCAAGACCCCATAACAAATGCCTGCTGAAAGTCTCCTTGAATGATTCATCGGTGCCATATTTACAACTAATCCTTCATGTTGACTTTCTTTGGTTAGGTCTTGGCGATGCTATTATGAGGAGCTGGAAGGTATTCGTTCCTTCAAATGGTTTTATTGAAAACTTCCCTGAATTGTTTGAGGACTATTTCAAGGTTAATATTCTTTCATAGAATAGACCGCTTTCAGTATATGAAGAGCTTAATAAACTACTTCAGGGCGGAGGAAACAATTTGTGATATAAATCATTGCAGTTTAAGTTAGAAAGTGCAGCAGCTAACTTCCTAGAACTTATACACGCACTCTTGAGGCTTAGCCGAACCCAGACTAAGTGTCCTAAAATTGTTAATCTGGCAAGTCAAGATCTTTTGAATGAAGTTGAATGTCGTTATGACTGTTCATGCAGAAGTTGAATTAATTGATTTTTTAGTCCGCGTTAGCTTTGAAATATCTGTTCAGAAGGAGATATACTTAACATTTTGGGGATAAGAAGACACCAAAAGGTTCCAAATATTGTGAAGTGTTTCTCTCAAATGTTTGGCTATGTTGAGGATGAATTACCTTTGCGAGAAAGCTTTTTTTTCACTGATGAAACGCATCAAGAACCAAACACGATCATGATTAACTGATTCATATATGTAGGACTGCGTATAGCTGCAAGCGATTTCTCCCTGAACATTGCTGAAATACGTAATAACATTCAAAGCAAAGATCTCATTAGCCTAGGCGAGTCCTTGCGTTTTTACTAAATATATCCAGTTTCATATTACTGGCGAACTGGGCATTACTTTTGGGTGGTGCTCTCTCTTAGAGGTTGAAAATCCCTGCAGGATCTCGTTAACCTGGAGACTAGTTTAAAAATATATGCATTTGTTAATTAACGTTATTCCAATTCATGGTGCTGGCGTATTTGGTGTTACATGTGCGTTTGCTCAAACTCCTAAAAAGGTTGAGAAACCCTGCTTTAATTTAAACTATTACCAGTTGTGATTTTAATCAAGGCAAGCCTGTTCCTTGATTTACTATTGTTTACTTAAAAACTAATATATATTCATTGTTTCGGCTATCTATATACTTGCCGCACCCACTGTATTTGAATATCCAAACCAATAACAAAGAATATCTCGAAAATGGTTAACGCCATAATTGTGTTTGTTTGGTTTACACCACCCCGCCTTTAACTGCAATAGTCATATCTGCGGCCTTTACATTGTATACTGTTGTCAGTGGTTTCAAATTCTTTTCTACATTAGATCTCTCCCTCTTTCACGCACACACACTCTCGTCCATACTTCCTGACTCTGGCGAGGATAGGGAATAATGTTAGCTAGAGAAACATTTCACTACCCAGCCGTGAATCGAACCCAGGACCCCTCGCACAGTATATAAACATTTATTTCACATAGATTGTTTGCTTTAACGAGATCTAAATTATTTTTGCAGTAAGATTTTTGTCCATCTCTTACAGTTTCCAATTATTCAAAAGCCATTCAAAATTAAGGACACTTCACAGGCTGTTCTAGAGGATTCAATATGTAGTTTTATTTGTCATGCATATATCTTAAACACGTGATATTTTAATAACAATAGTTGGAGCCATTTTTGAAAAAAATAAAAAATAATTAAAAGTTTTTCCATGTATAGGGTAATTTGGTTTGGGATATATTTTTGAAAATCTTCGCGTCACATCCTTAGATGATGCTAAACTTAAATACCAAGTTTGCTAATTAACCGGATTTTCGTTTTTGAATTAAGCTTTTTCACACCTGCGCGCGGTTCTTTTCCTAGAAATGTTTTTCACCTTTTGTTCAGGAAGCTCCTCAAAACGTGTATTTCCTGTGAAATCTTGGGTATCAGTTTTTGGGTGGAATGCATACTTCCTCCACTTACTATAGGTGAGTAGTACAGAAAGTAAACCTATCGTTGTAAAAATTATTATTGTGCAGCTTGTGTAAAACCTCGTGACAGTCCCCCAATCTTGAAGCATAAATGCGCAATAGTCCACTTGCATAATGAGACAGGTAGGGGGTCAGTGTTCTACGTACTGTTGAGTGTGATATTGCAAGCTTACATAGTTGTTTACAATGCGTTGTGTATGTGATTGCCTTCAAGTTATGATATCATTTCTAGTCCCTTTCTCCCCACCATTTCTCCTCTCTTGCGCACATGGAGTGCCACAGCATTTCACACAAGCTGTAAAACGAATGATTGCATTAGGTCTAATGATCCACTGAAGCAATATTTTCTTGTAGCAATTTGTGGCCCACTGTTTAAATTCACTTACTTGATAGAGTAATGCAGAAATGGCGAAAACGGGAATCGCAAATTATGTGAACTCGTAGGCGTCTCTCTCTCTCTGATGCCTGACCAATTGTGTTTCAAATGATGCAGAGAGATGCAATGCGTGTTGCACATTTGGTTATCGCGGAAGAAAGGCATTTCCGTCACCCCTGCGACACTATATTTCAGGGACTGCGTCTGCGGTCCAATAGCGATTTGGCTTCTCAATCCAGAGGACCCGGGTTCGATGCCCAGCTGGGTTGGGAAATTTTTCTTCAACTGGAGTCGTTCCCTATTCCTATGAATGTGCAAGTAAATGTGTGCGTTTAATAGCAAAGTATGTACTTAAAAGAAGCACGGTTAATAAAAGCCTACATTACAACGAGCAGTAACGCCATCAGCTGTTTCTCAAGCTCTCTATATGACCATAGGAGTTAAAGGGAACAATTAAAATGTGTATTTGAAGAGTGCACCTTGAGAAGTTTGGGGCCAGACTCAGTAGAAGTATAATTTAAAATGCCACATACCCATGTAGCATTTTTTTTCAGAAGTTAAGTGGTTTTCTGTGAAATAAGATAGTAAGCGCAGTATAGTATTTTTCCAACAAATCTCAAACTTAAAGGCTAACATATCATTTTGATAATTATCAAATTAAGAGGTTAGTATACAAATAGGCATTTCTAGAAAGTCTTATAATTTATTGCTGTTATTGCTATAATGTATAAAAATATTGCATTTCTACGAGAATAAAAATGATTATCGTTTAAATAGGGAGACTACGGAAACCAGCCTGAGGCCCAGCAGCAGCTGATCGGAAGTGGAGGCCTTTCAAGTCTTCTGTTCCCATTCGAGCTTTAGAAAAAACCCTCAGAGTTCGGGAGGGGCGGGGGGTAGTTCCCCCCTTGCAGGAAACGGTTGGTCAAGTACAGTCTCATTCATCAATAAGAGGCACCTCCATTTCCGGCTTCCGGGTTCCTAACTTGGAACTCGGGTAAACAAGTTACCTGCTTCCTGAAAGTAATGGAGCAATTTCAGGTTTACACCTGCGGCTACATATTGCAAACATTAGCAGTGTATGTACAGAGATTATCAGATCTTCAACATTAATTACTCTTACTTTTTGCGGTTAACGGCATCTGTAACTCTTCTGGAGAATTTAATTTGTCTTAAGAATATCAGTTTCATTAACCCTAGACAGGTGGCGCATGTACATCTTACATTAGTGGTGGCGCGGGGTCACTCGCGACCCCAGGAATAAAACGATTGTTGTAAATGGACCGAATTAATAAATGTATTTAATTATTGCTTACATATACCGAGTAATACATTATGTATTAAAATAACTGTTGGTTGTAGAAATCTACTTTAAAAAATAAAACAAAAACTTTGAATTCACAGTTCCTTGCAATTTGCACTGATGTGCAGCACAAAAAATATATTTAGATGTTCACTTCACTCATAATCATAAAGTATCACGGCTAATGTGTTTTTTTTTCATCTCGACAATAAGAACATATGTTGATACTCATATTATAATTCACACACAGCTACTACACACGACTACACTATGGTCTTTGCACACCTGCTGCTTACATTTTACATACGAAAATTTGTCTTTCTGTCTGCATTCTCGGACACACATTACACCTCATTCTTTTCTTCACTGGCAATGCCTATTCTTGATTTTCTGGTTGTGTTGCATTTATAAAATGCCGTGTTTTCTCAAGCAGTAATTCTATAGGGGATTTTGCATTTTTAGCTGCAGATTTTCCATGCCGTAACGCGATCCTCTTCTGCACTTTGCTCACTTTCACTATTTGAACTCAGTATTTCAAGTTCATCTTCGGTTTCGCTGCCTTCGCCACCTAATGCTTCCTCTTCTTCCACTTCCCTTATTAGGGCTAATAACCTTGCTTGATGTTCCTCATAACACATATTGATATAAAAACAGCACTACGTTTAAGACTAAAAAATATGTAAATATTATAACCACAACTTCTCGAAGGTTTAGCTGAAAACACACTGTAATTACAGAAACAATATGCAGACGAGACACATAACAGGCAACGGGAGAGGTGGCGTAGGGTATTTCCTGCCCTCATTTCAGCCGAAGAACACAAATAGCCTATATTCTAGGAATGTATGACCTGATTTCAATGCTAATGACCTCTAACAAAAGCCAAGGAATGCAGCGAAAGGTAAGGGAAAGGCAGGGTTCAGGTATCCGAAATCATTACATATAACTTGCAAATAAAACTGACTGGGGTCAGAAAATACCCCGCGCCACCTCTCTAGGGTTAAGTGCTTTCCTTCAGACTTATGTTTGACTCGAGATGAGTTAAAAGAAATAAATGCAAAATGAACCTGAAGCACGTAAGTGTTATATGTTTAATATTTAACTTTAACCCCAAGAAAATGCTTACTTAAACATCACTTTTACTATATTCGCGTTCTGGTTGGACCTCGTAGCTCTTGCATCTGAGGTCACTGTGGATGAAATTCTTTCCTTAGGAATAGCTACATGTCTGTACATTTGACATTTACGTATCTACACGTGCACCCTTGCCACTTTTTTTTCTCTCCTGCTTAATAGATGTATCTTTTTCCTTGCACCAAATACAGAACAGACAGAGTCTGAGACACCGAACTTAATGTAATGACCGTGGTGATAACGCTGGGGCTCTAACTCCAAATCATGAAGCAGGCAGGCACTTTTACCCATAGTTATGCACGTTATGGGAGAATTTTTAGGGAAAAAATCTGATGTTACATTCACGTGACTTTCTCTACCCATAACATTTATTTTTATATAGTTGCTAACCGCTTACTCTAACGCAAGCTTATTGTTTCATCTTGATCGAGAGAAGCATTTGCAGATATCTACACATTTCGTTGTAGGTACAAGAGGGATACAGGAAACTGAATCGTAAGTCAGATGTTCAAGAGCCGCCTGCTGTGGCTTTTAAATTCCATTCTTTCCATAACATCCCGAGAAGCAAGTTAATGGCAATAGATTGTTAAAAAAGTTACAAAGTATTGAACAATTGAAACCAATATTATCGATATTTCGGAAATAGCTGATGCCACAAAAAAGTTTCTTGAAATAAATTGTGCATTTTGAGATCCACCTTTTTCAGTAGTATCTATAATTTCGTCCATCTCTTAACTTTTACCAGTTATACAAAATTATAAAAATTTCTTCCAAATGAACTGGACTACAAAGGCTATTCTCAGAACATTCAAGATATACATTTGCCATGTCTTCTTCACTTTGTGTTCTATAGGTGAAACAAGCCCTCCTTCTATCTTCTTTTTGGCCGTCCTGGATTTATTTTCCCTCTCGGAATGTTGTCCTTTGCTATTCATACAATTCTTTCCTCAGACAACCTGGATACATGTTCATTTCATTCTTTCTTCCTTCTTGCAACCCATTCTGTCACAGGCTGATCCATCTCTCCTCGTTTCTCTGGGTTATACAGTGTCTAACCAATTATTTTTCTCAGCACTCTCTCTTAGGTTGTTTCCGTCATTTGTTGCGTTATTGTGGTCTCTGACCTTGTTTCCAACATAACTCATTATTGGTCGGACAGCTGTTTTATCAGTTTTAACTTTTGTTTATTTTCTCATGTATTTATATCTGCACACAAATCATTACGGCAGATAGTTTTGCTACTCTTAAAATTTAATGGTTAATTTCTTGAATTAAAATTTCCCTCGCTTGTAACGACAACACTCAGATAGTCGAAGATCTATAATTTTATTTTCAATTTATAGTTTGCATCGCAGCGGTACTTCACTAGTAATGCTTTTGATTTGTTAATGAAGATCATGTTAAAATTCTGACATTTAATATAACACTGGTATAAAAGTCTCTACAGGTTATCCTCAGTGTTTGTCACAAGAATAATATTATGTGCATAACACCGTGTTAATCCTTTTGTCTCCCATACTGTATCCAAATTCATATTTGTATTACAATACTAAATATTAGTTGACTTAGAGAATCGCCTTGTCTCACTGGGATTTTCTCAGACAATTGTACTTGGGTGTTTATTTGGCTAAAATTGTTAAAATACACGTTTTCAATTAATTTGATAAGCCCATTTGGTACATCATCATCATCATTATACCAAATTTGTAAAGCATGATGCAACTGCAATCTATCAAATGCCTTTTCAAGCTCGAGGAAACACATATATACAGGTATATTAATTCTGTTTCTTTTTCTGAAAGTTATTTAACTACAACTATTGCAACAGTGCAAGATCTACCAAGTCTAAATCCTTGCTGAATATTAGTGTGTGTTCTTATGAATTAATTTCGTTGTGATCTTGGAAACTACATAATAGATTGATTTCTCTAAACATGTAAAGTCTGTTTGTTCCCCTTTTTGAATACAGGTAATAGGATGCTGATCTTCCATTACTATTTATTAACTTTACAACTTCTGTATAGTTTTTCTCCTCTATATTATTAAAATTTCATTGACTCCAGTTGATTTACGACTTTTAAGATTCTGTATAGTCCTTGTAAAGTCTTCAGTACCTTCATTAATATTTATTTAGCCGTCCTCCGTGGTCGCGGAGTACTATGCTAGCCGCTAGATCTCGAGGTCTCGGGTTCAAATCCGGCGGAGGGGACGGATTTTTTCGGGCGTAAAAATTCTTAGCATGGCTCCTTTCGAAACTGAAGTAAAGCCGGTGATCCCGTGTCGTAGATTTACGGCACGTAAAAGAACCTCAAACGCGATAGAGGCCTCTGAGCAAAATTTCCGATCTTTCACGCCCAATACAGAATGGGACACTAAAGACCATATTTGTTAAAGAGCGTCCATAAATAAAACCTTTTTTCAATCAACATTTATTTGAATGGGTCGTGGTTTTATGGCATTTTGATTTTCTTGTCCATTATACAAGTTTCGGAAATATTTAATTAATGCCTCTTTCTTAATGTGTGTGGTATTAATGTATTCCTTAGTTTCTTTCTTTTGATTTCTGTCTTCCAAACCAGCTTTTGTAGTCCATATTCCCTTTGTAAATTGTTTGTGTAACCTGCCCAGTAATCTTCTTTTAGTTTCCATATTTTTGAGTGACGTCATTTCTAACTCTCTTATATGTTGCTTTAGTTAATTTATACTGTAGATATGCAGCTGTTTTTGTTTAGCTAATGTTTGGATTTCTTCGCAGAACCAGCAAGTTTTACATTCTGCGATTTGACACACTTAAGCTTTCCTTCCTAATACTTCTTCAGCGGCCTTTAGTTACTTTCTCTACCACCTACATAGTAGTTGGAGAAGGTATTGCATTCCATCCACAGATTCGATATCGAGATTTCACCATAAATATGTTTTGAGGCACCCTGAATCCAAATAAAGCGGTTTTAGAAAAAAAGTTCGTGTGAACGACAGAACTAATAAACAGAAGGTCGGATAAATACCAAACTTGGTATTTAAGTCCAGTGTCGTCAAAGATGCGAATTGGAAGATTTTCAAGAAAATCCCTCCACTAACTACCCTTTACGTGGAACATGTCTGGAATGTTTTATTTTTTAAAAAATGGCTATAACGATTTTGATTAAAATATCATGCACTAAAGATATTTGCATGGAAAATAAATTTTATATCCTGAATTTTCTGGGAATAGCCTCTGAAGTCCTCTTCATTTCGGAAGGACGATAGACGAAAACGCAATACACAAAATGTAGATCTCATTAAAACAAGCAATTTATTTCAAATAATATTTTTGTAGCATAAGGCATTTCCGAGATATGTTATTAATGGTACTTTGTCATTCTTTTCAAGTTCTGTCGATTTTCAGTTGTTTGCCGCAATTGCATTGAAAGAGTATAGAATTTTAACGCCAATATATAGGTAGCGTCCAGTTCTTCACATCTAACTATCGTTATTTCCTTTGTATCTAATAATGAAATGCGTAACGTAGCCAATTCTACACAGGTTTATCTCCATTAAAATCAAGTAGATAGAAAAATAAGCTTTCGTAAGAATAGTTTATATACCCACTAATAAACAATAGTGGGTAGAGAAAGTCCTTGAATGTAACGCTTTTTTATTGCCATCTCCTCCACGTACACACTAGGCAGAGAAGGTATTCGATAACGAAATTTCACAGGAAGTAGATGTTTTGAGGCCCGGGGATAAAAATAGCATTTTCCGAAAAATGTGTGTGTGGGTTTAAATTTATTGTGTGTGTGTCAGCATAACTCAAAAACGAAATGTTGGATAAATACCAAGGTTCAGTGCCTTCCAAAGATGCAACACAAGAAAATCTTCCACCCCAAGCTGCCCTTTACATGGAACATTTTTGGAATTTGTTGATGTTCTGAAAAATGGCTCTAACAATTTTTATTAAATATCATATATTAAAGATATTTACATGGTAAATAAAATGTATATCTGGAGCTCTTGGGAACAGCTTGTGAAGTCCTCTTCATTCGGAAGTAAATTTAGGTGTATAATCTTTCACAACTGATAAACCTTAGCGATAGACGAAAACGTACTGTTCAAAAAATGTAGCTATCTTTAAAACACGCAATTTATTTCAAATAACATTTTTTGTGGCATTAGCCATATCTGAAATATCCGTTATTAATGGGTGGGATTCTTCTATTATTTGTCATTCTTTTGAAGTCCTGTCGACTTTCAGTTGTTTCTCGCGATAGAGTGGAATTTTACGGCCAGCATATAGCGTCCAGTTCTAAAACGTTTGACTGTCACTTCCCTTTGTATCTATAACAAAATTTGTAATGCAGCTATTCTCTCGATTAAAATAAAGTAGATAGGAACACAAACTACCGTGTACCCACTAATAAGCGATAGAGGGTAGAGAAAGTCATGTGAATGTACCACAGATTTTATTTTGCCATATTGCTTCTACATGACTGCTATCACTAGCAATTTTGTTTAGGCGTTGTGATACTCTTGTAGCATAACAGTGTTTAATGCTATCATTCCATAGTAGCTCTTTATTTAACTTTTCTTCATATATTGGGCTTTTATTTAGTTATCTTGTTTTGGTCTCTGTCTTTGCAATCAGACTTTACCCCCAATTAATTGGACGTCACTACCTATATTTGTTGAGCTGAGTGTCCTAATATTCAATATTTGTGAAGGATGTACGTTTCTGTTTTTAATGATGCAATGTATAATGCACTATAGGCTGTTGACTTCTATTGTTTTTCCTGGTGTAGTTTGTGTTAATCCTTAGATTGTTTGGTGCACAGACTGGACTAGCATGTTTCCATTTGTGTTACATACTGGTTGATTAAATTGTTGCTTTACAGCAGCAAAAATATAGTTCCCAATACTGGTATTTAAATCACCAAGAATTACTATAACTTCATAAACTGAATTTACATCAAATTCCTTTTGAAGCTGCTCATAAAATGTTAATTGATTCACAGGTTTATGATGAATGTATGCTGTAGATATGGGATGCTTTCTTCATTCTTATACTCAGCAGGATTATTCTTTCTGAAACAAATTTGTAACCCATAATGTTACTCTCAAACTTTGCTCTTTTTTTCTATCAACTCCGCTATACGTATAATAGTGCATGGTTCCCACATGGGATAATCCCTTTCCTTTCTTTTTTGTTACAGAAAGAGAGCAAATGTCAATCTCAAATTTATCCGTCCGTGTGGTTCATTATTATTTTGAGCGAGTAGAATCCTCACAGGTGGGGTACTAACCTGGCCTATGGTTTACCAGATCCCCGTTTACCTGTTTTCACGTCTTCATGGCTACCATAACAAGTCTCTACCATGCATCACCCCACTATCTCCTACTTCCCATTGCCCAACCTTGGACGTTGGGTTGGATTTTAGGAGCTAAAATCCATATTTTCATGTAAATTGATGTGGTCACGTAAATATAGGTATTAAATATATGGTATTATAATCAAAATCATTAGAGACATTTTTGAGAAAAATCAAACATTTTGATAAAGTTCCACGTAATGGGTAGCTAGGGATGTGGGAGATTTTGTTGAAAATCTTTGGAAGATGCTTACCTTAAACTCCAAGTTCGGCATTTATTCGACATTTCGATTTTGAATTATAATGTTGACACACCCACACTCGGACTTGTGAACAGGCGGTCCGTAGTTCAAATCCCACCAGGGCCGTCCTCTGTGATTCAGGTTTTTCCATGTTTTCGTCAGTCCTCAATAACTGGTAAATGCCGGAAAGTATCCTAAAGTTAGCGCTGGAACGTTTCCTTCCCAAGTTTCCTTTCGTAATTATCATTTCATCTCAGCTCATGTAAGTTTTCCAGTGTACACGCATGTGGTAGGCACCATATGTAGTAAAAACGAGCGTTAAACGCTAAAAAAAAGAAAAACCTCGACGTGTAATGTTTGGGTGGGATGCAGGACTTCCTCTACCTACTAAGTACGAGGTAGAGAATTTAATTTTTAACTTATTCTATCCGAATGAAGAGGTAGTTATACTGTTCCAATTAAGATCCTTGCCGATAGGTATTAAAATCTTTTGGTGTATTTCTGTGTTCAGTAACTCTGCCATTCAACTTTTGCATATGCATGGAAGAAAATATAAACATCTACTTTTCTCTTGTTTTAAAAAACGCTTTAATGTTGTTGAAAGCTCGTTTGTTTTATAAAGTTTTGCTGCGGGGATTAATGAGCGTGTTTCAAATCCTGCGTGTTAAATCAACATAATGACGATTTACTACACTTTCCCACGAACCATCAGCCGTGTAGCCATGGAAAAACTGATTGAGCGTACCCACTTCATATTGCAGCGCGGTTTACACAGCTAGACTTTATTTGGCATACGTTATAGGCTATGTCTTGAGTCACATTTCGCATTTGTATTTGTTGCTGATAAAGAAAGTAAGTTCAAGCTGATACAGTTCAGAGGTAACGCATGCACTTTGAGCACTGGTAAACCTGGGTTTAAATCTCTGTGATGTATATTTTTATTCCCCTTTATTTTCTTTCTTATATCTTCGATATCTGCTTCACATTCATTTTTAATATAAATTAAGATAGATTTTCCACAATATTTGTAATAAATTGAGCGTTAGATATATGCAGATATATCCAAGCGAGCGGTTCCAACTACTGTTGATAAACTTGATTCTTTCATCATTATTTTGTTTCCTTTCTGTGTTGGTCACACACTTGTGCTTAGTTCCATTCATCACCAAGAATTCCTCAAGCGCTACTAGTGCCCTACAAGAGCGCATTCGTTCATACTTTAGCAATGCTGTTATCACCCTGGTTTCACAAGGCTATATGGCCACCACAGCAGTAGCATTTGTGGTGTTCCACAGTTCATTGCGAAGAGGTGGGAGAAATTGGGCAGGTCGCTCACCTGTATCTACAGAGAATGGAGACAGGTCCCTCATGGCAGAAGTCGAAAGAGATCCGTTTCTAACGGCAGCTGAATACAACGCTTTATCTTTAGGTAGTGCACCGTTGTAAAATGAAGACGTGCGGCAATAAAGGAGACCTAACCGAAGTCCCAAAATTGACAGGTTGGTGTTTGCTGTACAGTGAGAACTTCACGTTGTGTACTGCAAGTAGCAATTTTACCGTGTTTGTTTACAGGTCCAGTGGGACAGACGATATCTAATTACTCGTGCATGGAGTGGGAAGGGGCACGTATGTTGGAAAGTGTTCATGAAAAGTTGAATGGTGAAACCTATTCTGAACTTTTAGAACATGTTCTGCTCCCGTCTGCCCGAGGGCGTTATCCTGAAAGTATTATTACATTGCAACGGGATAACTATTCGTTCCACAGGTTGGCCAAGGTTCAAAAGTGGTTTTCGAAGCACACGGATATATTAGATATCTTACCGTGGCCTCCTAAGTTAACAGATTTGAATCCAATAGAATATGTTCGGGCGAAAGTAAAGCAGAGGCACAACTCTGGTGGGAATCACTAGCAGAAGATGTCGCTGGTTAAAGTAAATCGAGTTTTATTTATGGACGCCTTTTAACTACTGCGGTCCCTAGCCCCCCATTCTATATTCGGCGTGAAAGACCGGAAATTTTGCTCAGAGGCTTCTTTATCACTTCAGGTTCTTTTACGTGCCGTAAATCTACGACACGGGACCACCGGCTTTACTTCCCTTCCCAAGGAAGCCATACTAAGGATTTTTACGCCCGAATAAATCCATTGCCTTCCACCGGGTTTGAACCCGCGACCTCGGGAAGTAGAGGCTAGTCACACATAACGCTGGTGAATTCCATTCCCCGAAGATTGAAGGCAGTGATAAAAAATAACGGGGACCACACAGAGTATTAGAGTTCGTTTTCTTTTTCTCTTGTTTCATTAGCTTTTTGTTACATTTAAAAGCAACCGGAGATTGGGTCGCTATGGTTTTCTTTATTTTCTAATTTGCGAGAACAACAGATAAATATTTATCGATATAAAAGTGCTAATATGGAGAAAAATAAAGAAAGAAAACAAACCTATGCTGGTCGCTGGATTCGAACCTACTTCCTGAGTAGCACATTGAGGTTCAAACGCAGAACGTTGACACGGAACCATTTCTATCGTGGAAAAACCCTTACTCCATTTATACAGAACTGTAATGGACAGTTCAGTTCTCAAGGTTTGGTTTGGTTTAGTTTGTATGTATATTTTAGCGAAGAAGGTTTTTTTTTCATTGTTCCCCGGTAGCTGTTATATATTATAACATAATAAACTGTGTCTTACCCCGCTGTACTGATTTGTAGCTTAGCGCACGTGCACGTGTCAACCAAGATCTGTTAACTTTGTGTATTTGCGTGAGGCCGAAGCGACACTGCTCAATCATTTTTGCCATGACTGTACAGTGGTGTCTATGAAAACTGTCAAAAGAATTTACTTCCACATATAAAAAGTTAGCATGCTTAGGTGTGACTCCGCACCATGATTGGACTGGACTGGTCTAGAGAAACTTGCTACACTTGCAGGAAGTACTACAGTGTAGTGGTTTTAAGGTAAGGCCACCGACGGCTGTATGCGTTGCACGCCGCACTGCAGTAACCTTCTCACCACATGACGCGTTTAAGGTTATCTTTATCAGCTGTAATTCAGTCACTGCCTCGTGTTCGTGCTGTAAAGAGAGCGTGTGCGTTCTGGATCTCAAAGTTGAAATTTTATACAACACATGTGTGTTGTGTGTGATTTGATTAAGAGTATTAACATCTAGTTATTAGTCCACTGCCGACAAATTCAGGCTCCAACAAGACATTTTTATGTACAATACATACGTAAAAGCCGAATCATGTAGACAGGTGTGTAGATAATGTAAATTTCCTGGTTATTCAGCTCCGGGCAAAAACACTGAGACGTCTGGTTAATAAGCTTAGGGCAACGGGATTGCTAAACGCTAGACCTAACAAGCATCATTCGAACGCAATCCTAAGAAGTCTTTAAGCCGTGTTGCACAGCAAGTGGACTTTTCAGAAACATCTGTTCTTACAGCTCCTAAACTTTTAAAATTGAAATCCCACTGAGTTGTTATAGTTCATGAATTACAACCTCGACGACGAAAAGGGAGTCAGTTTCTGTAACTGGGTTTTACAAAATATCTTTGACGGCACTATTGATCCACATTTAATAATTTCTTTCAGATGGGGCATGTGCTCATTTAAGTGGTTATGTTGCCTCACAGAATAATAGGTATTGGAGCACAGAAAACCCTCGTTTGATTCATGAAGTTCTATTGCATGATGTCAAAATCGGTGTATGGTGTGCTGTAACAGCAAAACGGATAATAGGGGCTATACGTTTTAGTGATACCATAAATTCCGATAGTTACCACAGAGATATTCTTGCACCATGCTTTCAAATGTTATCTGATAATGAGAGAGAATACGGATATTTCCAACAAGATTCTGCCATAGGTGGTTTTTGATGATAGGGTAATTTCTAAAGGATTACGGCACCGTTCCCCGGATGTGCGACTTCTATTTATGGGGAATCCTAAGAAATAAAGTTTATAGGAACAATCCTCACATCATAGACGAACTTAAGGACAGTATCAAAACAGAAATTATGAACATTACGTAAGAAGAACTTGTGTGTGAGTGGAAATTTCACACGAAGATGCCAGAAATGTCTTCATGCAGATGGACACCAGTTATAACAAGTTTAGTACTCGTGTTACTATCATTCGTAAGTAACACGGGAGTTACGGAACGAAAAACCCCCAATCCGAGAAAATATGCGAGATTTCAAACAGCTGTGTGTTTCAACACTGAATATTTGTAATCAACACACGCTTTATTGATTTATGGTTTCAAGTGGAGTAAAATGCTACGCTTACTGTTGACGTTGCAAGTTCAAATCTCCACAAAGTTTTCTTCTCCTTTGATACACGAGTAAACATATAGTAGACCAGGATGTTAATTTAGCGGTCGGAAGGAGGTTTCATTCTCAAGTCAATTTAATTTCATAACCAAATTTCACCATTATTATGATTATATTTGTGAGTGAAATGAAGTAACACAAGCAATATTAATTAACTATATTACAGTAAAACGACTTGTAAAAAAACAAAAGATAATCCAATACGATAATCGAACTCGAGCTGCTTGGTAGAGATTAAATAGTTTAACCACTGCTCCACGCCATTACGTACTTTACATGCCAGTGGTGCTTCTAAATTTTTTGCTTGTATTTATCTATATATTGGACGAATATTATAATATAAATGTTATTATACATGAGTTAAAATATATTAAAATGTATTCAAGTTTCTTAAAGAAATTCAAGCACGACGTGAAGATAGGCGAAATCAGTGCATTATAGCTTGTATTATAGAGTTCGCCAAAGCGGCGCACAGAAGTTGATAGTAGTGAACCGTGCGCTCACTCAAAAGGACATAAAAATATAATTAACCGCTCAAGAGATCGACACTTTTAGTTTGACCGTGTGTACATTAGCAAAATACTCTCAGGTTGCTAACATTCTCTCCTCTTTCGTCTCTTACTGGGCTCGCTTTGCCAGCGTATGCAACGTACGCAGTTGAGAAAACAATATACTCAAAGATTTCAAATTTGATTGAAACCTGTAAAAATCGCTTGTAGTTTAAATTCAGAACTTCCTGTAAATAGTATTTTTGTTTATTATTTCCAACAAAATATCCATAATAATAAAGTTTGCAAATGCTATTGTACTATTTCCATCACAAAACAAGGGGCACTTAAATTTAACATCTTGCATATTCATATAGAGTTTTGCTATTCAAAATGTCATAGCTTTACATATGTGTTTTGTTTTTGTTCAGCATATTAAAGAAGAAATTATGTTTTTATGAGCAAAGAAAACAAAGATTTACTTCACTCCCAAGAGAAAAATCTTTTAAAAAACAAAAAACTGAAGATTCGAATAAAAAAGTGCACGAATGCTATGAAGAGGTGGTCTAGTGTACTGTAAGCTGCTTTTCAGCTCTCAAGTCACGCCGATGAAGCACAGGTGGGAGCCATAAATAAATCAAGGCACTCATTGCTATTTCCCTAAAGAAAATGTTTAACCTGAAATCTTTTGCAATATGTTTTATGCACCTCTCCCTGTATTGGCAGTGCTTGTATGATTTGATTGAGACTAAACATTCCCGTCTAATAAAATACATTCTAGTTGTATATTTTGATAAATAAAAACATGTGCATATCCTAAGATTCGAAGCACTCGCCCACATTTTCTGTATCGTGGGACCGTTTACGTATGCATTCAACCATAGGGACCACATTTAACTCGCGCTTACAATACGTATTCTCACTTAATATTCCGTCGTATCCCCGCTTACCTTGTTCTAAAATGTAGATCAAGTTGTAAAACTTGATGCCATCATATTACGCTATATGCATTAATTACAACAGCGACACAACTTTATTGTTTTTGGAACGGACGACCTAGTATTATCAATATTTTAGCATTTACTTGACTGCCATAGTGAGCAAGCAGAGCAAAATGGACAGAAGTGTTGAGAATCTCAGGAATAGGGACTCCACGTTGTGATATCTACAGATAGCGGATTTGCTGGCCGCGACAGAGCTAACACGTTAAAGCTGCTAATTTCTAGAGCATTTAGTTTCTGCAGAGACGATACATGAATTAGTTACCCAGGAGCTAATTTGAATTGTTCTGCCAGCTGAGGTGACCCGGAGTACACTAAAACAAGTAAAAAGCAAGAAACTTTGTTGCAATCTGTTCTCTAACCAGTTGTAACATGAGTGCGCATAGCTGCTCAACTTTGTGAATTGGAAGAGAAGTTAGAGTAAAACTTGTTTACATTACCACAATTTAATCCGTACAAGTTTCGATCGTAGCAATAAAGTATGATAAGACAAGTGTTTGTCCAGAGTAACATTAAGTATCGGAATAACCACCTCAAAATTTATTCCCCTGTATCACGCAACAGTATTTTTTCATTACAAGATGCAGTACAATTTCGTTTTCGCAGTGAAGTTACCAAGAAAAAGACTCGTTAATCACTAATTAATACATGTTATTGGCTGCATGTCTACGTCTGAGATCATTCAGCCACATATCTTCAACAAGATACAGAAAGCTTCATTTACAGCTTTTGTTAACTGCAGTGCTTCCTCGAATCACGTAAATCAGACCACCTTAGCCCATCACGCATTTACTTACATAATTTTATTTTTAATGCCTACATATGAACATTGCTGTAATCTGGAAATTACATCATGTTCCTTAGGAGGAGCACCGTTAATTGACTTAAATTTTACAAAATTCAAAGTTTTAAAAGCATAGCAAACTGCAAATATCACTTAATCAAACGTTTGCATGCATAATGTGCCTTTATTACTCTTCATTTAACTATATACAGGTATTTAAACAGCCCAACTGTTAAAATATTTTAAATTAATTTTCATCACCTCGTCCTTCTCTCTGCCCCTTATCTATGTTAGGTAGAGGAAGTGTTGTATTTCACCCAAAATTCGTAATCGAGATTTCACCGGAAATACAAGTTTTAAGGTGTGTGAAACAAAAAAGTATTTTGGAACACATTGTCTTGCAGGTATGCGACACGAACATTTTAAAGAAAACGTCCCACCCCAAAGTGTAGCTTTACATTGAAAAACTTTCGCTACTTTTGTTTTCTCAAAAATGGCTCTTAACGATTTTAATTAAACTGGCATATGTTGAAGATATTTGCATAAATAATAAAATCGACATTTTAAAGTTTATGCGAATAGTCAGTGAAGTTTTCTTCTTTCTGAATGCATTTTGTACAAACAGTAAACCATGAGAGGTAGACAAAAGCTCACTTCAAATAAATGATATGTCTCGTTAACACATAATTTGTGAAGTTTTTTGGTACTCACCACTTCCGAGGTATTCGTTGCTTCCGTTAGCATTTTACAATATCTTTATTCTGCTTTTCTAGGAGCTAAATCACCATTTTTTTTGTCTCTCTATGCAATATGAGGAGCTGAATTTCTAAGCCCATTTTTTTCTTTCCTCGTTTTTGTTTGTTTACATTACTCGCTTCATTCTTCTATATCCCCCTTCTAATGAAACCATTCCAGCAAAGGTTGTCTCTATTAAACATTAAGGTAAGAATTTGTAAGAATAGTTTATAGAAGACATATAAACCTAAACTATGGTGAGTAGAGAAATACATGTGAATGTAACAAGGTTTTTTTACTTTCTCTACCCATAACTTATAATGCTAGAGGGAGTAAATACATTCCACCCAAAAAATCGATATGCGGATTTTACCTTAATACGAATTTTTGAAGTTCCTAAATAAAAAACAAAAACATTTTAGAAAAAGATCCGCGCCCGCCTCAGAGAGAGAGAGACAGAGAGAGAGAGAGAGAGAGCAGCGTAATTAAAAACGAAATGTCGTATACACACCAAATTTCGTAATTATGCTCAGTGTCTTCCAAATATATGACACGATTTTCAAGTGTGTCCTCCCATCCCAAACTATCCTTTAGATGGAATATTTTTAGTTATGGTTTATTTTCTCAGAAAAGGCTCCATTAATTTTAAGTTGCATATTTGCATGACTATATTTATATAAACTTCAATTTTTAAAAATTATGAAAAAAGGGGCGTTCTTGTGTTGCATTCAAACGGCTTTCTCTGCTCACTCCTCTACAGACCATTCTTACAAAAGCTTATTCTTCTATCTACTTCTTGTTAATCGAAATGAACATTCATTACACATCTCGTTGTGGATATAACAAGGATGGAGTAGGCTAAGGTTATTTTCAGAATTTTTTAAAAGCGGGTTAGTATTTGAAATTCCATGCTCTTTGCATAACCACAAGGAATGTGGTGCGGGAGAAAAATCTGTAGGTTTCTCAAAGGACTTTAATGTTCTTCTTTCAGCCGTAATCCACTACTTGTATATTATTGTAAAGAAAAAACGAATAGCGACTTACCATTTAAAAAAATTATAAATATTTGAAACTTAAAACTAATGACAAACAATATCTCGGAAGTGGTTAACGCCCAAGGCATTTTGTGTTACATAAATTATGTGCCTTAACGAGATCTACTTTTCTTTTTGTGCAGTCAGATTTTTGCATATCTTTTAGAATTTCCAATTATACAAAAGTTATGCTACTCCTAGAAAATTGAAGATATTAATTCTATTTGTCATGCAAATAATTTAAGCGTGGTATTTTAATCAAAGTGTGTAAGGAAACATTTTGTATGTAAAGGGTAGGTTGGGGTAGGACGATTATCTTGGAAATCTTCGTGTCGTATTTTTGGCCCCCCAGAGGCTCACTTTATGTGAGTACAGTTTGGCGCACCCAAGCCACTCAGCCTTCGTCATCCCTTCACCCTCGTCCGGTCGAGCTGGGTTCGTCCTCGTGACTGGGGGACACAAGGTAGGCTCTCGTGCGTTCTTTGCATTTCGTTTCATGCCGGCCCTCGCCATCGTTTCTTTCTTCTTTGGTTTCTATTTCCAAACATTTCGCACCACGACCATTCACACATCTCTTTTCCTTCCTCGCCGGCCTACCTTCCGTGCGAAACGCCCACACCCTTTTGGTTTCTTTTCCGATTTTATTTATTTTAATCCTCCGTGGATACAGCCTGATGGATATCCACGCACTGGGTGAGTGGGTAATGGCATCATCCCTACCACCTGGGGTCGTCATGTAGGGCCTGTGTTCGTAACCGCTGTTCAACTGCAGTCCCGCGGGGGGCCATTGCATTTGCTGCTGACCCCTTTCCCCCTACGGCCATTGGGTCCCTCTGTCTATGTTCTGGGAGGCGTGACCTGGGTTGAGACCGGTATGGATAGGCCACTCAACCAAACCGAGGTAACGCCCGAGAAGTCAGAGCCCGAAGTCAGAGACGGTTGCAATGGTGGAGGATTTCTTTCGCTATGGAGCCCTTTTTCTCCATTACTTCTAACAAGCGCCGAAAAGTTCTCGTAACAGAAGTAGCACCACCGCCATCTTGATCATTACCCGCACAGAGGAAGGACAAACTTTTGAGAAGATGAACCCTTTTATTATCCAGAAGGGCATTGACTCGATTGCTGGTTCGGTTCATTCCTGCACTCGACTTCGAAGCGGTCCATTGTTAGTTCAAAGCAAGTCCGATCCACAAAGTAAGACCTTGTTGCGCGCCACGCTTCTACATGGCTATCCCATCCGTGTTGAGAAGCACCGCACCTTGAATTCCTGTCGAAGCGTCGTCACGACCCATATTCTCGACGGTATTTCGGACGATGAACTGGTCGAATATCTTTCCAATCAAAAGGTAATAGCGGTTCATCGAGTGCAGGCTAAACGCGGAGTGTTGGTACCCTCTCGTACCCTGTTTGTAACTTTCGATGGCGTCGATCTGCCCACGAGTATTTCAGCAGGGTACGAACGCATTGCGGTGAGGCCCTATATTCTCAGACCTTTGCGTTGTTTCAAATGCCAACGTTTTGGGCATATGCAAGTCTCTTATAAGAGTGCCGTTTCCATCTGTGCCTCATGTAGTCAGCCCTTACACGATGGTACCTGTTCATACACGTTGTCTGCGTTAATTGCAAAGGGCTCATTCTGCATCATTTGCTGATGTCCGCGGTACTTGGACGAGAAGGCGACCCAGGAGATCCGGGTAAAGGAAAAACTCTCCTTCGCCCGGAGGCGTTACCACACGCGCCAACCTGCGCTCCTGCGATCGGGTACATTCAGTTCTGTTGTTGCCTCGCCAGTACCCGGAAGGATGCCGAAACTCAGACCTCTACCATGTCTGCCTTGATCGCAACTACCATCCGGCCGCCCATCTCTGGCACACTTGTTAAGCAATCTAAAGCTGGTCCTAAGGTACTGAAGTCTCAAGGCACTGAGAAGAAATCCAAGCAGAAACTTCGTAAGGAAGGTTTTCTTAAACACCCTCCGCATGCGCGCAGTAAAAAATGTTCACCTTCTCGTAGGTCGCAGTCCCAGGACGCTCCTAGGACAAGCTGCGCTCAGCGGCACCCTTCGCCTATTGTTATCCAGAACCGATTCTTGGTTCTTGAATCGGTTTCTGGCACTGAGAGCGTAGGCCCTCCCTTCGAGGAGCCTATGGAGTCTGACCAACTCCATAACCAAAGCCCGAGCCCCAAGGTTAAACGGAAAGTAATTTTGAGCCGCCCTTCTAAGTACGAAGTTTATCCTTTTTATTCATGGCTACCCTGACCTGGAGTTTACTGGTGTACGATCGCATAGGCGGGAACTACAACTTTTATTGCGTTCCCATTCACCTATGGTCGTATGTTTGCAGGAGACCAAGCTTCGCCCTCACGATCCTTTTGATCTCCGAGGGTATACTCCGGTTCGCTACGATCTTGCTCCGGATGAAGGTACACCATTTCTTCTGTTGGGAGATACTAATGCCCATCACCCCCTGAGGGGTTCGCCAAGGGCTTGTGCAAGGGGAACGCTTCTTTCCGACCTTTTTGCTCAGTTCAACCTCTCCATCCTCAGTACAGGAGAGTGTACTTTGATTTCTGATTCTTCTGGTACATTCTCTCACTTGGACCTTGCCGTTTGCTCAATCCAGCTTGTTTGTCGTCTGCAGTGGAACGTCGTCGCTGACATCTACTCCAGCGATCATTACGCCTGCATCGTTTCTGTTCTGTCTCATCACGTCCAGCATTCCAGAGCGCCTACCTGGCAATTCAGCAAAGCGGACTGGAGACTGTATTCCAGCCTCGTGTCTTTTGTGGACCAGCCCTTCATTGACGTTAACCAAATGGTGCAGCACCTTACGTTACGATCCTATCTGCCGCCGAACGCACAATTCCCCGTTCGTCCTCCCATCCTCGGCGTATTCCTGTTACGTGGTGGAACGAGGACTGTCGGGACACCGTTCGTGCCCGTAGAGCTGCGCTTAGGGAGTTTCGTTGACACCCTACACTTGATAATTTGGTTACATTTAAACAATCGCGCACCAGGGCTCGTCGCATTATTCAGGATAGCAAGAAGGCATCTTGGACTCGTTTTGTCGAGTCTTTTAATCGCTTCACGCCTTTCTCTGTTGTTGGGATAAACTTCGTCGCTTCTCCGGTAAAGTGTCGCATTGTACTGTGTCTGGCCTTCAGGTTCCCAATGCCACCATAGTGGATCCGGCTGCTATTGCTAACACTCTGGGTGCTGCCTTTAAGGCGGTTTCCAGTTCTGACCATTATTCTGCCGGCTTTCGCGCTCTCAAAGACCGGCTGGATTCCGAAACCCATAGTTTTCGGTTTCCTAATCAGGAGTGTTATAATGAACTTTTCACAATGAGGGAGCTGGAGCACGCCCTCCATTTCTCTAGGCACTCCGCTCCTGGGCCGGACGGCGTTCATGTCCTGATGCTAAAGAACCTTTCAGCCGACAGTAAACTCTTTCTCTTACAGGTTATAACCATATTTGGCAAGACGGCGTTTTTCCTTCAGTTTGGCGCGAAGCCACCATCTTCCTTATTCTTAAGCCTGGGGAGGATCACCAACTACCTTCCAGATACCGCCCTATCTCCCTCACCATTTGCATTTGCAAGGTGATGGAGCGCATGGTCAATGGGCGATGACATGGTGGCTTGAGTCTCAGAACTTTCAGGCGAACGCTCAGGGCGATTTTCGTCGCCATCGCTCTACCGTCGACAATCTGGTGTCTTTGTCGACGCATATTAATTATGAATGGATTCCTGAGAAAATGTCAAACAGTGGCTGTCGCTTATGACACTTGTTGGAGGGGCGGCATTTTACGTACACTCCACGCATGGAATATACACGGTCGTCTTCCCATATTTCTTCGGGAGTTTGACGGATCGCGTCTTTCGTGTACGTGTGGGCTCGGTTTTATCTAGTCGTTTTATTCAAGAGAACGGTGTACCGCAGGGCTCTGCACTCAGTGTCACACTTTTTGCCATTGCTATCAACCCCATTGCTGAGTGTATTCCACCTGGTATTTCATTGTCCCTTTTCGTTGACGATTTTGCCATTTATAGCAGTTCACGGCGGACTTGTCTGCTCGAACGCCGTCTCCAGAGCTGTGTCGACCGTCTCTACGCCTGGAGTAACTCCAAGGGCTTTACTTTCTCAGCTGAGAAATCCGTCGGTGTCAATTTCTGCCGCCAGAAGGCTTTCCCTTCGCCCTCTCTCGATCTTGGGCCGGATAGTCTTCCATTTGCAGACGAAGGAAATTTTTGGGGTTGATCTTTGATCGAAAGCTGAGCTGGGCTTCGAACATTTCGTTTTTAAAAGCAAAGTGTGACCGTTCTCTTAATGTTTTGTGTGTTTTAAGTGGCACATCCTGGGGAGCTGATCGGACCGTTTTTTCTGCGTCCTTATCGCTCTTTGGTCCGATCCAAGCTTGATTACGGGTGCATTGTCTTTTCATCGGCTCGTTCAGCTGTGTTACGTCGCTTGAATGTCATTCACTATCGTAGCATACGAGTAGCTACAGGGGTCTTTCCAACTAGCCTTGTACCCAGTCAGTACGCTGAAGCTGTAGAGCCTCCGCTGTCCTTTAGGTGTGAGATGCTTTTGTGCAGCTATGCCTGTCGACTCTCAAGCTTGCCTGACCACCCGTCATTCGAATTATTTTTCGAGGATTCGCTTCATCGGCAATATTTAGATAGCTCCTCTCCATTGCTCCCTCCAGGGGTTCGATTTCGCCAGCTTCTTCGGTATTTGGACGTTACGCCAAGGCCGACCCTTCCCTGGGGAGAAATGCGGTTTGCCCCGTGGTTGCGCGCTGAGGCCCACTGTCACCTTGGGTTAACGTCGATGCCGAAGAATGAGACCCCTTCTTCAGTCCTTAGATCGGCCTTTTTGGAACTTCAGGCGCAATTCGGGGAATATCGTTTTATATATACGGATGGGTCTAAGACTGATGTTGGAGTAGGGTGTGCTTTTATTCTTGGTCAACAGTTTTATCTTTCGTTTACCGATGCAATGTTCGATTTTTACCGCCAAACGTTTTAGTATTTATCAATCTCTTTTATACATCCAGTGGCACGACTTACGGCACTGTGTTGTTTGTACAAACTCTCCGAGTGCTCTTCAGGGTATTCGAGTGCTGTACACCTACCGACCTCTCATACCTGCTCCACTCGCTTGGTGCTTCTGGCATCAGCGTCTCCGTGTGGATTCCAGGTCATGTGGGCATCTCATGGAACTAGTCTGCCGACGCCGCTGCCAAATGGGCAATTTTATCACCCAGATGTTTTACCTCTGTTGTTCCCTCCACAGATTTCTTTATTTTACTCGCCATATCCTCTCGCTTTGGCGCGATGAGTGGACTGCCCTACGGGGGTACAGATTGCGGGAGGTAAAACCTCTCCCGTTAGTCTGGGGTACCTCTTCTCGTTCTTCTCGTCGGGAAGAGGTAATTTTAGCTCGTTTACGTGTCGGACATTGACTTTTTTAGTCACAGACACCTGCTCAGTGCTGACCCCGCACCACTCTGTGAGCAATGTGATGCGCCCTTAACGGTACGTCACATCTTAGCAGAGTGTCAGGTTTTAGCTCCATTGCGCGTTCGTGTGTCTCTGCCTGTTGGCATAGCCAACGTTTTGGCAGACGACGCGCATTCTGTAAAATGTCTTTTAAGTTTACTCAGTGACAGTGGTTTTAGTCGGCGCATTTGACGCGCTGAGCGTCTTTTAGTTTTGTGATTTTATATTGTCTGTTTTAATGAGGGGCTCTTCTCCCCTGCGGACATATGGCGTTCTTGTCCCTTGACTTGTACAGTTCCTGACACGTCTCTTAATCTTTTATTGTTTTATTTACCATGATTTTAGTGTGGTGGTTTTTAGAATTTGCTGTTTTTTTTTGTGTGTTTTAGACTAAGCGGGTTTGTGTCCCGTATTTTAGTTTTTGGATTTTAAATTTTATGCGTTGTAAGAGCGCTAATGACCTTAGATGTTTAGCGCCCTTAACCCCCATATTATCATCATCATCATCATCGTATTTTTGGCAGTTACAGAGCCTAATCTGCACACCAAGTTTGATATTTATCCGACTTTCGTTTTTAAGTAAGATGTACACACGCACACACACTCACACACACACACACTCGGTCCTTTTTCTAAAAAAAAGTGTTTTTTTTATTTAGGTGCGCTCAAAACATGTATTGTTTGTGAAATCTGGATATCGAATTTTGGATTGAAGTGCAACGCTTTTTGTAACTGCTATAAATAGATGCTACGGATCGTAAATATCGTTTGAACTATTCTGAGAAAATAAAAAACGAGGGAAACATTTGCATGTAAAGGGTTGTTAGGGGTAGGGAGAACTTTGTGAAAGTCTTCTGTTTATATCGTAAAGGAAAAGCTTGAGTTATACAACATAAAATGTTAGGATTGTTTATTGTCATGTCATTTTTGACTTATGCTGTTCACAAAACGAGCGCTCGGTGATGTCACTCATACACACCCTTTTATGTATATGTAAAACACGATAGAGGGGACCCAAAACGAGCCGTTCCAGTGAAATTTCTATATCGAATGGAAAGTAAAAATGAAACTGGTTTGGCACTTGTTCAGTGTATGCGCAAATGAGCCCATGTCTCGAGCGTTTCACGTTACCATTTTGCCGACAGCCAATACCAGCATTTATCTCGGATGTATTACAGCTACTCTTCGTGAGCACGAATTACATTAGTAACAAGAAAAGCTCTTTCGTATGCTCCAGCTCCACCCACAAAGAATATAGCATTTCGTGCATACTTTGATGTTGGGCCTTTTGTTGATTGCTAAGTTTTCATTGATGTTTAATAGTTGTTGATACATATTTTAGCAGTGTTGATGCTTGTCTATAATGTAAAGCAAACAGAACATAGAGTTGCTGCAGCACGTTTCTATGTTTCACTGCACATCCTTGTTCACCCCCCCCCATATGCAGATTTTGGACGGAAATGCCAAACGACCAGGGTGACTTTCTCGCCAAAACTGAAAGTGGTAAGCTCAAGTGCAACATCAGCGGCATCAGAAAAAGGCACGTATTCTACTCGGCAACAGGCCTGACCTTAACCATCAAATGGGATTTTTCCCATAGACTTGCCCATCGTCTCTGCATTTCAAAGCGTATTTGTACAAATCATATAAATGAGAAACCATTCTCGTGTGCTTTTTCTTTCAGTATATTCGTCGATTTCTATCTCTGGATGCCATTATTTCTTCTTCTCTATATAGAAACGCACACCATCATCTCAAGGCCACAAATCTGTACCGTACCTTTCCCAGCTGCGAGAAGGTGCCTCGTTTATATTTAATCGCCCACGTATTACTGAAAACGAAGAGACATGAATACAGATTAAATGATATAGCGCTTATTAAGAGTATCTATAGAATCTTTAACATTAGTGAGTATTAGAGTTTTAATTCCAAATCTTATGATTATATCCAGAAAGATTAACCTTTCTCATAATTTAGGGGAGAAGAAAATCTTAAATGTAACTAATTTGAGCGTTCTGATTTTATTTTATACAGTTTTTTGCTTGTTACATTTATACCTATGCCGGTTGTAATATCTCAGGTCATATCGGTGGCTTGTCACCTTTGGAAAAATTGCTCATCATTCGTTTTACAGTTGGGTGGTATTGCTTTGGGTAATTACATTAAGTTCGCACAGACATTTACACCTGCATTCATATTTCCACAATCTAGGAAGAATGGGGAATAATCCTGGATAAAGGAAGACTCCCGCCCTCCAGCCGGGAATCCAACCCGGGCTAGCGTGCTAATCACTAGACTACAGAAGCATGTCCGATCTTATTCTCGTCTACCGTGTGACAGATTTGAAACAAGCGTACAAAACCATGCCTGGCTTGTTTATTCGCAGAGTGACAGCGCAAAACAACGTCTAAGTTATATTTCCACTAGTTATGCAACCATATCATCAGAAGTCTTCATGTATTTTAAAAAATTGCATCTGCGGAAGATTCATTCCCTTTCCTAACGTGTATTAACTAAGGCTGAACTACCTATTCACTAACAACCCTGTGTATTAGAGAAAGTAATGTGAATGTAACGCAAGATTTTTTATAACAGGCAACCCTTCCCTCAAAGTAATGCGCGCGAGAGAACGACTCCTGTTGCCCAAATGCCAGTTTCAATTATTGAGCCTCCCTGCTCCTTATATTTTCTTATCTATCGGCGCCCCTGGTGGACATCTCTCATCGCATCAGTTGTGAAACAAAGTTGGAGTAGATATTAAAATTATGACTGCTATTACCAGGACTGTGAGCCTCGGAGACATTTTGGTTACTGATAGTGTGGCAGCGAAGGCAAATTGACCTTGGCAACGTTAACCTGTATATTATGCACAAGATATAAGAACTGCCGTGCACTTGTGCACATAGTTATGCTTCAGGTGGGTTCATTAATGATGGAAATAACGCGCCAGCATTGTAATATTTGTTATTATGAATGATTTTGGAAACAATCCTAAAAATCTTACGCTTAGGCGGATATCTATAGAAACGCCCGTAACTTCGTATCGAATTCAAGGAATTTTTCCGTATAAAGTATCAATTTTAACAAAGTTTTAATCTTCTACTGAGTTAAATTTGAAACATAAAATAGATTTCTTTAAATGCTTTATATACATGTACCTACATCGGTTAGCGTAAAGCCGTTCAGTTTTAGGAACCAACCATTTGCTTAGATTTCAGTCAAATTCGAAATGTTTCGACAAATCTTCCCTATTCAAAGCGTTCTTCTAAATATAGCAATTGTTTTTACAAGGAAGCTCTTCACATGATCTTTGAGAATCTCAAGAAATGTTCAACATTCATAACATTACAGTTCCGCATATGCAGCTGCTCGCCTACAATTCTTGAACTTTTAGGAGACATGCTATGTGAACTACCCTCAATTTTGTACCAGTTTTAAGCAAGTATCTATATATACATATATTTCTACTCTGCATATGCAGTTTTGGCGAGTTTCATGCTAGCGAAAGGACAAAGCGACGCTAATAGCATTCCAATAGCAAATGCACTTAAAAACGTTTAAACTTCTCCCAGAACTGATGTATGCGTAAATTAAACCAGTCAAATTTATCTCTGTAATCTTAAGCCTGACCATTTTAGCTAGTTTGAATAGCGAAAGAAGTTTTATTTAACCATGCAGCTTCACACTAGCAAGTCGTCCTCCGTGGTCCATGCTAGCGTCTAGTTCCCGAGGTCGCGGGTTCAAACCACTCGGAGGGCGATGTATTTCTCGCGCGTAAAAAACGTTAGGTCCCGTGTCGTAGATCAAAAGAACCTTAAGCCTGTTAAGGAGGCCTCTGAGCTAAATTTCCAGTCTTTCACGCCCAATATAGAAGAGGACCTGTGGTTTTATCGGCAGTTTGTACGGTAAAAAGAAAGAAAAACAATAAAACAAAACAAAAGTTAAAATAGGAACGGCAGGGCCAAGAGGAGAAAAGTGGATCCAATAGACCGTTCCGAGGCTTAAGAGCGATGTAAACAACAACAGTAACCTGTGGTATTGTCTTTACGAGTAGTTGAGGAGAAGACGATAATTGCATTTCTTACACGACCGTTCATTCTTCAGTAACTAACTGCAACGAGAGACACTTGTGATTAGGTGTGTGCCGGAAATGAACTGTTTCTAAACCCAAAATTACAGAGTAACGGAACCTACACTAGAGAGTAAGGTGGCATATGAACTAATTTAAGTGAGTTTAACAGCACTTTCTCTACCTCTTCCCTCTTTTTAATTGTCTTGTTAGTATTTTAAGTAGATAAGAAACAAGCTCTCCCGATATTGTCATATGAACAGTCCTCAGCGTGAGCCTATTTTTTGAACATTGTGGACTTGTTCCAACTGAATGCATAGCAATTTGTCAGTCAGCTTGTAGATACACAAACGTTTCCTCTCCGCCTGTAAGCATTTTCAGAGTACATCCAGACACATGTTGCATAACATGCCTCCTTCATTAATGGTGAAATAGAGTTTCACAAAGTATTCGTAAAAAATCCTATGGTATATGAGTATTTATTACTGGTTAGATTGGGTACTAAACATGCCTTCTACTAATCTATTAATATGTATAACTGCGCTAAAAGTAACTAATAAAATCCTGTACAATCCTATGCTTATGTATATGCTCGCCTGCTTATGCAGTACTCCGTTTAAGGAACCTACCTTAAATAGAGGTTTTCCTTAAGGAAAGGTTTCAAGGTTTCTTTTCAAGGAAAAGATAACATACAGTCTTACTTAAAGCAAGAATTATCTCTCTGGAGTATTAAGGAATTTTACAGACTATTCCGTTCGAGTTTTAGAGTGGCATTCAGAGTCGTATATTCGTAGCACAATTTCATTGAAACTAGGTTATCCAGGCTAACTTAATTCCCAATTTTCAGTGAAATATTACATGGTTTTCACTTGTTCGTAACTGGTAAACTAAAATAAAGAAAATTGGATTTTCAAAGTTCCTACGTGAAACTGAATAATAATAAATTATTAATAATCCTGAATAAGCGTTAATGCTATTTATGGAATTCTATTCACACATTACTCTTAGCATATACCATCGTGATTTTGTATCTGCACGCATGCTCCTCTTTTGCTACACTTAATCGTGAAATTAGGACAAGAAGTGGTGGTAGTACGAGTACAAAATAATTCATCTTCTTATTTCTTTAATGGCGACGTTTTTCTTTACGTTGCACTACTGTAGAAGATTTCGGAAACTTAGCACAAAATACCACTATTGCACTGTCTTACATTTTAAACAGTTCATTGTCTTCTCAGCCTGCTCTGTACATACAGCAAAATGTATATTACCTAGAATTACTAATTTAAATTATTTATGGCGAATGTTTAACATTACAATTAAAGTGAACAGAAAATAATTTAATGTGTGAACAATTTGTAGAGTAGGAAATAAATGCGTACAGAAAGGCATGTGACTGTTGTCCATCAGATTTTCAAAATATGTTTAAATTTGTATTACTGCTCCAATACAGGGTCCTTCGATACCAAAGGAACATTTGTCAATCCGATAATCCAGTCATTGACGGGATGGGGAATGACCAGAAGAATGCTGCTACTTTTCTTGATCGGAGTTTTCCAACTATCGTTGCTTTGCAATTTGTTCCAATTGCGCTTGTATCAAGTTCCTTTGAGGGAATCCAGGTACTTATCCCATTGAGATAACACTTTTAACTACTTCCGAAACTGTATTGTTAAGTCCAACTATGTATTAACACAGTAACTTTGAATCGTTCCTGGCTACAAATAGGAATCGAGAATTGCTGTGCTTTGGGAGATAGCATATTGACAGTTATATCTGATTAGAATTTCATTTCTGAACTGCAGCATTATCATAGAAGTTCATATTATTCAAAAGTTGCAGCATTAATCTACTTTTGAGAATACACAAACCCATGTATCATAGTGGAGTAATTAAAATAAAAAACAGAGTAACAGATCATTTCATGGTAAATTACATTATATAACGCAAGAAATATAATAAAACAGCGGCAAATGAAGAATTTAATTTGACTTTATATTTAAAGCATAAACATAAAATAACTCATGCGGTATTTTAAAGGCCAAAGGTTTAAATTCAACTTGATAAACCTTATATTCTGTTCTGTAAATTTTCATTCAATGTCATTCTAGCTTGTAAATAAACAGCAGCGTTACAAGTAATAGAAAGGTCAGTATAACTTTGGTAGCTCTAAGCATTTTTACATTTGTCAAAACCATCAATTACGTAAATTGATTCCTTACCGCAAAGAAAATGCAAAATCCTTCAACCTTATTAAACTAAGAATAGTCATTATTAAGCTTGCGCTTACTGCAGGATCCCAACATAACTATTTCATTGTTATTTGTAGCTTTTATGAATAGTTTATCTTTTTCAGACTGGGCTGCGAAGTAATTGAACTTTGATATTATTCTACAGATTAGTGGAACAAAAATAACTACTCACATATGTACCTACTCT
This sequence comes from Deroplatys truncata, assembly GCA_030765065.1. Lineage (NCBI taxonomy): Eukaryota > Metazoa > Arthropoda > Insecta > Mantodea > Mantidae > Deroplatys > Deroplatys truncata. The sequence goes on from CM060982.1 coordinate 11,241,146, forward strand.
AATTTGGGATTTTGAACTAACGTATCTCCTTTTGCACTGATTGAACCACTATAGAAATGTTCAGCGTTGTACATTCCTATCGAAAAGTCTACGATCATCCCGAGAAGCGAGGCGATATAATGAAATAACAGGATTGAAGAACTGGTGAAGGTAACTATGTGATTTATCACAGTTACGTTTCACAAGAAAGGCTCTTTACTAACCATTCCTCTGTACGTTGAATCCTTAGAGCGATTTTCAGCAGCCTTTGCACCCCACAAAAAACGTTTTCATAAGCGCTCCGTCAAAGTCCTAGGTGCCTCGTGATATTACATATTTACTGTGCATTCATGTTTTCTAGTTAAACTCCGGTCGGTATTCATAGAGAATTATTTGCTCAACAGAAGCAACTGAATAAAGCCTCATTACTTATGCTTTTGTGAAAAATACATAACTATTCAATTGGTAAGTCGTTTATTATCTATTTTGTTTATAGGATGTTTTGAGTAATGCTGATTTATTCCATGAGATAACGTTTAAATAGGACACCGTCATTTCTGCTGTAGCGGGGTGACAAGGGCTAACTAAACCTCTATTGAATGAAAGGAAGAACTTTAAAGAAATACTTGCAAATAACCTATATAAGTGCATTAAATATATAATTGCTAAAAAAGTAAAGGATTATTCAGAAAAAGGACCATATTTCACATTTTTATCTCAAACAAACCGTGAAAGTCTGAAACACATTCCACAAATTACTGGATAGGGGAAGTTCAAAGTTTTTAAAAACAAACTCTGAACTTCACTCAGCGGCATATTGTAGCCGTCATTGCTTAGAAAAAACAGAAGTAAATTGTATATTGTGATATAAGTAAAGGGTTTATAACAGAATCGAGGGTTTTCTATTACCGAGATTGTTTTATACATTTAACACATGTATACTGCATAGTGTTTTTTGGGCGATCGATGATACCTATGTTAACTGTGAAGGTTATCTACTTAGTTGTCTATAACAGTTGATTGTGGTATCAAAATGACTGGCCAATAGAAATTTAAAAATACTGCATATGAAATACCTGTTTCATGACTAACGTTTATTTTCAATAAACGCCAGATCGACTGAAGTGTAGCTCATTGCCATCGTTTGCTTTGTGTTAGGAAAACGTTAAGAAGTTGCTATCCTCGCGTAAAACTTCGAGATACAATGTACTTCTTTGGTTCCTGAATAATTCAAATCAGAGTGCGATAGAGCATATATTATATTCAAGATCATTTGGTTAGTTTCGTCCGGTACGGTAATGTGAAAATCAGCAGAATGCACGAATTAAAGCATTTAAGAAACAAAAGCAGAAGTAAAGACAGGAAGAGCTGAAATAGTAATAATTTAACTAAACAGCTATTATATTCCATGCTTATAATAACAAAAATATTAAAAACTTATGGACGTAACATCAGAGGCGCCTATAGGTTGCAAAATCAGAAGAATGAGTAGGTAACGAACGCACCAAACAGACTTCCCGGTTTTTTTTTTGGGGTGGGGGGGCTCGGGAATAGGTAGGATTGAGCGTGGAGTAGAAAGGTGAAGTTAGGAAAGGTATTGGGGTTCCGCTGATGCACCCCCGTTAGTGCGTGGTAGGATAGCTGCCAGCTTATTGCGCTGGCAGTGGAGTAAGGAATGTCCGGGTGACCGCCACACACGGGGAGTTACGTGGATAGGAATTGGAAGGGATGTGGCGTTGTTTATTACATCATTTCAGTGGTTGTTGCGCGGCCCTTGAAAGGAGCCCTCTGGTTGTCGATAGTAGTTTGGTAATGTCGTCGATAAAAAGCGAGTTTCCAGTGACACCAAGTGGAGGCTGGTTCGCTCCTGCTCACTCTTCAGTCCGGAGAGGACAGAAGTCCACTCGGTCATCGTAGTGTGCAGGGATCGTAGTAGGTCGGCATGACCTGATAACGTGTGTCGGAGCTGTCGGTGACAGACTGGCGATGGATTCCCCCAGGCCACTGATTGAGGAGTTGGTGTCGTCCAATCGCTGCAGGCAGCTGGTGGTGAATGTGTTGACTGTGGATGACAAGGCGGCGGTGATGGCGTGTAAATCTTGTAGTCCGGTTTCCAATGCGGCTACTTGGCTAAGGAGTCGGCGGAGTTGACGGCGGTGGTGAGTGTTGTGATGTGTTCTTCCTGTTGAGTCATGCGGGATCCAATGTTCAGGACCTCCGTGTGTAGATCCTGGACTACATCTCGTAGGGTGGTGTCGGTGATGGTCGGAGCTGAAGGTGGCGTTGGCGTTGGAGGAGCGGCTGGAGCTGTGTAGATGGTCTCAGGCAGTGACGGTCGATGGCTTCTTGGGTACAGTGGGCACTGCGCCTGCCCGGTGAAGTGGCCGTTGCAGGAGGCGCAGTAACGACGTCGGCGGCGGAGGTCGTGTCTGGTGCACTGCGTCGTCAGACTTGGTGCACCGCAGTAGTGGCACCTGGGTGGTGCAGTGCAGGTTGTGGAGTCGTGGCCGTAGCAGCAGCATCTGCGGCATGGCTGGTGGCTTTCCGTTCGGCTAGCCTCTATACGAAGAACCTGCCCTAATAAGGGCGGGTCGGACCTTAACGCAGCCTCACGGTCGGCCGGGTCAACCAATGCCAGGCGGACGAAGGTGGTAGGTCCCCGAGACGTGATGGTAGAATTCAAGGTAGAATGCCACCGGTGTTGAGCTGCGGAGAGTATGTATCTGTTCGGCAGATCTCAAGGAACTCCGGAAAGCACTGCGCTGCACCGCAGTGATGTAGGATACTGTGGTGGTGGCTGCTGCGATGGATGTTGTGATGAGATGCGGTGCTGTTGGCGACTGCTCCGGTTGGAGGTGAGGTGTGGTGCTGACTGGAAGAGAACGGTGAGATTGCTGGTGCCGTGGCGATGCAGTGACCGCTGCCCAAGAAGGTCCGGTCACCGGCAGCGTGAGGATGAGCTCCCGGCAGATGCCGAGGGAGCGGCCGGCGAATCAGCGGCGGCGGGGCTCGGAGTAGCTTCTTCAGATAACGGCGCGGGGACGGCCCCTTCGGCGGGTGCCAAAGGGGCTGCGGTGGTTTCTTCAGTGGCTGCCTGGCGTGTCCGTATCCTTCCCATCTGCGACGAACCAGGATGTTAAGCACATGAAAAAGCAGGATCGCCCAAAAATAATAGGGTACTGCAGTTTGCAGTCAATCCATTGTGCAAGTGCAACAAGACAACAAATAGCCGACTTGTCATGAACAAATTTACACACACACACACATACACACACCTCGTGATCAAAAGTATCCGGACACCTGGCTGAAAATGACGTACAAGTTCGTGGCGCCCTCCATCGGTAATGCTGGAAGCCAATATGGTGTTGGCCCACCCTTAGCCTTGATGACAGCGTTCATTCTCGCAGGCATATCTTCAATCAGGTGCTGGAAGGTTTCTTGGGGAATGGCAGCCTATTCTTCACAGAGTGCGGAACTGAGGAGAGGTATCGATGTAGGTCGGTGAGGTCTGGCACGAAGTCGGCGTTCCAAAACATCCCAAAGGTGTTCTATAGGACTCAAGTCAGGACTCTGTGCAGGCCAGTCTACAGGGCTGTTATTGTCGTGTAACCACTCCGCCACAGCCCGTGCAATATGAACAGGTGCTCGATCGTGTTGAAAGATGCAATCGCCATCCGGGAATTGCTCTTCAACAGTGGGAAGCAAGAAGGCGCTTAAAATATCAATGTAGTCCGCGCTGTGATCGTGCCACGCAAAACAACAAGGGGTGCAAGCCCCCTCCAGGAAAAACACGACCACACCATAACACCACCACCTCCGAATTTCACTGTTGGCACTACACACGCTGTCAGATGACATTCACCAGGCGTTCGCCATACCCACACCCTGCCATCGGATCGCCACATTGTGTACCGTGATCCGTCACTCCACACAACGTTTTGCCACTGTTCAATCGTGTAATGTTGACGCTCCTTACACCAAGCGAGGCATCGTTTGGCATTTTCCTGCATATGTGGCTTAAGAGCAGCCGCTCGACCATGGAATCCAAGGTTTCTCACCTCACGCCTGTCATAGTAGTTGAAGTGGATCCTGATGCAGTTTGGAATTCCTGTGTGATGGTGTGGATAGATGTCTGCCTATTACTCTTCACGACCCTCTTCAAATGTCGGCGGTCTCTGTCAGTCAACAGACGAGGTCGGCCTGTACGCTTTTGTGGTTTTGTCACATCAGAAAGAGTGGACCTAGGGATGTTTAGGAGTATGGAAATCTCGCGTTCAGACTTCTGACTCAAGTGGCACCCAATCACCTGACCACGTTCGAAGTCCGTAAGTTCCACGGAGCGTCCCATTCTGCTGTTTCACTATGTCTAATGACTACTGAGGTCGCGGATAATGAGTACCAGGCAGTAGGTGGCAACACAATGCACCTAAGATGAAAAACGTATGTTTGTGCGGGTGCCGAAGTTGTTTTGTTTACGTAATTTATTTACGTAAATTATAAGCCTCTCGCTTGGGAAGTCAACTTGAAGAAATATTGTTCTTGGAGTTTACGTTGTTTAAGGAGTTTGCACCACGCTTTGGTAAGCCAAATTGCAGGTGTTGATTACGTAATAGTTACTGTTGTTACGTAATATGCTGCTACGTATGAGAAGCTGATTTGAAGATTAATTTTTGTTGTTACACTCCAAGTTTAAAAAAAATACTTAACTTTGTTATTAAACTACTTCTTTAGATAGTATTTATGTTTGTACTTAGCTCGGCTGCTTCAGTAATGTTTGTAGAGACACGTTTTTCTTAATCAGGGCGTGGTGCGACAAGAATGTAGGCTTACACAGATTTTAAGTTTAAATTCACTTCTTTTTATTAATCCTTGACACAAATTATGTAGCACTGCACTGATTTAAAGAGCTGTAAGATTCTTTAATTTAAAACTTGCACTTTGTTAACGCGTATACTTATTTTACGATTCACACGAATACGTAATATTTCTTTAGAGAACACATCTTCCATCCGGTCACTACCAATGTCTGCAGGCAACTGAACATATTTCAACCGTCAAAACCAGTAAGCTTCTGTATTTTAAGTGTCTGATTAACTAATTCTAGTCCAATAGAATACCTGCATTTAATTAAAGCTTTTTCTTTGCTGTTGATTGGCTAATTTTAAACTGTCACAAAATTTACATTATCGTTGCTCTAATCATGACTAGTAGCATTTAAACTCTCAAACTCATTATTGCCTCAAGGTTACCTTATTGTTACCTCATTGTTAGCAACGTTAAACTTATTATTCTCACAGCTCTTGCATTATTAAAGTATGTGATGTATTCACATAACATTATTAAACATGTTTACAATAATATAAGCATATGCAATGACTGTTACATACATTTTTACAAATTATTAAATACATATTATTTCACGGCGGGCTGTTATTGAATTTACATATTATATAATTTAATTGAAATTATTCAAGTGTTAAAAATACTGCCTCAGGGTGTCCGGATACTTTTGATCACATAGTGTGTATATGTATATATAATATATATATATATAATATATATATATATACAATATATATATATATAATATATATATATACAATATATATATATAATATATATATATATACAATATATATATATATATATATAATTTATTTCCTGTTTTACAATGCAATAACATTTTTCCGGCACCCAAGTCTACAGTTTCTAACATCATCTTATCACTGTTCTCCATAGTGTGATAACAGGAATAAATTTATTTGCTTGTAGCAAGAAATGTTTCTGTTTCCATGCAATAAATGGTGTTGAATGCATAATACCGTAGCGACCACAAAAATAAAACTAAATTTGCGTCTCTATTTATTTATATAAATATAGTGATTGTCATTCACAATTTCTTTAATATAAAAGGGTGATATCTGCTCCTTTTCTAATAACCCTGTAAATTACTTGTGCCTCCTACTTCCCATTGCAAAAATCAGGATCTGCTGGGTTTTGTTACATTAACGGATTATTCCTGTAATTTCGTATCAGCTACTGCCCTCGAAACTTAACAACGGCTTTGAAAGTAGCAACAAGTAACAATGTATAAAATATAGTACAGGAAAAATGTAACATTCATATGATTTTTTCTACACACACCAAGTATGATTATAATAGATGATAATGATGAAGGAAAGTTGTGGTAAAAGAGGAGCCAACCCAGCATTCGCCTACCGACTCGGGAAATTATGAAAAACCCATGCTAGAGTAGACGGTGTCGCGAATCGATCCCGGTACTTTGGCTGCGAACCTTACACGTTACCGCGGAGCCATCTCGCTCGGTTTGAAGATAAGGGTAATTATCACGATACCCTAATTTAACTGTATGTCATTTTTATCTCTGGAGGAACTTAAAAATAAGGTATATGCAATAAACCCCCTACATTGAAAGAACTAAGAGGAAACTGGTGAGAAATTCTCTCAATTTCGGAGAAAGGTAGAAAAGTTGCCAGAAATATGCGGACATTTTCAACATCTCTTATGATAAGGTAGGTGCTTATTATAATTTTAATCGTAAACCGATGCGGTCGCAAGTGTTTCAGCGGGAGTCCGAGCTGCGGTGGCCACGGTGTGTATATGCAGGGTTCGTTTCGCGGAATACTGTAGTGTAATCCGCATCTAACCAACACCTACTAGGAAAAAGGCCACAACACTGGGCGTATGACGTCACGATAGGAGGCCGTCATCAAACTCAGCCCAGGTACACTAATTCCAATGCTTTATTTTCCAGCTCAAATTGTAAAGTTAGTTTTAGGGATGGGAGAGGGGAGCGAGCTCAAGTTCAAACAAAAGAATTTGCCATGCCATTTAATTTGAACTACATAACAATTCGCAATGCAACGCATATGATGTTATTAAATGCTAGGTTGTTTTTGGGGAGTTAATAACCATTAAAACACGCCCGTTCCTATGCTTATTTTGTGATCGAAACCCTTAAAAACTTTCCCTTAATAACCAAAAGACAATGACATGGCTGATGTACACAAATAGGTAGCAGTAGTAGGATAAGTTCATGTAATTTCCTAAGCATTATCCTATCTAAAGTTTAAAATAGCAATGGATTAACAGAAAGTTTCAATTTCACTATGAAAATTATTTTAAAATAAAGGATATATCGGTTATTTTGAGTGTGCCCCCTTACAACCCCGCTTTGGGGAAATTACTAAAATGCCACATGACTTTTCTCATGTGGGGGAAAAATGTATGTAGTTTCACAGGAACCGACGCAGGAAATACATTTTAAAAACGTAATCTTTGATTTCACATAAAATCAGTAATTTATAAAAAATAAAATGACAAGTTTTTGTCATGGTTTTATTGCATGCCATTGTCACCTTTATGGCAAAGGCATGTACGAGTATAAAATAGAAAACACAAATTGGGCAAATATTGCAGCCAGAGATGAATTCCCCAGTATTAAGAAAATAGAAAGGCTGACAAGAGGAGAGGAATTGTTATTAAAAGTGTAATTATAAAATTAGGCATATTTGAGTTACAGTAATAATAATAATATTTTATTTATTTGAAACAATGTTCATCAACTACCTAACTTGATAGACTGTATGGTTGATGGGTGAAGTATGATACTCCATAGAGATGAATTTGCTTATAAGCAAACTAAGAAATATTGTGAACATATTAACATCATGAGGAAGAAAATTCCATAGGATGAAAATTTAAATTTAAAAGAATTTCTATTAGACTTAAAAAGAGAATGGTTGGATATAACATTTTTATCTAAATGGATGCAATTTACCAACCATTATTTATTTATTAGTCTGGCTCGTAAATGAGTTTACGTAGTGGTATAATATAAACATATAAATTTGGTGGTTTTAAACAAAAAAGTTGTGACAAACAAAAAATATTTACCATAAATTATAACAGTTACATCAAAATGTAAGCTATGAGGAGAAATTGTAACAACAATTACAACAAATGTACAATAAGAATAACAGTTATAACAATAAAAAGAGAATCATTTGCAAAAATAAACTGCTTTCTAAACAATAATACATTTAAAGGCTGTTTAAACCATACACATGATTCTGAAAGATGGCTACAGAATATTTTACAAATATATTTGTGATTATTCCCTGGGATCCTAAAAAGATGGCCTACTGCTGTTATTTTTTTGTTGTTACTCCAGAAACCTTATTAACTTATAAGAAGTACAAAGGAGAAATATACCCAAGTATTCTTGAGGCTTTTCACTCAGTTAATGATTATAAAGAAACTGTTTATCGATTTTCAATCTATCCTGGTTTCTCATATTTTTATGAGACATGAAGTAGATGTGGATACTTCACTCAGCCAGTACAATATGTGTAATACTGATAAAAATTAGAAATTATTAGATGCACTTCATGTTAACATGATGTACAATTTGGCCACAGTAATACATATCAGTGGTTCAAAATGCTTGGAAGATAGCGCATTAGGTGCTGCCTTTTATATTGAAAATCTCAATTCAATAACATTCAAGCTACTGTCTTCTACATCTATATTTAATACTGAAATATTTACTATTAAACAGACTATACTTTGTGCAACTCAGAATTTTTTAAAGAATTTAGTAATTTAAGAGAATGTCTTTCACCTTTAGACTCTCTAAAATCTGTTTATTACCATTCTAATTGTAACTGGCACTTCCCTATTTAAATTACTTAATATTTAAAACAAACAAACATACCATATCTGTCAATTCTTTTGGATTTCTGGACATGAGAACAACAAAAGCAATGGAATGGTAGATAAAGTAGCAAAATTAGGCAGAGAAAAAGGAGAATTCTGTGACTAGTTTGCCATATACTTATATTTTAAGATATTGGAAAACATTGGTAGTTGATAAATGGCAAGAATAGAGATAAACTAAATGCTACAATATTCAGATAATTGTATGTTTTCATGGTTCTAGCATGTTAATCTTCCTTGAAAGCTAACAGTTATTGTTCTTACAATGAGATTAGAGAAAATATCCACACCTAAACACTTACACAAAATTAAAATTAAAGATTATTCCTTCTATGATTGTGAAGAGCAGGGTTCAGTAGGTCATTTGTGTTTTGTTTGTCCTTATGTGAAAAAATTAGCTCCTTTCCAAGTTAATTACAATTTTGAAACCCCCATAAGCATACAATCTTTGTTAAGCAAACCATCTCCAAAAGTTTGTAATTTATTTAAATTCTTTCAAAATGTGAAATGTAAATTGAATGTAATATATTTATTGCTAAGAAGTTTACAATATATAGGGTTGTATACTGAAAATTTGGCCCTGGCCACTCATTCAGTAGACATTCACTCCATTATTATACTACTATATATCTATCAATTTTCTTCTTCTCTCTTCACAGTCCATTTTCACTTCTTATTAACTCTAAATAAACACTGTACCACGCTGCTGATCCCCTTTATGAATATTTTGTTCAACATTGTTCTTCCCTTTTAAATTTAAACTGAATGAATTTATTTCCCCAATTTCCTTACAATCCAATACTTCCAGGTCTTTTTTCCCTTCCATAATGGACATTCCCCTTAAGTAGTAAGGCCTTCTCTTTCACCTTTTAACTTCCACACACCTGTTCTATACCCTCTCTTGTTTCCTTATTAGCTGTGTCAATATAATTTTCCCTTTCCGATATCCACTTCATCCTGATATAAAATTCTACTAAATTACTAAATCATTGTTGTATTTCTATATCTTTGAAATGTCTTGTTGGCTCTTTCCAAAATCCTTTAACTTTTGTTTCTCGTTTCCGCCATATATACCCTAAAATATTTCTTAGATTACTCAGTCACTCCTTAGTTAGACATGGTTCTTGATATATTCAGCACTGCTCAGCTAGACCATCATCATTTAGGTTTAAAATCTTGTAGCAATATTTTAAAACTCTCTCCATAATTAAACCTTTTCTTGTAACTTTCCCCATTTCTATTTGAACATCTTTTACAGCACATTTTCCATTTTCCAAATTTCAATACCATAAATCATTTATGCTTCAACCATTGTATTATATATACTTTCTAGCCATTTAACTTCCAATTGTGATTTTTAAAAATACATCCTTTTATGAATGACTACTGCTTTCCCTTTGCAAGTGCCAATCTTTTTTGCTTTTCCCATTTCCTCCCTCTGTCCATTTTGTACCCAAATATAGGCATATGTCACCTTATACTGCTGATTTCCTTTCTTCCATTTCTCATATTTAGTCAATTTTCCCCCTTTCTTACATATTACACTTTGTATCTTGTCTTGGTTCACTTTTAGACCCCATTCTGAAGAATAATTATCAGTTTCCTGCAAAGCTGATTAGCCACAAAAGCCAAGTATAATTTCCCCCTCTTATTTTTTAAATACTTACCTATTAAGGTTTTTAAAATGAATATGTTGTCAGTAGCTCTACTTCCTTTTCGAAACCCCATTTGGTATTTGGATATTGTTCTACCCATTTTTTGTAATCTGTATTGCTATTTCCTACATTAGGTAATATAGCCACACCCCTGTAACTATTAGGTTTACCTATACTACCTTCGCCTTTATATTGGGTGTATAATTGCTTTTCTCCAATTTTGTGGTATGTATGTTTTATTGCAGTGAATACATATCTACGTACTTTCACCCAATCCCCTTTAGCACACCATTCCCTTAGGAATTCTGTTGGTATACCATCTATTCCAGCTGCTTTCTTTACTTTCAATAGTTTAACCTGTTCAATTACTCCCTTTCTAGTTTATTGTACAAAATTTCAACAAAATTATTACCAATTACCATTACATTCCTAGCTCTTGTACACCATGATATTTCATAAAGTTTTTTTAAAATAATCTAACCATTCCCCTTTATTGGGTACATTCATATACATTTGTTATATGTCAATACTTGAGATAAAGTAATTAGACATGGCATTGTTAATGAAGTAACAATGACTGACATGGAATGTATCAGAGACCACATGAAGGCATTGCCAGTGACTTTTGACAGTTAAGCAAAGAAATCTGCTCTTTTATAAATCAAATGTTCTTCTTGTTTTCTACTGACTTAGCAAACTTGTTAAAGCATCCTCTAATAGTCTGTGCTATTACGAATGGGTCTATTTTGACCTTGAATTATGAAATTCAGACAGATATCATGAAGTGATCTTACTTGATCAGTGTTACTCACTGTTAATGACAACTGGTGCCATTGGACATCATTTACAAAAGCTGATAAAACTAAGTTCTTGTAAAGTATAGTGTAACATGCAACTTTTGGCACTGGACTAACTCTCACTGCTTTTTTTTTCAAATAACCCATTCATCATTAAATTCACAGCAAACAAATCTTCTCAAGCTCTCTGTAATTGCAGACTTTATTGAAGACGTTTTCCAAGCGTTACCTACGCTCTTCAGGATCCTCTCTTGAACTAGAGGGTTTTGACAAATAGGAAGGACACCCACACAAAAGAGGAAGGAATTGCATTTGTAACAAGTTGAAAAAAATAGTTTATTAATGAAAATCTTTAATGGCATATAAATAATAATTGCACTTGAAAATCCACAGCAGCTCATCACCACAAAGTACTACATAGCATCACCTTACTCTACTTGATTAATAATAATAATAATAATAATAATAATAATAATAATAATAATAATAATAATAATAATAATAATAATAATAAATCTATACTGCTTTAACAACATGAATCCTATTTGCAGCTCATGGCAATGTGTATGCGAACAATTAAGGACATGTAAGAAAAATTAATGATGTACATGATGAAATCTAAATGGTTTGTTTAATTTACATTCATTAATATCTCTTGTTCATTAGTACACCATTTTACTTAGGACGTTAAAAGGTCTGTAAACTTTCCAGAGGTTTTTTTAGTGCCTTAAATGTACAATATGGGACCCACAGCTTTATTTCCCTTCCAAATGGTTCAAAGCAAACGATCATGCTCAGAACAACAGAATTATTTCAGGGATAAGCAAGCAGGTTTCAAACATATATATATCCAATGTCACATTTATCTTATTAATAATATGATGCTCAAATATCAACCCTGCTTGTGTGGTTTGTATCCCATTGATACTCTTACAAAATGAATTGATAGGTTTTAATATGTACCCATTCATTTGTCATACTATTTGTTAAACATGGAGCAAGTATGTCACTGCTTGAATTCATCATTGTACACTTTCATCTCAAAATATTGTATATGCTAACAGCAAATTATTATTTAACCTTAGAATACATGGAGGCAAATATAGGCCAACACACTGAAGACAATAGCAAGCACAGTGAAGTTGGTGTGATCAGTGTTACTGTAATTATAACAGCACTGTATTTATAATGCTATGGTTATGCATATAGAATTTTACCTTTTCAGTTTTCTTCCATATAAGATACCTACTTTAAGTTACCATTGTGCACTTTCATTTGAAAATATTCCATATGTTTAACTGCATGCTATTACACATAGAAGGCATGCACAGGCCAATACGCCAGAGCAATCACAGTGAAGTAGTAATGACCTTGTAATTTCTAGGTTAGGTTTGGGCTATGTTTATATGAATCAGTATTAAGTTGTGCATATCAAACTTTTATCTTTTCATCTCCTTCCATTGACAACAGTTACCTAATCCCAAACTGTGTGATGTTCATTAACCTAGGGTCTTCAGTATAAAGCTCAATAATCCATTGCAGATTATGCTGATAAATTAGATGTTTGTATTATTATAGCAGCTCCTATTCCATCATGCTCCTTAATGGGAAAGGATAGTTATCCCCACAGAACACCAAAGTAACACCAGGTTATCCCTGTCAGCTACTTAAATATGCTCTGGTTAATGGTATTACTTATAAATTTAAGTGCTAAGTACCTATGTTCCTTTACATATGATAGTGATGGATATGAGAAATAGGTATGTATGGTTACTTCATAGCAATTCCCCATTTATGATTTAATAATTGTTTTTACTGAATGGTACTTATTAATGTACCTGGAGCGTGATAAGAAAGAAACTACTCTTTTTTAGGCATGGACGGTCTAGTGGAGCTGTAAGTTGTTTTACAGTCTTATTGTCAATGTGCTTTTTTCTATATCATGGGGTTGAAAATGCTTTTCACAAATCTATAAAAGGAAAATTCGTTTCAATAAGTAAAGTGAGAAACAATTTAACATTCTACTATATGTGTGCATGTGTAGGTTAGGAATGTTCAACATTCTACAAAAGATTACCAAATGCAATTTCACACGATATCAATACAAGCAAAAAGAGGCGTTAATAGTGTATCTAGGTATATAATTGTTTTATACAAATTAAATGTACGCAAAATCGAAGGACTCCTGACTGTGACGGCAGTAGCCAAACATATTTCAGTGTGGTGGCATTGGCCTTGCAAATAATGGCAGTGTGCGGAGGGACGTTCTCCCCAATTCACAGCTGGTGTTTTTTCCTCGTCACATCAGAGGAATGAACTCGTGCAGTATAGAGCATGCTGCTTTCTGTGCGTCACTTCCTTTTTTTTCCTTTTTTTGGGATCAAAGGAGATTGTAGGGAAGGATTGGAGAGTTAGGTAGCGGGGTTCCGCAGAAGCACCCCCGGTGTAACGGTGTTGGTTTGCTGCTGCGGAAGGCAGGCACGAACGTCAAGTGTTAGCTGTCCTGGGAGCCAGTCGGCCATGCGTAGTTACTGCGGAAGAAATCGGGTCGTTGTCGTCGCTCATCATTAGCCTGGCGAGAGAGGCGAGCCAGTTCCGCCAGGTTTGGAAAGGTGCGGCGGTTCGTGTGTGGTATATAGAAGTTGTTTACTGCAGGCGTAAGTGTGCGAGGTAGTGGCGTTGTGTTCAGGTGACCCTGGTGTGTGTGGTGAAGACTCTGGAGAGGCAGCGTCCGGTTGAGGAACTGGAGTGAATCGAATGTCTGTCTGGCTCTGTTGCTTCGGTGGATGGCGTTGTTGCTGTGTCTGTGTGCCGTTGGTCGGAGTGTCCAAGAGGGTCATCTGTTGGGTTTACCTGATTGTCTCGTTGGTCGCGAAGTTCACAGACACGCTCCTGCAATGATTGGTGTGCATCTGGTCCAGTTTGGTGGTGAAGGTAGTCATGTGATAACATAGACCCTGGATTGTGGCGTCGATGATGTCGATGCGGCGGTGACGGGTTGCTGTGCTATCTTCTGCGATGAGTGACGCGGTGGTGTGGACCTCTTCATGCGACGTCCCCGAGACGGCCGCCAATCGTCAGAACCTCGGAAATGTAGGCCCTGGACGGTCTCCCGGAGGCGCTCCTCTGAGGTGTGTTGATGCACTGGAGGCTGTTCCGGAGCTGTTGGTGTTGCCGGATGCTGGAGAAGTGGCCCGATGTTGTGAACTGCCGGTGGTGGTGCTGGTGGCGCTGCGGTAGCTGGCGGTGTGGCCCTCGGTGGACGAGGGTATCTTGGGCACTGTGCCTGACCTGTGTAGTGGCCGAAGACATTACAGGTGGCACAGTACCGGCGTCGGCGTCGTAAATCGTGGCCTCTGCATTTGGCGGTGAGTCTAGAAGAGCCGCAGTAGTGGCAGCGCTGTGTTGCGGTGCAGAGGTGAGCAGCAGCGGCGACATGGCTGATGGCTTTCCGCTCGGCTAGCCTCAAGTCGAAGAACCCGCCCTAACAAGGGCAGGCCCAAGCTCAAGGCTGCTTCGCAGTCTGCCGTGTCAGCCTTGTCAAGCGGGCGAGAGATGTTGGGCCCCGGGACGAAGTGATGCGGCTGGCCTTCAAGGTTGAAGGCCAGAGGTGTCGAGCAGCGGCGAAGATGAACCTTGTTGACAGGTCCCGGGGAGCTCCGTAGGCATCTGTATGGTGGCTGCGTAGCAGGCGGCGTGTGCAGTACTGGCGATGTTGTCCTCTGAGGTTCTGGTTCTCTCCGTGCGGCGGCGACCGAGGCGAAGGAAGTCCCGGCCACCGTCGGCGGTGTAGCAGGTCTGGTGGCAGGCTTGTCTGCGTTGGCGACCGGCGGTGGTGTGGCGGCCTTCAAGGTTGGTGCCGGCAGAGCGGCAGGCTCGTCGGCGGTGGCGGCCTTCAAGGCTGATGCCTTTTCTTGTGTTTGCAGATTATAGCGTAATACGTCAACGATGTTGTTTATGAAGTAATTCCACTTGAGAATGCCAATTTTATGGTCATCGCTTATAAAGAAAACGGGAAAAAGATGGTATATTTCCTAAAGAAACCTGAAGTATTTTGAGAAAATTGTATCGCAATATTCTTAGATGAGTTTCGGAGTCGTTTCGATGGCACGAGCAACAGAGAAGATAGGTTCAAATTAGATTCATTCTTATGTTACTTTCTCTACCACGTACATAGTAGGTAGAGACGATATCGCATTCCACCCAATATCGCATTCGATATCGAGATTTCGCCGGAAACACTTGTTTTGAGGCCCCGAATAAATAAGTCAAAAAAAAAATAAAGGTTAATGTGTATGAACATTATGGCTCAAAAACTAAAAGTGTGATAAATATCACACTTGGTATTTAAGTTCAGCATCTTCTGAAGATGTGATACCAAGGTCTCAAGAAAATCCCCAAAACCCAAACTATTCTTCACGTGGAATTTTTTTATGTTCTAAACAAACAAACTAACGATTTTATTAAATTAAGGAATCTTGCATGACAATGTGTATATGTTGATTTTTTGGGGGAATAACCTTGGAAGTCCACTTCATCCGGAAGGGATTTTGTATAATTTTGTACAACTGGATAGGCGAAAAGATGTTACACGAAAATGCAGATATCATTAAAGCACACAATTCAATTAAAATAACTTTTTTGTAGCATAAGCCATTTCCGAGATATCCATCATTAGTGGTTCGAATTATTCAATAGATATGTGTTATTCTTTTAAAGTCATGTGTACATTCAGTTGTTTCTCGCGATGTCATGGAAAGAGTAGGCCAGCGTATAGCGTTCAGTTCTTAAACATTTGGCTATCGCTGTTCCCTTTGTATCTATAACGAACTGTGTAATTTAGCTACTTCTGGAAATATTTATCTCGATTAAAATGAAGTAGATAGAAAAATAAGCATTTATTAGAATAGTTTGTATACTCGCTAATAAACTATAGACGATTGAGAAAGTCATGTGAACGTAATACATCACTTTTGTTTACTTGCAGTTAATGGAAGCCAAAGCAATACATCTATTTAGAGACGTATTAAAGAATTCGGAACATAAAAGTGCAAAGGGGTAAAATATTTGTATTCTGTAGGATATTATTAATGAGCATGAGTTTAAATACTAAAATGTATCTTACTTCTAAACACTCGGGTACAGAAACGCTTAAAACTGGTTCCTATTAGGGTTATGCAGTACCTACATGTGGTCGCGGAGACAACTGTTTACACTGTTATTAGATACTATAGAGCAGAGGTGGCGAAAACGTGACTCGCGAGTTATTTTGACTCGCAGTCGCCGTTCCCTTTCTGCAACCGTCCGTTTGTTTTTCACATGCTGCTGAGTGATGCAGTGCGTGTTGCATATTTGTTGACTCGCGGAAGTAAGTCGTTTTCGCCACCCTTGCTATAGAGGAAGAGGTTTACATCAAGTAGATTAAGACAAAGCCCTGTCTTCCTCCACACTTTTATGCAATTCCTCGCTGCTAAGGATATCGTAAGATACTTCCTGTATTAAATATCGTCTGCCATTTTTATTTCTTCTGCTGCCAGTGCAGCAAAGTATTTCTTCGCTTCATTCTCTGAATTAACTGCTACATAAAGAGCTGCTGCATCGCTTGGCCCAGTGTTTGCGCATTAATGATGAGCTGAAAACATTTCAACTTGAACAGTGTCGTCAACTTATTTCTTTTCGATTCTTGGTACCCGAGGCGGTTCGCGGCATGTCTAAACAATTCTTCCTTGGAGGCGTCTCTACGATGTATCTCCACACTCGTTACCATGAATGGAGCTGTCCCATCATAGCTGCAGCGGAGAAAAAAAGCAAGACTTGCGATTCTACGATTTCCTTGATGAAACCGAAGAAGAAAAGCAAAGCGTTCTCTGCACACGGAGCCAAGCGGAAAGCCTTGAAAACGATGGACATTTCTTATCCAATTATCAAATATTCCCCAAATATAGCACACCAAGCCGCGAATATGACAACCCCGGTGGTTACAAGAGTCACTGTCCTGGGTGACAATTGAATTCCCCCTCCAAAAAACAAAGAATATTAAGTTCCCACTCAAATTCGCCGTTAACCCATGTGCATCCCTTTTGAGCAAGGGCCTCTTTGAAGTGAAAGGGAACTGGATTCTGCAGTCCCGGTTAGCTATTCCGAGAAAGACAAATCTAGTTTATTGTCCTACTGGCTCTGCCTACTAGTTCTTTCCAAGTTTCTCTCTCTTTGGCTATTGTGGTCCACCTGCTGCCGAGGGTTCTCCTCAGTTCGTGTGCCGACGTTCCTCTGACCAATCCTGGGGTCCCAAGAAGCAACTCTGTGCGTCCATCTATTAGGGTGTTGTCTCACAACGTGACCGCCCATATCCATTTTAGGTAGCTTGCTGTGGTCGCGGCGTTCTTTAATCGTGTCTTCCTTATTTCTTGGTTATGCATTCTATCTCTCACTGTTTTAGCCAAGATTTTTCTTTCCATTTTCCTTTGGCGGATATGAATAGTTTGCATTTGTTTCTTGTTTTTCTGTTTATTTTTGTTTGTTGTTTGGTTAAACTCCGTATTACAAGGCAGTAAATTGAAGAGAAAACCAGAAAGATTGAAAAAAGGCCGCTAAAAGACAAGAGCGCTCACCAGTACCATAAATATTACTTGGTAATATTACCTCTCAAAGAGCTAAAAATTATGGAAATGATTAAGAGTTAACAGCAGCAATTAGCGTGTGAATACGTTCAGAAAATTAACAAAAAAGAGATTGTTTGAAACTATTCGAGAGCCCTAGATGAGAAGGAAGGGGAGAAAAGGTGTCAGGGAGGAGTTTGCAAGGGGAGGGCTGCGCGTTAGACGTTCAGTAACGATGCACACTGTTCATCAGAAAGTCCGGTCGGAGAAATGTTCGCTCACATCACAAGACATTAAGTTCAGCACACAGTTGAGGTATTGTACCAACAAATACACCTTCATGTCGAAGAAATGTTTGTCCACGTGCACCGAAGATGACCGCACCAATAAACTACATGTTGTATTGCACTCGCTGCAGTCCAGGTCCACATATTAAGCATTTCCGTATGTCACTGAGGATGAACGTTGGCAGTCAATATAGTACCACGGAAACGTGGGTAACTGCCATAAAAGCAGGACGAAGCGATGATTCAGGGTTGCGGGATGGAAGGCTGGGCAACTAATGCAGTCCTCTGCAGTGCTCCAAGGGCGCATGTGAACCTCGACGACTATCGCCGCAGAATGAGAAAGTACAGGACATCATCATTACAGGAAGACTGTGAAACAAGTAAAAGTGCGTATTACTCATCAGCGACAACAAAAGTAAGTGAACTACATGAATAGGGGAATAAGGTAAGAAGGGAGCAGAAGTACCAATGAATAAAATAAATAAAAAATAAACGGCGGAGAATGATAAGGAAGGGAAAAGCTAGGTGTCCCAAACAATCACTTCATGGAACAAGACCAAAAATTCCCTAAATTAAACTACAAGAGAGTGTTACATATTGACAAGAATAAACACGAGGCGCATCCAGAGTAAGTTTTCCGATTTTTCCCTTTAAAGTAAGCGTATTTTTCCGGAAAAATGCGCATGGGTAACAATCTATGACGTATCAATCATATGCCGGCCGGACAGATGCCGACTGGTGCCAGTAGCGCGGCAGCAGTGGCCCGAAACGACGGCTCCTGTCAGTGATAAGGTTCTTTACTGCACAAAAAATAGCGCTGAATGAAATTCATCGTCAGCTCTGTCAGACCTACGGGCCGAACGTCATGAGCAAACGTCGCTGGAGTAGGCAGTTATCCGAAGGTCGCCAAAGTGTCCAGGAAGAATATCGGTCCCTCGTCAATGATGACCTTGTTGAACTGGAGCGGCAGCGCATCGTGGAGAACCATCGCTTCACGATTACCGAGCTCAGCAGCCATTTTCCGCAGATATCGCGATTCTTGTTGCATGAAATTGCCACTAAGGCACATGCTGTTCAGAAAATTGTGTGCCAGTTAGGTGCCGAAAAACCTGACTGCGTGGTGTTATCGCAACTTAAATGTTACATTGGCATGTGATACAATAAATGATTATGTTTACATTATACAATAAGAAAACCATTTATTAGACATTAGTGGGAAGTAATACAGTGATAACGTACCAATACAACTTGAATGTGTGTTTAAATTTATCCAAGTTATGTATGGTAGAAGTTGAATACAATTATTATTCTGTAGTAAAATGTTGACATAATGTTGAGGTGACTTATCTTGGTTAGGAAATATAATGATTCACTTTTATAGTAATTTCAATACAGATATATTTTTCTAAACATTGTACTATATTTCTATCTCATTGAGGACTTTTGAAAGTTATGCTGGGATCTTGTACACCTTCCTCCAGTTATCATATTTTGGGCATTCAATGTTGATATGGTTGATGGTTATGTCGATATTACAGCTATCGCATTTTGGAGCAGTTTTCTTCGACAGTAGGAAAGAATGAGATGAGTAATGCTGCTGTGTCTAATGCTCAATCTGGCTAGGGTAACTTGGTCGTGACGTGTGAGGTTTGTGCATGAATATGCTGTCACTGAGTTCTGCCGTACTTGGTGTAGTTTGGTGCTTTGGTTCGTAAGCCATTGCATTTACAATGTGTACTTTCTGTTTGATGTTTTGAAGTACATCTTCATCTTGATAAGGGGTAGTTATTGTGGGATTGCTGGATGTTTGTCTTGACACTTCTTTAGCTGCGATATCAGCATTGCCGTTTCCAGTATCCACACAAGTAGTACTGTTTTTCTAGTTCGGACTGACTGTGTATATATTGTCTATTTCCTGAACTAGGCAGTTCTGTGTCAACCAGTCGAATTGCTGTAGCAGCACTTAGTGAATCGGTGAAGGTTAAATAGGAGGTTTGTGATATTGTTACGAGAGCTTCTTTGATAGCAAATCATTCACAGGAACATATTGTGAAATTTGGTGGTAGTTTGTAGAGCATTGTATGATCCGGATATATTACCGCATAAACATTTCCTTCTTTTGAAGATGAACCGTCTGTATAAATTGAAACATGCTTAGGATACATGTCTAGGAATTCATTGAACATTTTTGGTAAACTATTTTGTCAGTTACATTCTTATTATGAAGATGTAGTTGTCGGAATTAGCAACTTCCAAGGTTCAACAATGTAGCTTTTGATTCTTGTGGCGATGGGGGTTAGGTTGAAGATCGTATCTTCGCTATGTTGTTGTATTCGAGTGCTAAAGGTCGGTGATTTAGATTTATTATGGTGTTTTCCTTCTACGAACACCCATGGATGTAGGAATATATTGTTGTTGATCCTGGGATAGCTGATGCTTTAGTTGCATAGGTTAGACTTAAGTGTATCCTTCAAAGTTCCAGAGGTAATTTATCTGCTTCCATGTGTAGACTAGTGATAGTGATTGTATAAGATGCTCAAAGAGCAATTCTGAGAGCAATTGTTTGTACTGGGTTAAGTAACTTCAGAGTTGTTAATGATGCTGGGTTAATTACTACGCAGTCATGGTCTAATTTGGATCTAATCATCGCTTTGTAGGTATTTATTAAAACGCCGCAGTCAGCTCCCCAGTTTTTAGCGGCTACAAATTTCAGAATGTTGATTCTCCTTAGGCAACTGTTTCTTAATTCTCTAATATGTGGAAGAAACATTAATCTCTTATGAACTAAGACACCCAGTACTTTTATGACTGATTTTCTACGCGTATTAATGTGTAGTTCAGGGCAATTCATAGGTGAAGCACATCTGGAGAATGTAATGCATTCAGTTTTTTGGCTGGAAAATCTCAATCCATTCATTTTGGACTATTTTTCAAGACCATTAAGCGTTTTTTTTTCAGAATTTCTTGGGTGGTGCACATATTTTTTCCGTTGTAGAAAATAGTTAAATCGTCTGCAAAAAGACAGACTTCAACAGGTGTATTGATGTAGAAAGTTATGTTATTTATTGCAGTTAGAAATAGCGTTACACTCAATATTGATCCTTATGGAATGCCATTATCAATTGTTATCTCTTTCTACAACATTCCATTAGCTCTAACATGTATATTTCTATTTTCTAGAAAACTGTAAATAAATGAAATCATGTTTGCTTTTATACGATTTTCAATAAGCGTTTCCAAGAAATGCTTTCTACAAATTATGTCGTAAGCCATTTCTACATCTAGGCTAACTGCTGTCATATGTTGGGAGTTCTGAAAAAAATTCCTTATTTCCGTTTCCAAGATTACAAGACTGTCCTTAGCGGATTGGTGTTAGCGAAATCCATTCTGTTCAGCAATGAAAAACGTTTCCTTTTCCAGTATCCAGCATAACGTTTATTTATGATCTTTTCCGTAATTTTACTAGTATGCATGTTAGAGCAATTGGACGATAATACTCTGTTCTAGTGCGGTCCTTGTTAGGTTTGTGTAAAGATATGATTATGGCTCTACGCCATTGGTCAGGAAATATTTTCTTGGTCCATATATAATTGTATACATCCTTCATGTAATTTAAGGCAATAGGTGGAGGTTGTTGGATCATTTCATATAAAATATTATCTGGGCCAGGGTTGAAAATTTGTTTGGCACCTGGAGTGCACTTTTCGTGAAGCCAATTCTTGCACTCAATACACTGGATCCAGTCCTCGTTTGGGCGACTATTGGAATAAGCATCAAGGCGTACTAAACAAACACACTCTTCTTCGTAATTTTCGGAAATATCTTCCGCATTAATTGAACCGTTTTATAAGAAGTTTTGGTTGTTTTCTAGTATCAACACTAAAATATATTCCTTTTAATACTAGCATCTGCTTTTCTGTTTGTGATTTTTGGTCAGAACTTTTTTCATGTTTTCTTCTGCTTCGCTTCTTGATTTTCAAGGAGGGATTTCTTTCCATTTTCTATTTTTTTTCTCTCTTCTCTGGATTGTTGTAACCTTTTCTTGAGTGTGTCTGTCAAAATTACAATGACTCTTTAGCGATTACACCGTTATTTAACATTTGTTTTCAAAATTAAATTGAACAAATTTGTTCTCAATTTAATTTCGTACAGAATGCTTTGAAACTAATTTTCTCTTCATCAGGTTCCAGTACTATTTGCGTTAGGGGACATCCGCGTTTTCTTGGCAACTAATATGTAATAATTTCATTGGGGGTTTTAGGGAAATGGCTAAATGAGCCAAATCAATTATGCCTTGATATCACCTATGCAAATCCATACCTAACAAAAGATAATTCCCAAAATATTTAAGGAGTAAAATTTCCTCAGAAAAGTGGAGTCCGTTTAGCCCAAATTGTAGCATTGGAGAGTAAGACAATTGTAATTGTTGTCAGTAGTTAACATTAAAGATTCTGACACTAGAAGAATGGGATAGTATAATATCACCAATAATGTTTACCAAACTGCCTGTATTAAAAAGACAGCAGTTTTGTATTATCAAAAATGTATTTAGCAGCTAGCAAATTCGCTGATTTAAATGCATTGTCCTGTTTACATAAAGTGTCCTGACAGGTAGAACTATATCGCGCATGTGTCTCAGGTGGGTAAATGGGACTATTGCTCACAAAATGAAACGTTTAGGCAGAATTACTAGTCGCTGGATTCAATTTCGTGGCTGCGCTTGGCCGTTTAGCGGGTTTGTACCCTGGCAATAAAAGAGCTGTGTGTCCCGGTCTCCCGCATCAAAAACCAATTGGACGGCCATCCGAAATACGGCCGCCTAAAATTCTAGCTTGTCTACGTACATGGGACCATGGTTAGAACTACACGGTTAGAAGCTGCCGTGCACACATGCTGAACTCGGTCCTGAGGGGCCGGCGTGTGCAAGGCGTGCCATCTGCAGGGTGGCAAAACTGTTGAAAACGTTAAATGTCCTGAGTTAATTCGTGCAAGCAGTATGGTGGAATATTTTAACTAAAGAAACTTTGTTGGCTACAGTTATCAATGTCAACCCTTTGGCCCTTGAGGTATCTAGGTGTTTCAACATGTCGGATAAAGCGTGTCAAATCCTCAATAGCCCTGAGGATCAGCAGAGAGGACTTGTTTCAATTAGGATTATGTGACGCATTCTCTTCCTTTCTAACATGTTGAGGTTAACCTGGCGAGAAGATCATAAACTTAGCGAGCTAGGTACTGGACACGCTGACAGAAGTGAAGTTTTCTAGATTGTCTTCCTGAGTCACAGGAAGAAACGCAATTTGCAGGACGTTCTTAAGCTTCGCCCATTCAAATTGGGGCTGACGGGGTACACATGCTTAGTACCAGTTTACATGTGCGTTTCTGAGATAGCAAGGCAAATTTGCGGTTGTCATTCCAGGTGTTAGCTGTTGCTGTAGTTTCAAAATGACGGAAGACAAGCGGAAGTGGCCTGTCCAGATTTACCCTCAAAGCTACCCGAGCCAATAGAAGGACGAACATGGATACTGCAATTGAATGACATGTTCACCAAATGATTTGGAAATGTAGAAATGGATTGACTGACTAGTTGGCTGACTAATTTACACGCCATGCCCATCGCGAGATCTTTTATTGAGTTTCCCGCGGGTGTTAAAGAAGTGGGTGAAGAAGAGGAGGAATTAAGCGTTCAAGTCGCCCACACTGAATCTGCTCCGCTGTTTAGGGAAATAAATTGATGGGTGTTCACCTCTTAAGTTTGAGACTAAAGCGTAGACGGATAATATCTATATATCAAAATACAAAACAGCAGATTACTTTAACATATTGCACAGCAAGTGCATAAAATTGAGTGTTTGCTGATGTTGGCAGATAAGGCGCAGAATTTGAGCACTCACAAGTGTGTCGCTTTTAAAATGTGGTGTTAGCTCTATACAGTTAATGCGAATGCACGTGTTTCCCAAAGCGCCAGTCGGGGTAACTGCAGTCCTAAGTGTGCGAAGGATGATGACATTAATAAACCTAACCAGGCATATCTCATAGGGAGAAGACGTGTACAATGTAAATAACGAGATAATGCAAGTCCATACTAAGCACTAGAGCTTGGAATCTGCGTGGGACGGACCTCTTAAGTTTTGATCCAAGTACACTTAATCACGGGCACTGTCCTGATATTCTGAAACGAATGCCATATTTCGGGAATAATGGCAAAAATTGTCTTCAGGACTTTCTATAAACTAATCTGTTTCGCCCATTTTCACTAAGTCTTATCTAGTTTATTACTTCACGGGGCAAGTAAAATATTGTTACTGTAAGCTTTTGTCTATCTTATCTCCTCCAGCTGATTATTGGCAATATTTATAACATAAACAATGTGATTGGTTTGCTAAGAAAACCAAATTATTGCAGTAACTTTCCAAAATCCAAACATGTATATAAAAATTAATTCTGGAAATGCGTTTGCGGTTTGTTTCATAGGGACAGACGGTTGAATTCAGGGACAGTTGCTTTCCAGTGACAAACGCACCTAAAATTTCACGTTTTCCTTCTTTTTTGTTTAAATAATTTTGTTGTTGGTTATAGCTTATAAATATTAGACCTTTTACTTCTATTTTGAAGGGCTTTCCGGTTAAGGGTGATACAATATAGTGCCGGATTGTTTATACACAGAATTAATTTGCGCAGACAGAGACCGCAGCTTTTATCTGCACCGTAATCCGAATCTGCAAAGTAAACCCTCTCATTTCTTCTACATGCAGTTAGGTTGGTTGTTTTCAGAGTATCTGTTGGTGGTTTCTTGTTACGAAATGTATGGTGAGTGTTGAACGCGATATTGTGTTCCAGATTCCTCTGCGGTTTGTTTTGTTACCTTACACCGAGGTTATGACGTGGCGTTCTTGCTGTTTTTTTCAAGAAGTAGAGGCAGGGCATTAAGGTTCATACCCCAGAGGCCAATTAAAGAACATGTGAAATGCAGGCATTTGTTTGTGTGCTGCCGATTGCATTTCGTAGACACTCAGGTGTAAATGCGCACAAAAATATAGTTTCGCGGTCCGGGAGATTTTTATAGTAACACAAGGAAGATGTGTGAAGGAAATCACAAATATGAGTTATGTATATAATTTATCATGTAAATTTTACATAAGACTAATAAACAGGCAAATTAGACTACACGTGGTAGGCATTAATTGTGGGTATCCAGTAGTGTAGTGTGGTTTGAGGGATGTTAGAAGATTCAGATACGCTGGCACCTCTACCAATAGAAGTCCTTTGTGCTGTCCTCCCTTATATCCAGTATGGGAAATCAGACACAAATACTCATGCCTATGGCGGGATTTGAAGTTGCGACATTTTGCGCCATAGAGTGCCGAAGTCAAACGCTCCAGCGACCGCGGTTACGCATGGCCTCCAATTTTGGGTAAACTTTTTAGTGTTGTTACAAAAATTAAACGTCTTTAGTAACATGGCAGTCTCACAGGTCGCTTTGCTATACAGCATTTTTAAATTTGAAGCAGAACACGGAATGCCGCGACGATGACGCGTCAATTTGATACAGGAATGCATGGTTTTATCAGAGTCTCTTGAGACAGTGGAAGGGGCAGATAAGTAATTCGCGCGGTCGGTACGGCAGCTAGCACAAAAGCCGCCACACGAAGCCGAGCTGCAGCCCGTTTTTACCTCTCTCCATTGTCTGAAAAAAGACTGAACGAAGTATAGCCGCCACCTTTTCTCGTTGTCTCCAATAGCTGCTGCTGCCGGCTGCTCCATTGCTATGAGTATTTTCCCTCAGGGTATGCGTGGATATATTGTGAAGGTCAGCAGCAGTTTAAATTGACTGAGAAATTTATTGTGAATTAATATGCGAGTTATTTAAGTGAGTTGCAGAACTTTCGAGATGAGGACATAGAACTGCTTATGTGTCGTAGCACTCGAAATTGTAACAACTGAATTATTATAAGGCTAACTTCCGCAGTATCGAAGTTGGGTTCGAAATAACTGTTTCCGCAATAAATGAAACTAGAAGCGTAACCTGCCGTGAGTCGGCAAGATTCCTCCTGATAGCCGCTACTCACACAAGTGCATCACTAGCAAATAGCGCTGGCGAGGAGAGACAGTAACTCTGATTTAATTACACCTCTTCTTATTACTTAAGCCACGCCTACATTAGAATTACTCCATTTTTCATGCACAACCAATACTTAAATCCTACGTGTGCCTTTTACCTTTGTTATGCTGGCCTAGCTAAATTCTGAGAATGTAAGTGCCTTTCACTTTTCCAGAACTTCTGCCTAAGTGACTGCAAACGTACTGAGTTTACCTCTAAACTGCGCTCCCAGAACTCTTATGTCTAACGTGTCCACTTTTTCGGCTGTTACTAATTATTTTCTTATATGACTCACCAATGACTTTCGTTAATCTGACTCCTAATTATCTTTATTTTTCCGGACAAACATTTCAAATCAAACTTGTTACATTATACACTGATTTAACATATGGAAAGTATTTATTGTAATTATTTCTCTATCTTACTGTTATTTCTTTAATTAATTATACCTACCTGCCAATAATTATGGTATCAAATTAAGTCACTGTAAATTGAAAAAAGCTACTATTATGTAATAGCTAAAAGAAGTTAATTACAACACGAGACAGGATTGCTAACTCACCATTACTATTGCACTCTTTCTTTTAATAGTTTTGGGGGAAAAGCTATTCCATTGTCGTGAGTGACCAAATAACACTCCAATTTTATTTTAGCGACTACAGCTGACCGAAATCTATCGACCGAGGACTAGGCAGCCGAGTGCCCTTGCGGAATAAACTCGTAGCCATCCCCCTCAGTAAAGGAGGCAATGATGTGGTAGTACACGTTAGGGGTAGGTAAATCAGGTTTCCTGTATGGCTGAAGAATTTTGATGCAGGAAACTTAAAAAGAAACACTTCAATGGGGCTTACGACTTATTTTAAGTAGAGCTTTAACAACAAACTTAATCTCCTTTTAACCCGTGCGCGTATTTTCAACATTCCATTTTCTGTCCTGTATTCCTCCATAGCTTGCCGAGAGAAGAGGCTGAGGACGTTATAATGCGGCGCAGAATAAAAAAAAGGTCAAATATCTAATCATTCAGTTCTTTAAAGAATTTTAGACAATAAGGTTTATGAGCATAGCTTTTCTGACAGTAGTTATTTACAAAATGTTGTCAGGATGAATATTTAAGAAGTTATGCCACCTCTTCCTTACCTGGTACTATTCATGTGTGTAAAGACGTTATACTGTATCGCAGACCAGAACGATCCTGATGTAATCAACAAGATGGAGCGGACCCATCCCACCACGTGTTTGACGTAAGTACATGTGTGAAAATACGTTTGGCAACACTAACTTGACATTGACAATATGTGTGTTATCATGTAGTAGCATAAGGGATTTCTTTGTTAAGCATCGCGAAAGAATGCGCGAACATTTGACTCTCGCCGCTTCTTAAGGTTTGGCTCGGCTGTGTGTTATTTGGACAGATTGACAGGCCTGATTCATGATGATAAGCTGACTGCAAACAAGTGTTCTGGGCTTGTGAAGTGTGCAAGAGGTGTAGAAAATACAATCTTAAGTCGAGCACTGCAACTGAATCAGCATTCACAGCGAGAGGTTCGTATGGTATAGGAGTACAACTTATGTTTTATACAATGATTCAGTAGTAATACAAAGCTGGCCGCATATTGTTTAACAATAATAAGTTAATAGTATATAACTGTGCTTCGTCTGTTGTAAGCATTCCTTTTAGAATTCACGAGCCTATAACACAGGGAATATGTGCGGGATGCAGTGAAATTAATCTATCCCCAAAACTAATTCGTGCTCAGCAGTGATTAGAAAACTACTGAGAGTGCGGTACTTCTTAGAGTCGGTTGTTGTGCGAAAACAAAATAAAACACATGAATCAGCGGCAGACGGCGTTCCGTCTCACTGTCTATCTCTCTCTCTCTCTCTGTCTCTTTCTTCTCTTCCCATATGTTTACAAGAGGAGCGTTCTTGTTTGAGACAGAGTTATACTAGAGGAAACAGTATAGCCCCGATTGGGTATTAAGCAACTGGCACAAGTTTGTATACTACTTAACTTTTACTTAGGCTTTAATTCTCACTAATGCTCCAGAAAAAGCTGATTCTCAAAGCATCACTTGACATATACTCGTGTGTTGACAGAGAGGGTAAGGAGGGAGAATCACTAGGAAGAGAAAAGGAAAGAGTGGTAGAGGAAGGAAAAAGGGAAAGGGGAAGATAAGTTAAGAAAGTGAAAGAGGGGAAATAACAGAGTATTCACATTTAACACAACGGAATACATCTGAGAGTTTGTAGAACAAATATAATGCGTAATACTTTGCAAGACATGGATACTTAATATATGAAGAGCAGTTTGGTGTGCTATAATGAATTATTTTCCAAGCATGAAACGTGGATGTTAAATAGGTTAAACTTTGCACGGATGGGCGATTCAGATCCCAACAAAGTACATTGGATTTATGCTTTTAATGCAATCAATATGTAATAAAATTTCATTGTAAAAAAGTCCGATAAACATTAATTGCTGGGGAGTATAATACAGGTTTTTGTTTTGTGGGCTAGTTTTTTCCGTTTGTTACAGACCACTATTAAACACTAGAGACGGCAAAAGGTGCTTACCCTTCAAGCCGTTTCTTTGCATGTTACCGGTCATGCAAGCTGCTTGTTTCTGGGATCGGGAACGAAGCCATTTTCACCACGTGGAAACTCAGGCATGTGTTTTTGTCGTTGCTGTGCTGCACGCTCTATTGCTTGCATTACACTACAAGTTGCAGCGTGAGTTATACTAGAAGTAGCTGCGACATAATCGGTCAGCATTACTGATACTATCAGAGTAATATTATACACAGTGAAGACTAACTTCGGAAACCAGTCGACCGATTTTAATAAACTTTCTACCACTGCACTGCATAGGCTATAAATATCTATAAACATTTTTAAAATGTCATCCAGTTTCAACCCCCTTTCATTGAATATGAATATCAGTGGATTTGCTTGGCTCTTTATTATGAACATTGCAAATTTTTAATGTCTTTCATGCCAAAGAGATAAACGGGGAGGCTTAAAATATTTTAAAATGATTTATGGAAGGCGGAATTGTCTCTGATTTCGCTAATTGTTTATATATAGGAGTATTTTTGTCATGGCTTAACAAAACCTAGTACACTTGGGTTTCTCCTTTTTCAATCCTTAACATACAATTCACAAACATTTGTTCGCTTATACAATAGGATACAACCCAAATTACAGGCTACGTTACAGTTCTCACATACCCTACGTACCATATTTTT
This sequence comes from Deroplatys truncata, assembly GCA_030765065.1. Classification (NCBI taxonomy): domain Eukaryota; kingdom Metazoa; phylum Arthropoda; class Insecta; order Mantodea; family Mantidae; genus Deroplatys; species Deroplatys truncata. The sequence continues at coordinate 11,270,545 of CM060982.1, forward strand.
AGAAATACCTCTTATTTAGAAATCTGTACTGTTTAACTCTCCTGATCGATATATTTTATACGATTATATTAAACGATCTGGCAAGAATCATAGTTTATCTTATAATTTCTAAAATTTACACAACCCTTATTTCCAATTAAATGTACCTCGAAAATTAAACAGGAGCGAAAGGAAGTTTTTGTGACAAATTTCATCACATATTTAACAATAAATGTTCAAAACCATTAAACAGAATAGCTCTAAGTACGCTTACGGAACAAAACACCTTTACGATACTGGAGCACAGTTACAGTTGGCAATGATGCACTGAAGACGGTAATTGAGGGGCTCTTTAACTTCCGTCACATATGTATGTACTAATAAACTAACTAAGATTACTATTTAGGCAGAAACTTACCAAGAATACTACGATGTATTAATTAGTAAGAAACAGCAAGAAGGTAACCCACATTATTTTAATAATCTCACCCAGTTGTTTCACCGAGTAACAAAACACTCGGCATACTTCAGAAAAGCCAACCCAGCAACACCACAGTACAGTCAGCTATTTTACGACCGCAACATTCAATTGTGAATATGAACTCGTGCTATGAGAAGTTATCTAAGAGAGGTAGAAGACCGGTAAACTACTATGTGTCGACTGCAGCCCAACAGCACAGTTAAAATGTTTGAACATTGGCAAAGAAGGTTTAGATTTCGTGGTGCAAAGTTCCACAGCAATGTTCTCGAAGGAAAGGTAACTCGGATGTGAATTTTTCAACAATAGCTATTGAAGGCACAAGTTCTGGAATAATAGAAATTTTGCAACAAATAAAAAATGACATTGCTACAACAAAAACTTCTCAAAGAACAGTAGAAGTTGATCAAGGAAGATCAATCGATTGCTGTCATGATAAATTTGATGCGAGTTTAAAGAATTAAGAAATGTACTCGAGAAAACTAAAAGAAACTTTAAAAATCTTGGAAGTAAAGGGAAAAAATTCAGTTTTATTAAAGGAAAACGAGGTAAAGGAACGTCTGGAAAACCTTGAAAAGTACTCTAGAATTAATATGCTTGAAATTCACGGCGTACCTTCTCAGCCTGTAGAAAACACTACTGAAGCGATAAAAACAATCGGCAGAACTCTAGGTGTCAAAATAAAAGATTGTAATATTGAGTGTACCGTCGCTTGAACCTAAGCCCTTCGTTCGAGCTATTTAGTCCGATTGTCGTTAAGTTTTGCAGGACAACCAAAGAAGAAATCCTAGGAAGACGGCGTGTCAAAGGGAATATATCCATCTTGGACATTGGGTTCACATTCAGCAATGATGTCTATCAACGAGATTCATTGTCCAGCTCGAAGAAATTTGCTCGCTAAATATAGACAACTTCGTGGATCTGCCAACGTAAGGTAATGTGGACAAGAAATGGAAAAGTATTCCTGAGGAAAGAAGACTCTTCACTAGTCGTCAACATAACCAAAGAAGATTTAGAGCCATTTAATGTACCTAATTAAAGTGTGACTTTGATGCTTAAGTGTAATAAGTAACCCAGCATTATTGGACATTTGCTATCAAAATGTTAGATGACTAAATAGAAAAACACAAGAACTGTACACTAATCTAATTTCCTCAAATCATGATGTAATTTGTATAACTAAATCTTGGATACTAGATGGCATCTATAATTCTGAATTATTTGATGACAGAGTGTTTGTCGCAAACAAAAATTCGTCGAGTCCTGGCTGGTGAGTAATAATCGCGATTAAATCAACACTTGATCCGGAAACAAATTGTTAAAAATTCTCACCAACAATTAATCGCTTTGGGTTACATTTTATTACCAGAATATTCAATCAATTATAAGCACGGCTTATTTTCCTCCAAATTCTAACATAAATTCGTTCATTGAATATTCTGATCATATAAAAAAATCTTGAACTATTTAGCTGTTATGTGGTGTTACAGGACACCTTAATATACTTGACAATACTTATAACCCGAGAAAAACTGGTAATAAAGCAAAACAACTTAATAATAATTGTCATATATAAATATGCTATCTGTGAATAATGTAAAAATAAGAGGAAGGACCCGGATTTAGCTCTAACCAATGTAACAACACTAAAGTGAAAGAAGATAGAGACTACCTACTGTTTTATACCATTCTGCTTTATGTTTAACGTCTAAAACTGCGAAACTAGTAAAATGCAACACAGCGATAACAAGCAGATTTAAACATGTCCAAGCTTTTAAGAAATTGCAAATGCGATCATATAGTATGTTCCGGCAATTTTGCTTAAAACGCTCTGCTAGTATTATTTAGTTGCAGTACGTTAGCATTGCCTTGTCTAACGCTTTATTTCTTCACGCTACCGAAACTATTTTCGTTAACTTTCTTTTACTGATGTTTGTTTGCGTGCTTCTTGTAGTTAACTTGGTATATGCACTGGTTTGACCTACACCATAAATCACAACACCGCACCCCAAGAATGGATCGCGTTCACCAATCAGGAAAAATGACTAGGCAATATAAAGGAACAACATGAATTCAAAACTTGCATTACACTCCTAGTCTGAATTTTACCAAAATTTTCAAGTGTTAACGGTCCTCAAATTACAAAATTCTTTCTTAACCCTTTAATGCGCGAATTATTTTGCTACAATTGCAACTGTTCTTCTAATCCCTTTCAGCGGCACCACAACCGAAGAGACTGGAATAGTCGTGATCGTTAATGCGATACGAAATGGACTAGCCATCCATTCAGTCGCGAGTTCGAGCCACAGCGACGGCAGCCAAATGTGCCTCTGGTAAAGAACGGGGAGGACCCAAGTAAAACAATCGGCATAATGGCACGCTTGGATGCTGATGGGTTACATTTGATTGCAGTCGCAAGAATTTTGCTTCTTTTGTATTAAAAATCAGTACAATTTTACCGAAAAATTTAATATTTTTACAATATAAAAGCTATAAATAGATTAGCATAATATGAAAATAACAAAAAGAAAAAAATCAAACATTCTAAAAGTAAATTTGCATACAGTATATAACATTCTTATTAGTACACATCAGGTTTTCAATAAAAAGTAATTCTCTACTTGCTTAAGAACTTGTGCTTTTCTGTGAGTCATTTATACGTGCTTGATGAATCTAATTCAAACAAATTCCAATGAAAAAATACATTTCAAAACCTACACCATTGCATGAAACAGCAATGTTAAAGAAGTAGCCCCCAATTTTATACAACTTTCCTATTCGTACAGTTGTTAAGAAAGACCACTGCGAGGTACACAGCTTCAACATTCACGTGTTTCAAAGGTCACGTTAGGCTACTGCGGTCGCAGTTGTATACGTTCTGTCAGTACCGATCGAAATGGCTACGCAAAAGGAGCTTAGTTCTGATCTTAAGCAAGTAATTATAAACTTGGTAGTTAGAGGGCATTCTATCATTACAATAGGAGAAATAGTAAATAAACCGCAGTACGTAGTCAAAAATTTAGGGAGCAAGGTTCTACAAAGAATTTACCAAGAAAACCTAAAGAAAGTAGGCTGAATGCACGAGAGGAAAGTTATATTGTAAGCCGAATCCGATAAAACCCAAAATTAAATGTTCCTCAATTAAGACCATTAATAGAAAATGTGTCTGGAAAGAAGATGTCTGACCAAACACTTCGTCGTGTCTTATGGAAGTATGGATACCACGGCCGAACACCAAGGAAGAAGCCTTATGTAAGTGCAGCAAACAGGAAGAAACGAGTTGCATTTGCTAAACATCACATTCATAAGGACCAGAACTTTTGGGACACCGTGATATGGTCAGACGAGACTAAGATAAAGCTCTTTGTGCCAGATGGGATAAACAGAGTCAGGAGAAAAGCAAATTCAGACAGTGACATCAGGAACACCCTTCCCACAGTTAAGCATGATGATGGTTCCATTATGTCATCCAACAGTGTTGGCAATGTACAGTTTATTGATGGCACTATGGACAAACGTGTTTATTTTGACTTATAAAGAACAATGTAAAGCAGAGTGCCGAGAAAATGGGCATGGCGCCTGGTTATAGGTTTCCGCAGGATAATGATAGTAAACACAATGCAAGACTGAACATGAACTGGTTGATATGGAATGTACCCAAACTATTACAAACACCTCCTCAGAGTCCAGACTTGAATCCAATCGAGCATCTATGGACAATTCTGAAGAAATTAGTCCATAAAAGCAGAGTAAAATCTAAACAAAAGCTTAAACGTGTTGTGGAAGAAGAAAGGAATACAATTAGCCCAAAAGAATGAAAAAAAACTTGGTTACTTCTATGAAGAGAAGGTGTGAGGCAGTTATTAAAGCCAAGGTGTACCCAACAAAATATTAGATTATCAGTGTTGTATTTGTTATTAAACTATTACTTCTACTGTACGAATAGAAAAATGTACAAACATGGTCATGTTTCTTTTACAATTTTATGTAATTTAGTTTGTACGTTCATACGTTAATATTTAGTTAATTCCTAAAACAGCATGTGTTATATTATTCAACATGTATGAAAAAAAACATTAATTTAACTGTGTCTTCTAATAAATATTAAAGTATTTTCTTAGAAAATTGAAGTGTACGAATAAGAATGTTATATATTGTATCTGCAAAGCAGCACATCTAAGGGTTAAAATTTAAGTATTTATCTCGGTTTCTTTAGCTAACAAGTTTCCACATTAAACTGAAAATTACATTCTCCCCTCCCATTTCAACCTATCTGTGCATTCGCACACCAAAGCCTCAACTCGTCCCTTTCAGAACACAGTGTATAGACAAACTATTGGAATAGCAAACTGCACCCTAATATAAAGAATTTTCTCACTTCACGTTTCTAAAAGAATTTGCAGCGATTTTACCAAATATACCTGCGTACAGCCTACCATTGAAATTTAGAGAATTATTCACAAAAATAGGTTTAGAAAAATTTTACCAAAGCCGAAACTTCGGGGTACGCGACGCTTGTCATTTCGAGCTGGTGTCGGCGAGAGGGAGGTGGCGATCTGACGAGCCGTTTCCCCTCCAGGCGACGTGACAACCACACAAACAACAGGTCTAGCAATCACTCGAAATTTCTGGAAGCTTCTTCTCTTTCCTGAAGATGACGTAACCTGGCCATGTCACTGCTTGTCGATAGTTCTCGTAACTTCTTGAGTGGGGGGGGGTTGTGACGAAATGGCCCTTTCTTCTATGTTAAAATTTACTGAATACTATATAAATGTACACTCAAAAGAAAACAACATAAACATGAATATCCTGCTTGGTTCATGAAATAAATAATAATGAATATAACATTAAAAGAAAAGTACCGCAAAAATAAAAGTGTATCAGTATATTACATGTGGTGTTATAAAAACACTCAGAAAATTTAAAATCACCAAATAGCTTTCAGAAATCGTGTTGAAGAAGTGGAGGTTAAATTGTCACAAATTCGAAAGACAGTTTATCAAAAACAGAGGAAACATTTTGAGATACACACAGTGAAAGAATAGAACCTTAAAAACTCATAATGAAATTATTAATCACTACTTTAAATTGGTCTATTCAACTAGTGCTTCAAAATACACTTTCAAAGCCGACAATACGGTACTCCCTTAATATAAGGGAGCAATAAATGAAAATGAAGTCAAATTTGCAGTTAAAAATAAGAGTAAAACATCTGCAGGACCTAATGGAATGCTGGTTTATATTTTTAAAGGATATGGTGATGTATTATTATATCCTTTAACATTAATCTATAACAAACTCTTACATCAAGGAAATTCTCCTGATGTGTGGAAGCAAACTAAAGTAATTGCCCAAATCTGGAAATTCGAAGATGATAAACAACTATAGTCCTATTGTCATGTCTTACAGCAGGAAAATTATTGAAAGTGTTGTTTGTGTACATCAGATGTGGCGAAAACGTGACTCGCGAGTTATTTTGACTCGCAGGCGCCGTTTTTTTTCACATGGTGCTGAGTGATGCAGTGCGTGTTGCATATTTGATGACTCGCGGAAGGAGTCGTTTTCGCCACCCTTCAATCATATAGTCAATGATTTCACCGTTGCAGAATGGCTTCATGCCGAAAAGATAGGTTATTACGAATCTCTTTAACATTGATGAATACGTATCTTCAGAACTGGACCAGTGTAAGAAGATGTAATATATACAGATTTTCAAAAGGTTTTCGATAAGGTTCATCATGATTGTTTACCTACTTACCAAATTATCAAAATTGGCTTTGTCTTTTCTATTAATGAAATTACTTCGATCATATTCAAAATCAGATCACAAGTGAAAAAAAAAATTGCATATCGTACTAGAGATTTCCGTAGGCTCCAACATGTGTTATATATGACTTACCTAGTGCTGTTAAACATTCCGAAATGTTAATGTATGCTGATGTTAATACCAAAATAATTAGTAACGTTAAGGATTACTGAGAACTTCAACATGACCTAGATTCTCTAAATGTATGTATCATAATGAACAAACTTTTGTTTAAAATTAGTATATTTGTAAAATCTGTTTCACTAGAAGCAAAAAGCTACAAATAATATTAATAGGACACCACGCGTTGAACTGGTTGAAAATAAAGATTTAGGAGTAAATTTTACAAAATATTTCTACAAAAGATCTCAGATTCAACACATAATTAATCATCAGAAAATGTATAGGCTTCATTATTCGAAATTCGTGCACATTTAAAGAAAAATTCGACTTTACATCTCCTTAATCAGAGAAAATATTGAATATGCATCTATCATTTGGAATCCTAAGATAAAACATCCGATTTAATAGAAAAAGTACAATCAAAATTTTTAAAATGTTTATTTATATATTAAACAATACCCTTTTAGAAATATTTAAATTTCAGAAGAGGGATTCTGAGATTAATGTTTCCGTATTGGATTATTGCTGATATACATATTACTACAAACATATCCTTTTATACTCCAAGTAAAATAAGTAGATTAAAAAAATTCTTTTTCACCCCCAGTGCAAAAACAGAAATCCGTAAAAATTCACCATTAAAACAGAATTATGTATTTATATCACCAAATACATTATTTTGATATAAATAGTTTCAACATGTCTGAAATTCAGTTCAAATATGCTATAGTTAATAATTACTTATTAATAGATCAAGATAAATATTGAATTTAAAACAAAATTAACAACCATGCCACCTTCTGTTTCTTTCTTGGTTCTTTCTGTTTCTTATTCTTTTGTTTCTTTACACAGCTTCCATTTTATTTTATTTTTCAACTATACATTTTGTTTATCTTTTTTATATTAGCTAGATTAATTATTGTAATTGACTGCATTTTACAATGTACATTGTAGTTGAGCTTATGCCTGTTATTTTAAAATAAATAAATACACGCTTCCAGCGTCTTCTATTCTTGGGAGACGCTGTTAATGGGATCAGCTCGCAAGTATATATATATATATGTTTAGACTCCACCAAAAACCCTAAGAACCAGAAATCATTAATACATAGTGTTTCTAAGACTATAAAAAACATTAGGTAAATATAACTGGAAAATATATTTCAAATGTATAATGGCACGTGTGGGGCATTTTGGTAATGAAGTGGCGGACCAACTAGCGAAGGACAATGATCTAGAAGTATGCTACAATAAAATATGAAATATACAATCAACTGCAGAACTTAAGTTACGAGAAATGACAAAGAGAATGGCAATTAACATCAATAGTAAATTAACTCCTCTTACCGCACGGTACGTAGCAGAATAGAAACAAGAAACATAATGTTTTTAACTGGTCATGGAAAAATAAATGCACATTTTCACAGATTTAAAATAACTGATGACCCTATGTGTAAGTGCAAACAGAACGAGCAGACTATGGAACCTCTAACATGTGACTGTACTTTATTAGATAATGAAAGAATGCACTTAATGAGAAAGATAACAAAAGTAAATGAAATGTGGCCACCTTAATTAAAAGGTTTTGTATAAAATGTATAAAAGACAGTTCATCATATTTGTTAAAATTATATTGAAAATTTAAAAATTTGTAAATTTTATTAGATATTTACAATAACATTGGAAGTAGAATGTAAAATTTTTGTAAAATATTCCTGTAAAGAAGCAATCCTACCATGTAGTATTACAAAAATGTAATACAACATGTTGTAATAAACAAGTATCTGAAATAAATAAATGTAATCAGACGCAACTCTTGTTGAGACGAGCTGCTCTCCATCCTACCCATCGTGCTAGTAGGGGTAATTCATTTCAGGCAGGCATCACTAGCCTATCCGGGCTCTAAAACTAGTTTACGCTATACTTCATTTACCTCCAATTGCAGCAAAATTCCATATATTCCGTACTACTTACTTCGTCCTTTAAGCTTCATTTCCCGTGATTTATCACATGACTCCCATAAGCAAGAGGATTAGGCCGACTCAAACACTGGTTTGTAAATGTGGCAAGTGGTACTGTTGTCATCTCGATGGAGTTTGCATATAGCAGCCTGTCAGGAGATGAAAACTTCTGCAGTTTATAAGCTAGTTCCCCAACTTGGCTGTGAATCTTCAAGTTTTGATAGCCACAACATTTTTGTTTTTTTTTCTGTTTGAAGTTGGATACCTTTTAACCGTCTATGTCGCTTAAAATATGAAATAAAGTTTTAAGAATGAAATGAATGCGCAAAATAAATGAGCTTCAAGACTTGAAATGCTAAAGCTATTTGCCATCTTCCTGCGGATCTAGAGAAAATTCCAAATAAAAACTTCAGCTAAGCAGCCGATCCAAGCAGCATTTGAACCTTACTCGGGGGTTCATAATGGTCCTTGCTCTTTGGCTGCATACTTCTGCGCGTGACAACAGAATACACGCTCTGAGGTAAAGAGTGAAATAAAAAGACTAAGAAGTGTAGGTCACCTATCGGGTGTCATGAAAAGAGGCATATGCAATGCCACAAGGGATGGCAGATATTCGGTAGTAACTGGATCTTACTTCCAGCACCAGAGGCACGACATTGTGCGTAAGTGACACGCAAATCATATTGGTTTCTCCAGGACTGCGGTCAACCAATCAGTCACGTTTGAAATCGATGATTGCTGAAACGCTACTCCCGATGCCAGTAATACTGACGGTTCTTTGACCATATGACGTTTAAAAACCACCACGTTTACGATTGTAAACATTTGTTGCATATCTACCCCTGCATCTGCACAAATTAGCTTAATCGCTTCAACTTTCAACGTTTTAAAGCAAAAATATATTTACACTTTAAAATAGAAATTGTTCTTTCAGCTTGGCCGGGTGCTGTTGTACGGGAGAACCTGATTTGAAAGGCTCAGATCATATCGACAACTGTAAACTATACATTTTCGGCTTCTGTGAGTTTTCTGTAACTGGAAAATAATAAGACAGGCTAAACCTACTGTAGGAAATATGAGGCCATCCGTTTCAAAATAAATGTTTTGCAGCATTATCATTTCCGACAAATTCGCTATTTAAATTTTTCACAATTTTAAATGCATAATACATTTTGAAGTGCTGAGTGACCGTTATTTTGTTTCTCGCCAGGTCATTGACGGAGAATGCAATATCGAAACCACCATACGACGACCTGCGTTTAAAGTTTGTCGTCTCCGTCTCCTGGGTGCGCCTAAGATAAACGTAATGGACCGAATCTTGGGTTTGCTTTCAGAGTATTCTATACACGATAGAGTGAGGTAGATATGTTAAATATCTATCTTAAAATGAATGGTTCTAGCATTTGTCCCTCATTTGTAACGCCTGTCTGTGTTAGTCCCTTCCCTCCCTTTTCACTTAACTGTTTCAGAATACCAGAAGTAATGTTTAGTGGATATAGGCTTTTAAAATCTAACCCTTTTGGGCGTTAAAACGTATAGTGCAACTAGAAGATACATATTGTATTCTTCAAGCATATCAAAACAAGTAGGCGAAGCATCATGTTCGTGCTTTTTCATTTATTAATATCCACAAATTTAATTTCCTGTAATGGTATTTTTAGGTTATTTTAATTCTGGAAAACATGTGTTAGGGCACACCGGCCGCTTCGGGAGCATGCTGTGAGATATAGTTGCAGGTGATCACGAATATATTCGACACATTCAAGCTAGATTGATTTCACCTCATCGAAGCTTAATCGAAACACCCGATCTCCCACGTGGTAATCAGGTATACGAGCCACTACTTTTCCACCTTCCGTTATCACTCCACAAGCACATTACAATCCAGTGAAGTAGCCCAACTTTGTATCATGTTTATATTAGGAATTTAATGGTAATAAAAAGAAATGAACTATTTATTTCCTCCCGTTGTCACGTTACGATAGCATGAGTAAGACGAGTATAGGAGGTAACCAGTAGGTATCATCTATATGAGCTTGCGTAGTCTCCTAAAACAGAGACCTGTAAAATTCAAGGGGTGGATTACTATTTTCTCAGATATACACTCAAACTATTTCTGTCAATATTTATCATGATTAACAGGAAATGGAAACAACCAGGATTTGTCAGTAATTTATGGAAGGAATATGCAAATAAATAGTAATGGATTGATGAAGTGTAATTTTATACTCAGGTTCTTATTTTTCAAATGAGAAAACTTCATTTGTTTTCTCTAACACTCGGTTTTGTGGTGCTGAGAAATGTATCATTCACAACTTAAGGACTAGATTTACATTCATCAGAATCATCTAACTCGGCTCGAGTTTTACGAGACGTGTTTTAAAGTAAGTACCGTTTTAATATTTTGCAGCTGCAGTCGCGATTTTGAGCATGCGCGATCATTTCCTCCATTCACTAGGAGGCCAGACGCGGCTGTGAGCGATCGTCTCTTCGTACTTTCCTGTTGTTAGAGCATTTCGAAATGTTCAAAACAATCTAACGACCCGCCGACTGTGAATTCAGATCAGTGATTCGTTTTTTGATTTCGAGGAATGTTACGCCAGCAAACATTCATCGCCAATTGTGTGAGGTTTATGGGGAAACAATATTGAGTGACAAGCCCGGCCACACGCAGCCAAACAAACTCAAGACCTGATCGCATCATTCGTTGGGAACAATTCGACCACCATCCATAGAGTCCGAATTTGGCACCAAGCGAATGTCGAGTTCCCTTGAGAGTCCTCGTTGAATACCTACTGACGACAGGTCTGGTCCGTCAGCGTTGCACGAATAAATGTAGACGACTGTGTTGTGATTTCGAGCCGCCATTGAACACCTATTTAAGGTAGATCTCCACATTCAGTAATGTGTTTCAACTGTGCACCTAATGTGTCGCTGTTATATTGTGTGATTAGTAACCGCCGTGGAACACGTAACAGGTAGAGAAGTTGTTGCGTTCCACTCAAAAATTCTATAGTGAGATGTGCATGTTAGAGGCACCTAGAGTTAAAAAAAAGTATATTTAGAAAAAGCCCACGCGCGCGCGTGCGTGGCTAAACAGTGTAATTAAAACACGAAAAGTCGGATAAATGATAAAGGTGGTGTTTGGGTTCAGTACCTTCCAAAGGTGCGACACGAGGATTTTCAATGAAATCCCTCCAGCCCAAACTACCCCTTACATGGAATGTTATTCGAAATGCTTGATTTTCTAAAAAATGACTAACGATTTTGATTAAAATACTATAAATTAAAAATATTTAAATGTCAAATAAAATGTATATCTTGAATTTCCTGGGAATAGCCTGTGAAATACTCTTCATTTTGTATAATCTTGAATAACCGGTAAACGTTAAAGCGATAGACAAATGCTCCTGCACAAAAAATGCACATCTATTTAAAACAGACAATTTATTTTAAATAACTTTCTATGACAGAAACCATTTCCGAGATATCCTCTATTAACGGTTCGAATTATTCAATACTTAGCCATTCTTTTTAAGTTCTGTTGATTTTCAATTGTTTCTCGCGATGGCATAGAGTATGGAATTGCAAGGCCAGCGTATAGCGCCCAGTTGTAAAACATTTAACTATCGCTATTCGCTTTGTACGTATAAGAAATGTGTAATGCAGCTATTTCCGGAAACGTTTATCTCGAATAAAAATGAAGCAAATAGGAAAATTAACTTTCCTAAGAATAATTTGTACACCCACTAATAAGCGATAGGGGTACAGAAAATCTTGTGGATGTATCATTAGATTTCTACGTGACTTACTGTGCGCCAGTCGTGCACCTACACAGTGGAACGAATCTAGAAACTGGCTCGTAAAAGTGAATTTCCGACCTTATATTTTAACATTTTAATTACCCCTTGATACTCGGATAGCTGGGACATACATATATGCATATATTATCTCATTTTTTTCAGGTGTATTCATCCTTGTTGCAGAGGCAAAGTTGCGAGATAGGTTGATCACGAGGTTGTAAGTGGATGCACACTGCAGTTGCATTTACGAAATTATGAACTGTTTTTCAGGCTCGCTCAGGCCTTCAAGTTTTGTGACAAGGTGGGTGTCTGAACACTATCTTAACAAAAGAGAAACTAATGTAGTTTGCTGTACTAAATTAGCAAGTGCTGGTTTTTCGACAATTTTGAGATACTCATTTTTTTCAGAACCTTGTCAGGGCGTTCCTGCCGCGAGGTATTTGAAGAGATATTTAGCATTGTTGATACAAAACATGGATATGTGCTTCCGTTTACGAACCCCACAAAAAGTAAGTTAAACGACCTTAAATCGCGATGAAAGTGTGTTTGGCGTATTCGCCATAGTCGAAAAGGTCACCATTATTGCATTAGTGCGACACATTAATTGTTGATTTTGGTTACGTTTGCTACAAGAGTGGTTATGTAACAATCCGAGAAGGTTCTAACCTCCATGTTGTCTACTGGGTGTTTGTATTCTATATACGATGATGCACGAGTATGGGTGCTCGGAGTTGGTATTCTGGAAGATTTATTCATTATTTGTTGATCTTGTAATGTATTTTATGTGTACTTACATTGATGCTGTTGTATTCCCAGATGTCGAGGGTTGTGGCTCCATGGTGGTTGTTGCTGCTGCCGCCGCCGCCGCTGCCGCTGCCGTTGTGGGCTCGCCGGCCAGCTGTGTCTTGCGTACTGGGTAGAGCTGCTGGATATCTTCCAGCAGCGCAGCATAGGCGTCGGCGGCTTGTCGTCTCTTTAAATGCCGGCGCCAGAGGAACTCGCAGAGATAGTCCGCTAAATGCTTAGTTCCTCTGTACCGGCGGCGTAGGGACTTTTTGAGATGAGACCATAGGCCCTCAACACTTTGCGTATGAGCCCCAGTTTCAGGATCTGAAGTGTAGAATTACGTTGAAAAGATTAGAAAAATAAACAGATGCGGTGCAATTTTTAGAAATGTTCATGAGGGATTACCGTAGCATTAACTCATTTGGTGTTAGCAGCATAACGACCGATAAGTGACAGCTTCGCTACTTATTTGATTTAAGAGGAGTATGAGGCGAGCGGAGGACGTCAAGCCGTAGTGAACGACAGGGTCCTGTGGTTTCGAGGTTTGGGCGAAGTTAGGTTATGGTTAGTGTGTAAATAAATTAGATCGAAATAATGGGTGTGAGCGTATGTGGTTTAAAACGAGTATGAGGCGAGCGTAGGCCGTGAGGCCGTAGCGAGCCGCAGCGAACGACAGGATCCTGTGGTTTCGAAGTTTGGACGAGGTTAGGTTAGGGTTAGTGTGTATGTAAATAAATTAGATCGAAATAATGGGTGTGAGCGTATGTGGTTTAAAACGAGTATGAGGCGAGCGGAAGCCGTGAGGCCGTAGCGAGCCGCAGCGAACGACAGGGTCCTATGGTTTCGATATTTGCGCGAGGTTATGTTAGAGTTAGTGTGTATATGAACTGGTTGGAAGTAATGGGCATTTGATTAGGAAACGGGTGTATGTGTGAAATAATTTAACAGTAGATGTGAAATATCAATATACAGTTGGAAGTTGATAATAGAAAGTAAAGACACTTATCGGCAGCAAGGTTTTTGCACAATAATGAGAGTGATTGTAAGAATGCACAGTAGAAGTATAGTTGAATTGGTTTGCTTACCGACGAAGTTTTTAGAATGGTTTACTGTCTGGTGCGTGTACACCGAAGATGGAAGGCTTTTATACGCCTTCCACTCATCCATGATGATGAGGGAGCCCTGCTTAACCCTCTGTTCTATGATGGGTATGAGCTCTGCCCTGGATCGCTTGTTGTTTGGACAGAGCTCGAGGAAAACTTCATGTGTTTCCCGACAGTAACCTCCTAGTACCTGTAAATTTTTATGAATCGGTAGGAAAGCGTTAGCTGTCTTATAAAAGAGGATTTAAAAATAGTTCTACATGAGTGAATCAAGAATATTTACCCATTTCCCCTCGGTTAGACGTCCTCTGTTGTATTTTCGTTTACCCACTGGAGATTCGTCAATTTCCACCATCAGTCCAGGTCCATCGATCTGGTAGTCGCTACTGTATTGAAGTGTGTCCATATAGATGCACACTTCCCTACAGTATGAGAACCAGTCGGCTACTGTCTCGGTCGAAGTCTTTCCTCCGAAGTAGGACGTCTCTTTTATGTTGTATGTCATTGTGTGCTGTTCTGCGAAACAATATGTCAGTGCTATAATTTTCTCTAGTGGGATGTTCGCTTTTTCTGTCCACGTCCCCGTCCTGCAGCTAAAAGTCTTTTTGCATTTGGATTTTCTACATTGAAAAGCCACACCTACATTGATGTCCTGAAAATGAAACAAAGCATTAACGGAGTATCTCTTTAAGGGACCGAAGTGTGGATTTTTGACAACTGAAAGTATTTTAATGGGTGTTTTGATTTGTTTACTATAGCTAATTTTATTGCAAGTATTCATTAGCGTGCATTGCGGAAACTGTTAACGAAGTTTTATTGTGATAACTTAAAATTTTTATCCTAAGGAGGAGTTTAAATGTTGAAAAATGTTTAGTTGATTGCTATCGATAAAGTCGTAGAGGTATATTTACTCATAAAGTCTGGCCTGAAATGCTGGTTATACCTAGTTATAAGTTATAAGTGTATATTTTGATTTAAAATATATGATTTACAAATTCCTTAACTTATATTCAGCAAAGTTTATAAACTCCGCTCTAAGAATTGTGGAAAACATGTGAGGATTATAAAAAAAGCGTCAAATGCGCAACTATGTGCTCCGTTGAGGAGGAATTGCACAGGAACTTTTATTTTTACTCTCATAATAAATACATTTGCACGAAAACGTTGTTAGAGAATTGTAAATAATAAATTTCAAATCCTCCTATGTAGGTTTTGATCATTTTGGTAAAGCTTTACCAATTGGACCCTTAGTTAGCAATTAAAATAATAGGATTTAAAATAATAGCCAGTAAACTTTGAATCGCCTAGCACACAAACGCAAAATATAATCTGGCACCAATTATTGTGGTGGGCTTCAATTGCATCGGCTTTTTGCATGATGGGCAGTACTTTTTTGTTTTAATAAGTCCATTCTGTTTGGCTTATTGTATAGTTGTTGTCGGTCTTTTAATACGGCCATAGTCAGGCTGATCAGTGACGTCTGTGCTGGTAAAGCAGGTATCGTAGCGTCGATGGTGTCCATGTTTGTGTTGGGTCCCTTGCGGTACATGAAATGACAGTCAGTGTAAAGTAGATTGCTAGCAGTGGGCACGAGGTAGCGCTAGTGTCGAGGTTTCGGAGTGATGCAACAGACCGCGTGGTGCAATGTGAAGAGCGAGTTTATGTTTTGATGACGTTATACTGATGTCATTAAGCACGTGGTGATATTCAGTGGAAGAGCTATGTAAGTAGTGTCGGAGTCTTGTTGGTCTACTCATCATAACTCAGTGGAAAGAACGAATGACTGATATGCCGAAGACTATGGAACGTCGTGGGATCGAATCTCCGCTAGTGGAAATAAAAGGACATAAAAAATTAGACAAGGAATCTATACAAACAACGCTACGGAATTGGTGAATAAATGGGAGTGGTGCGTGGACGGAGGCGGGCGGTTCCGGGGTAGAGGTTGAGACACAGGAAGACAAAGAATGGTGTAGAGGAGTACAAAAGGAGGTGGCAGGTACAGAGATTGCACTTGGGGTATGTAGTTTTCTTGTAGATGTTCAGAAATGTTCGTGCTTTTTTAACTTTATGAATTTTTTGGGGTCTTTGAGCCATTTTGGGGAGCTGGAATTTTGGTTACGTACTTACATGGGTATAGTGTATATTTTGTGACAAAATTTTATCCCTGCGCTGGGGTCCGTAAACGGAAGTACGCCCACAAAACATTCACTAAACAGCTGTGTAACTAAAACGTTTGCTATTGAAAGCTGTCCTGAGGTTGTAGTGATGTGTACAGAGTGTGTATGAAAACATTTGTGTCGAATGCATTAAAAGCAGGAAGCAGTACCACACAATTAAAGAAAGGTATTTAAAACATTTTGACTGCCTAAACAAACCTGTGAACTTCCCTGATTAGCTTTATAGATATAGAGTCCCTAAAGTAGATGAGAAAAGAACTAAGACCATCAACACAGTAAGTGGGTATGCCATGGAAATTGTTTGCAGAATGTGCGGAGCGGTCCAAACGCTCACCAAGCTGCAGCGGTGAATAGGCGCTTTTCTGGAGATGAAATAGTTGTTCATTACACAATGTAGTCTTCAGGGAAATGAGATGCTGCTGGTATAATGAAGTAGCCTAGAGCAGTTCTACATGAGCAACTAAAATCTTATAAATATCAGTAGCCCCTATACCGAGGAAGACTGTCTCTGATGGTAAACATTATCTAAACAGCAATGCATAAACATTCGGAAAGGCTCCAAAAATGGAAACAGTGACATCTGTAATATAAATAAAGACATTCCTTATGACCGATTTTGATCAAAATTAAAAAAGTATGTATCTATTTAAAAACTTTGTGTATAATTATAAACTAACTTTTATATATAGTTGTATGAAATGCTATTAAGCAGGAAGGAATTGTTACTAATTTTGCCTGAATTCACCCCTATAAAGGGGTGGTTTCTGTAGCACGATAATTTTAAACTTTACCTTTTACTAAAATGCTCGTATCACCATTATGTTACAACATTCTAGAATTCCATTATAATTTTATTTTAAATTTTATCTGTATAAGATGTCCAAGAAAATTCATATTACGCTGATATAATACGTAATATAAAAATTCTAGCCCCATTTCCTACACTTCAAACTTAAAGTGCCCCAGAGTATACAGATTTTTAGTTTATTGGTAAAACAGAAGAGGATGTAGTTTAAGGGTTCCACAAGAAACTCAATAAGGTTTTCGGCTCTTACAGCCATACAATAAAAAGTATTCTTTCTCAATAAAATGTAACACGTTTCACATAAAAGTACAATGAAATACTCTCAAGCTATTTGTTTCTCATGCCATATTTCCATTCGTTGCAAAGTTTTACAATTATACACAAGAAATAATTATTCTCGCGCTATTCCACACTTGCAAGTTAAAGTGGCAAACGCTCTATGTGTTAAATTTTGAAAAGTACTTACAGCCATATTTCAAGTCGAAGTTTGAAAAGGCCCAAAACTTAGCGTGTGCACGAGATCGTTTCCCTAGACCTGACTTTAAAGCTTCTCTTCGTCACGAACGGCGATCAACAGACTGTCTTTTTTCACTCGTCTCCTTCATGCTCATGGTGGCTCCTTTCACGTGATCCTGACATGAAGTCGCACAGCGTCACGCTCGAACTTATGTACCTGCCATCTGCTGAAAGTTTTCTGCAGGAAACCAGCCGATAAACAGCCAGTTATTACTGTTGATAAAAATTCCTCCAAGGGAGGCGCAAGGAATCCACTACATATGATATTCAGCATGGTAGAGACGTTCCAAAATCCAGGGCAGCGTAATAATGTCTATGAAGGGGGAGCCTATCTGGCTCAAACTGCCCCCTCCGCCGAGAATGGGTGCTGTAGAAAAGACGACCACTGCAAAAGTACTACTTCCCCGGGCGACAAGTACATGAAACAATAAGATGCACTGGTATAAGCCATAGGTAAAGGCAAGATAAAGCATCGTACAAGTTCAAAGGCAGAGCATGAATATCTCAACTTAGTAAAGCCCTCAAACTATAAAGTAGAACTGGGCAAGCAAATCATGAGTGCATCTAAGGCAAGAGATTAAACTGCAAATCCAAAAAATACATTATAAGCGGCATCAAATAACTGAAGTCATAAAAGAATAATAGAACAGGCTGCATAATATAAATTACTGTAAAAATTATAATATAATTACAATAATATGTATAAATAAAGAACCATAAGTAAAACAGTAATATACTAAACTCTA
This sequence comes from Deroplatys truncata, assembly GCA_030765065.1. Lineage (NCBI taxonomy): Eukaryota > Metazoa > Arthropoda > Insecta > Mantodea > Mantidae > Deroplatys > Deroplatys truncata. Next base: position 11,288,830 of record CM060982.1, read on the forward strand.
ACTAAAAACAACACCCAGTTATCCCTGAATTAACACTCCGAGCTCTAACTATGGGCGTCTACATACATAAAGTAACGATGTCAGCAACACATAAGAAACCAAAAAGAAAATATACAAGGAAAAGAAGGGGGGAAATGTTTCTGTCACGGTACACAAACCTATGACGTGGAGCTCTCTGAAACAAAGCTAACCTCAGACGAGCCTGCACAGAACACAAAAAAAAAACACACACACGACAGAGGCGAGCCAGCCGAGCCGCTACTGGTAAGAAGAGGAAGCAGTAGCTGAAGCAAAGCGCAATTGATTTGCATGTGCTTTCGTGTATTTGGCTGGTCAAACAATGTTTCAATCGAAAAAAAGCTCAATTGACATGAACAATACGATAAGGTCCCACATAACGGGGAGCTAACTTACAAGTAAAGTTCCATTGGGCGGAACTAAGTGGGCAATTCTTAAGCAAGACTAAATCTCCTACTTTGAATGGCACATGTTGACGAGGATGATTATAACGTCGTTCCTGCCGCTCCTATCGGTGTACAAGCGGCTGAAGGTAGTACGTCACAATTAATTTAACTGGTTTGAATCCGTTTTCTCAGGAAGTAAATCCCTGAGGCACCATGTATTTGTCAATGGGCAAGCCAGTTGGAATCTAAACATGAGCTGAAATGGTACCTGGCGATGCTCCTCGTGCTCAGTCAGTTTTAAATGTCAACTGGAATGTAGACAACCGGGAATCACAAAGGCGGTGATTGTCGTAGTGGTATGCAGTCAAAGTACTCTTATGGTTACGATTTGCTCTTTCTGCCAAAGATGATCGCGGATGGTATGGGATGTATGAACCAGTTGGATTCCTTGCTCAAGAACTTTCGAAAGATACGAGCTCTAAAGAAGCATTATCTGATATTAAGGTTTGAGGGAAACCAAAAGATCCAAAGATACGAGACAACACATTGTGTTACGTGCTGTCGAGGCGTGTACAGTAACGAGCCATATAAATTTAGTAAAGGCATCAGTCAGTACAAGTAAATAAGCATTGCCGCGAACAGAGTGAGGTAAAGGACGGACAAAGTGTAAAAATAGACAAAGGCAAACTATTTCCATCCGATAGGTAGCTAACGTAGATCTAAGGAGGCCAAAAGGAGTGAAGTGTGGTGATTTAGCCATACGACAAGTATAAAATTCTCGTATGTCGTGTTACATAGTATCCAGTAGAAATAACGTCGAATTTTGTTCTTTTTTATTACAGCTAAATGGGCACAAAACTGCGAAGTATGAAAGTACCTCAGAACAATGGGTATTAATTTAGTGGGGAACAGAATACCTAAACCCTGAGAACGGGGTAATTTAACTTATAATAAATCATCCCTAAAACGTACACCTCCGGCAGTTTACCGGCTTTAGCTTCAAACCATAAGGGCCCAAAATGGAATCCTCGCGTAGATGGTCCGACAAAGACAATAAAACTTCCGGAAAGTGGCCTGACAATACATTAAAGAAAGCGACCTGGGAAGGTGGAGGGTTCGATTCTACATGTTCAGATAAAGAAACGTAAAGGTGCATTTGTCATCGAGTTATCCACTCCCTTAGTGAAGCGTACACTAAATTGGAATGCACTTAACCGGACTGCCCAACGTACTAACTTACCAGTTTGACTGCGAAAACACCTATGTTATGGCTTGATTTTCGCATTCTAACTCAAAAGGTCTGTTCTAAAATGAACGGAATGTTTCACAGGCAGACAATGTAGACAATGCCTCTGACTTATAGGCAGAGAGATTGCGTTTTTGAGTGCAGAATGTCAGAGTAATAAGCAATCGGGCGTTGATCCTCACCTAGATCTTGTAACAAAACCGCCGAAATTCCACAACTAGAGGCGTCTGTCCATAAAATAAATGCCTCGTTGAAATCGGGCCCGACTAGTACGGGTTGATTCATTGGCGCTATCTTTAAGGCCTCGAATGCCTTTTGGTGAAGCTACCTCCAAAAAACTTTACCCCTTTTCTCCTCAAGGCATAAAGGATACTGTCACTGTTGCAAAATTTGGTATGAATTTTGCAAAAAGACGCCATTCCCAAAAAGGACAGCGCCCGCAATGTAGTAGGAAGTGGAATACTGCGAACCGCTATTGTCCTAGCAGGATCAATGGAAATACCCGCTGGTGATATTAGGTGTCCAAGAAAAGCATTTTGGGATACCGCAAAAGTGACCTTGGAAGGTCGAACCGTAAGTTTTACCTTATGGAGACAATCAAAGCACACGCAAATGTTTTATATAGGTTTCAAAATCTGGAGAATAAATCACCAAATTATCCAAACAATTGAACACAAGCTTAATTTTATATTTATGGAGAAATACGATCTAGGAATCTAGAAAGTACCTGCGCTCCCGTGGACAACCCAAAAGGAACCCTACAAAATTGATACAAATTCCATGGAGTGGCAAATGCTGTTAACGGCGTTAAATTCGGCCAAAGATGTTTGATAATAAGCTTGATTCAAACTAAAGTAGTAAATACTTTCGGCTGTGTAAAGCAATGCGTTGCGTGGTGTGACAACAGTAGAGACACTGAATTTGAGCGTACTTGTTTATCTGACCTACGGAAATCAATAACGAATCGGGATTCATTGTTCGGTTTCGGAACTAGAAAACAAGGACTAGCAAAACTACTATTAGGCGGTTTAGTAATACCGTGTAACATTTTATCTACTTTAGTCCGAGGAAGCCGTAATTTTGGTGATGAAAGTTTGCATGGAGGTGAACGCACCACAGAATTATTTATTAACTCAATATTATACTGAACACCTTGAACTGAACCCAATTTGTGTGTTAAAACATCCTGATAATCTCCAAGAATTTGTTGAATTTGTCGTTGTTGTTGGTCATCAAGATGAAATAAATTAACTTCTGAAGAATTTCAATCATTAAAGGAAGACGTGAAACAAGCTACTGTTCGCGAACCGAACAAAAACCTAAATCTTTGATATGATTAAACGCGAAACATACTGAGAAATCAGAACGTTGGCATAACAACTTAGAATGTTGCATAAACGCTGTTCCTAATATCACGGGATAAGGCTAGGACGAAACTACGGGAAAGGTCACATTACACAAAAACTCAAATCTTGACATGGAGTGTAAGATTGGCTAGAATATCAATGACTGCCCCAGAAACTGTGGTCGCTTTCGTAGTAGTCGTACTATTCGTAACCAGGGATTTAGGCAAGGTCTGAAAAAGCGCAAATCAACTAGATTCAAAGAATTGCTTGAATCTAGTAGTGCTTGTACTGGTATTGTACCACAAACTATATTAATAACTGGCAAAGACAAAAATAGAACGTAATATACCGTAGTTGATGACGATTCAAGGATTTCGATAGCTGCAATTGCCATTGTGAATCCACATTACTTTTACTGAAAGTATGTTTACGACGAGAACAACGTTCTCGAACGTGCCCAAATTTATCCCAAAATGCACCACGTAAATGTGGTAAATTACTACGAAGTATTATCAGGTACAGATTTATCTATTATAAACAAAGTCTGAGTTGTTTGTTCAACTTGCCGATGCATTCGACCAGTAGTAAAAGAAGGCAATTCTTCAATTTTCTGATGCCACGTTATTAAGGAATCTAAATCGCGAAATGGTGTTGGTCTTGTAATAAAGACACAATGTGTACGCTTAACATCGTTTAAACCCGAAAGAATTTCCATTTGGGGACCTGAAGGTTGAAATTTTAGCATACTTGCATACCCAAGTTATATACTGTAATAAATGTTCTTGTGTTTGCACCGCATAGTAATACTGTGCTAAAATTATGACCTCAGGCCCGAAGGAAAGAAGAATTACAAAACAGAATTATGAAACTCCCGCACTGTCAATGTTAACGTTGAAGTTGAATTTAACAAATGTTGAACTTTGCCCTTTGTACGCGTGAGTAGAATACGAAAAAAGTCGCCAACAAGATAATTCGTTTCAAACAATTCATTCTTCAACGAACAAAATTCCCAAAGCCTGCCGCGACGGATTTTCTATAAGATGTTTGTTGGAAATTAAATTTTGTCATGAGTGACTAATTTTCAGCTCCTGAAACTGAAATTGTGGCTGAAGCTTCCCAAAAAGTTTCCTTCCATTTCCCTGAGCGAATGGCGCACCCAATTCCGGCGGTACCTTAGCCATATCTATACTCAAAGAACTAGGCGTTGAATAATTTTGAAGCAACGTCAAATAATCACGTTTAAGCGATTTCAAATTTTCTAACTCCAATGAAGTACAAGCTGAACGACGCAACCAACCTATAGGTTCAACTTAATGAGCAATACGTGTTCGTAAACGTTGCCAGGTAGCAACCGAAAGTGGCAACGTCTGCCCCGAGAGAAATGTAGTAAATTCAGCTAATTGAAATTTACAACTCTGTATAAGCGTAAAAAGCGCAGCTTCAGAAATATATTTAATATCTGGAATAGCGTTAAGATTGTCTTTTAATTGTTTAACCACATCCGGTATAGTTTCTGTGGAATCGCCCCGCAAACTTCGCAATTGCAAACACTAGGCACGTGTCATGTAAATATATTTAATATATGATATTTTAATCAAAATCATTAGCCTCTTTTAGTAAATCAAAAATTTTATAAAATGATCTATGTAAAGGATAGTAGGGGTATTTTATTTAAAATCTTCATGTTTCATCTTTGGAAGGTACTGAACATAAATCCCAACTTTGATATTTATCCGAGTTTTTATTTTTGAGTTATGCTGTTCACACACGGTCGCACACTTTTTTTCTTATTCGGGGCCTCAAAACATGTATTTCCAGTGAAATCCTATGTCAATCTTTTTGCTGGAATGCTACTAGGCACGTGTAAGAGAAGGTAAATAGAAAAGGAACAGAGTACAAAAATGTAGCGCTGTGTAAAACACAGAATTTATTACAAGTGTTTTATAACAAGTGTTTCCGGAGTAATTGCAAATTAACGGTCGCCATTTCGAAGTATACTTGTACCAAAATTACGTTAAGTCCCGTTCAAAGATACTGACTATAGTAAATTAAGACACCAGAAGCAAGAGAAACCAGTTTGAAAATATAATGGCTATAAGCTGGCTATAAATATAGAAAGTCTTATTAAAGGATCAACTTCACAAATGAAGCAAAGAATGTGTACCATTCAACATGCCACACCCATGCCTTTGTGTAATGTCATAGGCAAGGAAATCTAGCAAACAATGAAATGAGGTTTTAAATTCGGTCCAAAATTAGCAAATGATTATATATAATTGCATATCCTGCTATTTGCTCATTAAAATGGAAAGCACGATAATACTATAAGTTTACCCTTTATTAAAATGTTGTATTTGTATTCTGCTGCAATATTGTAGAATTATATTCTAATTTTATTTGAAATGTGATCTGTGTAAAATATCGAAGGCAAATTCATGAATTATGCTGATATAATACGTAATATAAAAATTCTAGGCCCATTCCCTACACTTCCAGCTTGAAGTGCCCCAAAAGATACAGATTTTTAACTTAATGACTAGGCAGAAAAGGATATCATTTAAGGGTTCCGCGACAAATCTAAGGTTTTCGATTCTTGCAGCCACACAGTAAAAATGTATTCTTTCTCAATGAAATATAACGTTTCAACATTACAGTGCAACGAAATACTTTTACAAATGCACCCTCAAACTAAACCTTTCGCCGGCGGAGGGGCGGAGACTTTGTCCGTCCGGTGTCGCGGGGCACATTTTTATTTTGTTTTATTTAGGCTTTTACATACGGTGGTACACATAAGTGACAATTTTGCACGAACCGGGCAGGCCCATCGATGTGCGTGAACATTGTAGCCAAATTGTAATGTTTCGTGCACCGTAGATACGGTGCAAATGCGCTTTTGCACTGTTCGCTTAGCTCGTACCACATCACATTGACGTCTTGAGGAGGTCTGCGCAGTAGTAAGTTTGGAAGTAGCGACGGCTTGTGCATCTCCTGTGAAGACAGCAGCGACAATTGTTGACGGTTGTTCATGTACTTGTGTTGCAATTCGTCGAGGTGCTGCAATTCGTGCATTGCGATGTGCTGTGGAACAATAATGTTCGAGGGCGTATATGTGCGTGCGCGTTAGTGTTACGTAGAAAAACACGGTGATGCACCTTTGTGTAGGTAGTATTTATAATAAAGCATTACGCACCTGTTGTTTTTATTCTGGTTTAAAACTCTGCGATGTGGACGTGTTGCACTGCAACACCAGACTGAGCGGGGTACGCGACTGTTCGGGGGATATCTCATGTTGTGTAACGATATTTGATTGGTTAAAAATCATGTGATATTTTTAACCGTTTTGATTGTTCAAAAAGTGGACGTGATATTGTGCTATTGCACTATATGGTTATATAAATATCGTGATACGGCCGTGTTTGTCATTTAATTGTGTTGACGCAGATGCTGTAGAACACCGAAAGTACTTTGTGCATTAAAAGCTGCTTTTTAAGTACGTGACACATTTTACAGGTATAAATATTGGAAACGTGAAAACCATGTGTGTTATTATTTGTGCGAGTACCATCTTTAAGGTGGTGTTAGTTGTTATTGTTCTTTTAGGCGCTTTAGTATGTGGGGAAACGCGTTGCGTGACGTTTGGCAGGTGCGGATTTGCAATAGATGATGAAACTGCTACTATGTGCGAGGAACATTACAACCTATTTTCTGATTGTTCGTGCGTTTATAAAAAGAATAGCAAATGCAGGTTGGAGGGTAATTTGATGAATATAGAGAACTTAAATAACGTGTATGCTTGTTTAAGACCGATAACGAAATGTTCTTACGGGGAACGATGCGGACAATTGTTTTACGGAAATGTACACGTCGGCAATATGGAATGTTAAGGTTTCGTGGTGAATGACGACTGCGAGTGTGTAGAAGAGTTAGGACATAATGATACAGGTTGCAAGTTTCACGGTACACCTGTTAACAAGTGGTAACAACTCGATATTGGTGGAAATGATAAATTGTAAAAAATTAGTAGATAAATATGATATACCGTCTGGTTTATGTTTGAATTGGAAATTAACTGTAGAGCAAACCAAATAGGCGATGTTATATAACGTGCTTGACGATATGAACAAGGATTTTGCGGATAACTGTTTTTACGTATTTAGTCAACGTGGAATTGGCGAGTGGAATTTAATTATAGGAGGTAATCATGTTGCAGGTAGAATTAAGCGTGGTTCTTCGTGGTCTGCGGAAGGTTCGTTAAATATTAGGTCGGAACGCGGTAGTGCCGCTACGGAAACGGGTCGTGTGCCTAAACATAGTTTACGAAGGCTTGTAGCTGAAAAATGAAGCAGCTATAAATAAAGTTATGCAGAGGTTGGAACGAGAGTGTAATAAAATAGTTATGGATTTAAATGACGAATTAGGTACCGCGTTACAAGATAACGATAATCTTAAAGAGAGCTTGCAAAAAGCAAATCAAGTACTAGCAGATATGAAAAAGGCTTTAACTATTCGACACCATAAATTAAACACAATCCATTTTTTGGTATATAAAATAAAAGTTAATGTAAACAATATGCCATCAAGAGATTATACGGTTAAAAAGTTTAATAACTGACTTAACAAATTCTAACGTGTGCGAAGCTAAAGCCAAAAAGTCGCAAGAAGAAGAATTTTACGTTAATTACGACGATGACATAAAATTGACAAGTGAGGAACAGGAAGAACAAGAAGGAGGAAGCGAGAATGATGACTTCGCATTTATAACAAAATAGGTAAATAATGTGAATGAACTTTTTATTACATTTTGCTATTTACAAATGCAGATACTTCTGATAATGAGTATGAATTAATAATATTGAATATAAGGAAATAAAATTAACAATTGTCATACTCGTTGCAACAGATTCTGTCGAATAATGTATAATGTAGCGGAGGTGTATTGTGCGCACTAAAGGTAATTAGTGCAATGAATACCCTTGTGATAAATTATAGGGCGCTTCTGTATTGTTAGTCACTTGTATCACAACTATGTGTGGTTTTTCGTCACATAGTATTTTTGTGGCAAGTCAAGTGATTTTTCAGTAACGTGGTAAAGTTATTAATAGTGGCATAATATCCTTTCGGTATTTGTGTTTTAAACCAGTGTTTACCTCTACCATACTACTATGTATGGTGCGGCACTAGCTACCTTAATACCTGTCCTAGTTTTTACTGGGTGTGTCGCAAACATGTGTAGAAATTCGTATTGGAAAGCGTTTTCGTTTTCCATTACCAAGTAGTCATGTTCGTCATTGTCATTATTGCCGTCATCATTGTTATCGCCGTTATCATCGTCGATATTATCAGCGTCACAAACCATTTCCCCTACGTCGTTTAACTCGTTTAAGTATTGTATCGTGCTTTGGTTCTCTATGCTAGTGCCACCGTCGGGAATGTGTTGGTCTCGGTCTTGTCAAATTTACCTGAAACATTTCAGACACTCCGAACAAACCTGTTTAAATTCGTCAACAATTCTTCTGCTCTTGCTTGTGCAACTCTTCCTGATCTAGTTGCTCGTGCTGGTGGTATTGCAGCTCCTGCTGTTGGGGCTGTTGCAGCTCCTTTTGTTTTTGCCCCATTGCTGTTGATGTTGATTCTGTTGCAGCTCTTGTTGGTGCTGTTGCAGCTTCTCCTGGTGTTGGTGCGTTGGAAACTGCAACTGCACATCTAGCTCCATTCCTTGTTTCCTGCGCAGTAGAGATTTTTTTATAGTTTGTAAAATCTGATGCGTCAGGGGTGTATACCCAGGAACTAAACGTATATTGCTTCTACTTTGCATAGCTCCTGTAGACAGATCTGGAGAAGCGTCAGCACAACTTCTTTTGCAAGGTAAGTTACCGCTGCCACAGCCAACATACCTGTTGATGTTAGGGGTGTTTGCTGAAGCAGCATTATTGCGTAGATTAAAGTAAGTACATTGTTGCACTTAAAAACTCTGAGTAGTCTCTTCGTGACAAAGAAAAATATGGTATAATTGTGAAACGAGAGTTCCCGATTTATATACCAAATATAGAACGATAAGAAGGTCAACACGTGCCGCGAGTATCGACTTTGACATATAACCTTATGCTTCTACTTAAAAGAAGGTGAAAGGTTATTGACGTCCATGCAGTAAAGCATGACACACGTGCCGGAGTATAATGTGCGTCAAATTGACTTTGACATTTAACCTTTCGTTTATACTTAACTCGAATGTGAAAGGGCAGTGGAGCATGATACGCGTGCTGTGCGTCACATTTGACTTTGATATTTAACCTTTCGTTTATATTTAGCTGAAGGTGAAAGGGCAATAACGTCAATGCAGTGAAGCATGACACACGTGCTGTGCGTCACATTTGACTTTGATATTTAACCTTTCGTTTATACATAGCCGAAGGTGATAGGGCAATAACGTCAATGCAATGAAGCATGTTAACCTATAACCGTTGTAAAGATCATTTGACTAACAACTGCATGAACATGTGTAATTATTTAACGCTTGCGGAAACTGGCAAGACTGCAAATGTAACGTGAGTATGCATATAAAACAGGATAGAACTGGAATTGCTCATTACTGTATATGCGTAACAAACAAAAACGCAATGTAATTAACATGTTGCATCATTTTATGTGTGTTATTTAAATGAACTAAATGTGTATGTACAATTATAAATAAAAAAAGCCCGTTCTCGAGCTATAGGTGTGGCATAAAAATGGGTGAGGTATTTACTTTGCTATCACACGCAGCCTACAGCATACATTTTTTTAGTTCGAGTCCTGGTAAGCTGTAGACATGACTTTTACTATTGTTCGAACACGTAATAGATCTTTAGACAGATTTTATTCTGGATATTCGGAAACAGAAGTACTAGTTGATCCAATACCTGATTATGAAGAAATGGATTTAATGGAATGGATTCATTGGGTTGTTTGCAATACTTAGATTTTGTAAATCAACGAATATTGAATAATCAGGCAAGCTATTTTGGAATGTCTATGGCTAATTATGCTTATACTAATAGGAATTTTAACATAATTGTAAGACGTTTTGATCAGCTGAATATGGATGTTATTTTAAATTCAATTGAAAATACCTTACAAAGTAGGGAAAACTTTTATTAATGGAACACTGAAATTTACGTGTGTGTACTCGAATATTGGAGGGCGAATGTTTTAATGCATGAGAATTATGTTTCAAAAGTAAAGGCATTATAGTTATTAAAATACAGCTTTTCTTTGTTTACGTAGAGCAATAGCCGTATGCGTAGGGAAGCTTAATAATGAGCCTGACTATAAGTCGATAAAACAGTCCGAATGCATGCAAAAGCGTAAAGCGTTAACATTAGTTTCATTGGTTAACAAAACTACGGTTATAGTGTAGAAGATGTAAAACACTTCGAAAAGATGTTAAAAGATTATTGCTTTACTCTTTTCGACGGTCATGCTAAAATAAGATTGTTTACATCAACAGTGACAAATATATTGATTTAATGTACCACAATTATCATTTTAATGCCACAGTGGATCTACATAGGGCATCTCACGTAAATATTATTGTAGACAATGTAATTTAGTTTCACAAAATAAGAAAGAATTTCATCGTTGTGACCGTAATTGTCCTAAATCCATTTGTCTTGTGTTGCATCTTTTGAAAATTACATCACTTGTTCTTTCTGTAATCGTGATTTTAATGGTCAAATATGTTACGATCATCACATGTTAAAAGGTGCCTTCTATCCTAATGAAAAATCGGTATGAGGCATTGAGAAAGTTTGTGTCCACTGTAATAAAATGTATAACCGTAGACGTAGAAAGGTTACTCACGTTTGTGGAGAAAAATATTGTAATATATGTGATAAATACGTTGAAGATAATCATATCGTGGTAAACCTTTAAGTAAAATGTACTTTTACCTAATTATGAGTTTAATATGAGAAATGAAAAGATTGTATATTGTCAAAACGATGTTCAAATGTTGTGCTTTGGAGTATCAAAGTTTAGAAAGTAATTTATGCAGGAAAATAAAATTGATCCTTTTAGAGAATGTATAAATATTGCAAATGCATGTATGAATGTCTAAAGACATCGGTTTATTCCTCAAAATACCATTTCTATAATTCCTCTTGGTGGTTATCGCTTAGTAGATAAGCAATCGCGTATAGATCTAATATGGTTTAAGTTGTACAGAAGAACAACAGCGTATTACCATCCAACACGCGCATAACAACCGTGAAGTAATAATTTTAAACCATATGGTCGATGGTTATAGAGAAGGTGGTCAGTATAAATACGTGTATAGCTTTCAAGGATGTTATTTTCATTGATGTAAAGTCCGCTTTCCTAATAAGTCGACCATACTTTATAACAATGGAAATGAAACTATGAATTTGAGATTTTAATCCACAAAGAAAGTAATTAACAGCATAAAATACGCCGGTTATGAAGTAATTGAAATGTGGGAAGGCGATTTTAATAAACTCAGAATCATATGTTGATCTTGCACAATTTGCTGAACATTTTAAAATTCATAAACCTCTTGAGCCTCGAGACACATTTTTTGGTGAACGTACAAACTGTACTAAATTATATTACGAAACTACTACCAAAGACGATAAGATCTTTTATTACGATGTGTGTAGCTTATACCCGTTTGTTAATAAGACGAAACAGTATCCTGTTGGACATCCTAAAGTATATTGCCAAGACGTTTCAGGTTTAGACAATGTAAAAGGCGGATTAATTAAAAGTCAATATTACCGCCCATACACCTTTACCATGCTGTTTTGCCTGTACGAATTAACCGTAAGGTAATGTTCCCATTATGCAGGTTATGTGCAGACTTGGAAAATGCGATCACAATGAAGAAGAAAGAAGCATTTTATGTACGTGGGTAATTGAAATAAAAGCGGCTCTTCAAGAAACTTATGTTATGCTGCAAATATATCAAATATGGGAGTACAACATGGTCCAATACAATTCGTTAACAAATGAAAAAGTTTTGTTTGAAAATTATGTAAATCTGTTTTTAAAAATTACAACTGAGGGCTCAGGATGGCCTCCATTTTGCAATGCAGAAGTTAAAAAACTTCAATTTATTAAAGATTTTGAATTCAAAGAAGGCGTTAAATTAAATTATGTTGCCATTGTTCGAATCCAGGCAGGCGTGAAATGGCTAAACTTATGCATAATTCCTTTTGGGGTAAATATGGACAGAGAGATAATTTACTTACTTGCGAATTAGTTAATAATTACTCTCGGTTAGTAGAACTGTTAAACAACCGCAGTATAGAAGTACAAACATATCTTCCGGCAACGGACGAAATTCTGTATGTAGTGTGGAAATATGTAAAAAAATCCTAAATTAAGTCCGACAACTAATGTTGTTATAGCTGCATACACCACATCTCACGCTCGACTAGAGATTTATGCTGATATAAAACAATTAGGTAAACGAGTACTGTATTTCGATACTGATTCTGCTATCCCCACATGGAAACCTGAGCAGTGGATGCCTGTTACTGGCCCCTTTCTAGGTTGTATGACTAACGAGTTAGAAAAATACGGTAACGATGCTGTCATTGATCAGTTTGTATCTTCAGGACCTAAAAGTTATGGGTATAGATTAAAATATGGGAAACATACAAACGTTATGTGTAAAATTAGATGTATTACACTCAATTGTGCAAATATAAATAAAGTAAATGCACATGTAATGTGTGATATAGTTTTAAAGGTTAATACTCTAACAATTAATCTCAATAATACACAGATCACCAGAAAACCTTTATGGAGGTTGATTACTGCACCTACAAAAACTCTTTCGTATGGTAGTTACTAAACGTAGAAGAACTTCCGAATTTGACACAGTACCGTATAGGTATAAAAGGCAGTGTGTAGAGTAAATTGTGTAAGTAATCATAATGGTTTTGCGAACGTTACCGCAACAAGAACTTTTAGATTGCGATGTTAACAATCTATGTAATACTGAACCGCTGCGATGATCCAAAACGACCGGCAAATGAAAAAGCTCTTTCATACAGTGCAAAATACGCAAGCTTCGATACTGTTAGCAAAGGACAAATAAAACGTTTAGCTAATAAACATTTATTTAAAAATAATTGTAAATATTATAGATTAGATCCTAATACCGAAACAACAAAACGATTATCCGCTGAAAGTTTTTACCATGAAACTAAATTAAGAGAATTCGAACCCTTGGATATTTAGTCATTTTTTAAACCTTTAAAACGTAAATCTGAAGAAACGAAGTTATTAGGAAACCCAAAGGTTTTAAAAAGAATTACATGGACACGAATAAAAGACCGGTTACCGAGGATTTTGATGAAGAAACGGAAAAAACGAAATTAGAACCTTTAGACATTGAAACATTTTCTCAACCTATGAAACGTAAATCAGAAGAACTGAATTTATTAAATGTATCCAAAGGTCTTAAAAAGACGATCTGCTTAAGCGCTCAAACGCCGAAACAATTTTTTATACTAATTATAAACGTTTTAAGGTAAGATCACCTAAACGTGTAAGAATACACAAATCAAATTTAAAAACTAATTACGCATTAAAACGAAATCGAGGAAAATATGCTTGTACGGGTACAGTTTTACATAACGACTTTAAACCTGAAGAATTAACCGTGAATGTGGAGGGAAAAGATTTATCCGATAAAAAATTTAAACCTTACTTAAAGCAAATTCCTAATTGGCGACATGCACCATACACTTCTTACCATAAACAGCAACAAATGGCTAGCCGAGAAAAAAATAAAAATGACATCGTAAACAAAATTCGCTTAACTACACATATGTTAACTAAAAATAAACCCAACTCCAATGACAATGAATGGAGATACATGCGGTATCAACCGTATACAAAACAAAAGCGAGACGGTATTATTTACAAACCTTTGGAACAAGTGGAATCGGGTGAAACTGTAGAAATGGAAGTCAATGACAATAAATTTGTTATTACTTTACGTGATATAAAAGAACAAAAGGATCTTAATGATAACACAATTAGTAGTTACGATGACACGACTTCTACTAATGATGATGCTAACGACGATAATGCAGAAGAAAATGCAGAATTAATCCGCAGAAAACGTAAATTCCAATGCTGTAAAATTTAAATTTCGAAGTACAATGCAGATAGCTGGTCCTTCGCGTTGCGGCAAGTCAACCTTCGTAAAATATTTACTAAAACACGCCAATGCCTTATACGATAATCCTATAAAAAGAGCTTTGTGGTGTCATTCTCGTGAATATCCACCAAAGTTTGGTTGCGAGTTTCACAATTGCACGTTTAATGTGCGTATACACAAAGGGTTTCCCGATATAGAAAATGTAATAAAATGGTGATTTACTTATTATGGATGACGTAATGTATGAGGCAGCTAGTAATGATTCATTAAATTTCTTTACAAAAGATTCACATCACAAAAATGTTGGTGTGGTGTACGTTTTGCAAAATATTTTTCCGCAAGGAAAAACATTTAGAACTATGTCATTAAATTCTGATTATATTTTGGTGTTTAAAAATAACAAATTACAGCAAGATAAGTTATTTCAGCAACTTGAACCCAGAAATTCAAAATTTCTTTAAGAAGCTTTTAATAAAGCCACAAATAGACCACATGGATATTTGGTGTTAGACTATACACAGCATACTCCCGATATATATCGACACAGAACAGGTGTTTTACGTAGTGAACGTCTATCTTGCTTTGGACCAAAATAAATATGTAGCGTTTGTAATGTATATATATTTATTAAGTCATTAATAGAAACAATGCCTACGCGTCAAATTCCTAGATTATCTTCTATCGCTTATAAAAAGTCTGTAAATTATCTTCGCCCATAATAGCTAAACAATGTGAAGCACTGTTTGTGTTTAGTAAAGCAAACTGTAAATCGCGTGCAAAATTATTAAAAGGTGCTAATTCCAAATTACTAAAGCAATTACTGAATGCGTATTAAACGTTACTAAGGGAACCATACCTTTATCAAGTAAGAGTATAAATCGTTTAAAAAGGTATAAAATTAGCTGGAGAACCTTAGTTAACAGAAAGACATCGTTAAAGAAAAAGAAGAAAATAATACTGCAAAAAGGTGGGTTTCTATCAGTTTTATTATACCTGTTTTAAGTGCGTTAAGTAGCGCTGTGGTGTCAAAATTAATTCCGTCATTATGAAATACGCGAAACAGGTTATGTTATTACATTCACAACCAGAAAGCGAATAGAAAATTCACTTTATATATAAAACATCTAATTTAATAGAAGATATTAATAATATAAAGCATTTAACCATATCAGCTGACGACAAATGGAATTTGCTTAGACATAAATGAAGTAGTTATTATGATATAATATCTAAATTACGAAAACCGTATGTTCATGCTATGAAACAGGAAGAACAAGTAATAGAATTGCAAAAACCTGAGCATGAAAAACAAATTAAGCATACACTGTTAAAACCGATAAAGGAAAGCAGTAAAGAAAAGGTACAAATACTTCGGACAGCGAGGATTTTGACAAAAGCACTAGATTTACACCTTATCCTTCTCGCGTTTTAAAAGAAGCACCTCTTTACACTTTACGTTTACATAAATGGTGAAAAGCAGTTTAACACGAAAAGAGAGAGCCGTGCTTAACAAATACTATTCTAAATTTGATCATTATGCATGACTTGGAACTGTGCAAAAACTACATGAAGCTACAGGTATTTCTAAAAATAAAATTAAATATTCCCTACAAGGACAGGAAAGTTACACCCTACACAAAACGGTGCGAAAGCGTTATCCAACATAATTATATCACGTGACTATTATTGACGATCATTGGGAACGCGATTTAAATGTTTTAGATAATGTTTATAAATATAACTGTTTATAGATGTATATTTTAACTGTTATGGATGTGTTTTCTAAGTATACATGGGCATTACCTTTAAAAACTAAAACCGGTAAAGAAATTACTAAAGCCTTTGCATCTATATTTGATCGATATAAACGTATTCCTAAAACACTTCAGTCCGATAAAGGAACGGAATTTACAAATAAAACCTTTCAATCCTATCTAAAATCTAACAGTATAATATATTGCACGACTAATAATAATGTGAAAGCTAGCGTAGTAGAACGATTTAATAGAACTTTAAAAACTAAAATGTGGCGATACTTCACTCGTAAACATACATATAGATACATAGACGTACTATCTAGTTAATTACAAAGATATAATAGCTCTTATCATAGATCGATAAAAATGGCTCCTATTCACGTAAATTCTTCAAATATATTAACAATATACAATAACGTATACAAAAATACACTTACAAAATCAACTTGGTTTACACCTATGGGGTTTAAAGCTGGAGATCATGTTCAAATTTCAAAATCAAAATTAATATTTGATAAAGGTTATGAACGCAATTGGACAGAAGAAATATTTATAATATATCAAGTTATTAAAGGTACACCCGTGGTTTATAAATTACATGATTTAACTGAAGAAGAAATAAACGGAATTTTTATGCTCAAGAATTTCAAAAAGTTCGCCTTCCAGACGTATACAAGATTGATAAAATCTTAGGAACACGAGGTAAATGCAGAAGTAGAGAAGTACTTGTGAAGTGAAAAGGTTATCCTATAAATTTAATTCCTGGGTTTAACATTCCACAATAGCGGCACCACCATGGTGCGCACTGAACCATTTCTATTACTTTAACAAGTAATGGTTCCTCAACTATATTTGAAAACAATTCTACCTCTTGATTTTGGAACATGTTACCACAACGCATAGTTCTTCAAGGCAAATGGGAAGTTGCACTTGCAAAAATTAGATATCCAGGTTCTTCTTTAAACCTCGCTAAAGGGGTAATTTTATTAAGAATCGTACTGCATAAACCTGAGCAGGATCTTCCACCAGAAAGAGACTTTAGATACGAATTAAACGAAACCAGTATAACTGATGTTATGCTTCTATCGGTACATAACGATAAAATTAAAACAGAAACTCATATCAGCGAATTTTTCTTATACAATAAAGATACCGGCTATAGAACAGAAAAAGGAAAGTAAAAAGCGCGACGGTGCAAAACAATTTAGAATCAGATGTTAATATTTCGCAAACTGTAAACGAGTCTATTGAACCGTATAATGTAGATCCTAAATTAAACATTGATGTAAGACGAAACAGGTAAATCAAAAGGTAAAAGAGCTACCACTATGGTTAGCGATAATGTGATACGCGAATTATATCTATCTCCGGATTTAAGCAGACAGCTAGGATATGCATCTCAAACCGATGTTACTAAAGATAAACGCGCTTTATTTCCAATGAATCCGTATATATCGTTTCCGTACGAAATGTTCATATGCTATAATATTATGGAACTTCAAATGGTGAACGATACGTTTACTCAAATTATCGAATTACAATAGTTGATATAGACATTCACCACAAACATCTAGCAATGGAGAAATCGTTTGTGCCTTTAAAGTGGGTACCAGTGCGTCAATATGATTTTCAAATTGTGTAAATATATTTAAGAACAGATACAGGTGAATTATCACCATTCATGGACGGACTTTCTTCGGCAGTAGTACTTTGGTTTAGACCGTATGAATCATCGCGAATTCATTAAACACTTTCTTAATCAAACCGGTGATGGTGATAGCTTTATATTGTATAAAGGTAGACGTTTTCAAAGAGGGCGCGGCTTTTGGGTGCTTTAAGTAGTTTTGTAAGATACATGATGCCGTACTTTAAAAGCGCTGCAAAATCTGTCGGCAAAGAACTTTTCAATGCAGTTGGAAGTGTTTTATCCGACGTAATTGCCCAAAAACCCTTAAAGTCGTCACTTATTGTAAGACTAAAGGAGGCGGTTCAAATTTAAAGAGAAAATCCGACCAAGCTTTAGATTCGATTCTCGGCTCTGGAATAAAAGCTCGTAGAAAACGTAAACTAACTCAGTTGAAGAGAAACTGTGTAAGACGTAACAAAGCATGTAGAAAAACTAAAATAGCAAAGCATAAGAAGAAGAAAAAGCGCAAAACTAGTTCAACTAAAAGAAAACAAACTAAACGTGATATATTTTGATGTCTAAAATTTATGTAAATTGGGCATTTAATTTTTTTTAAAGAACCTCCCGTACAAACTAGCGTAAATCGTTGTACGGTAATCGAGTTAGTGCCTGAAAGTGAAATTCCTTACAATTCACTAATTATTTTTCACTATAAAGGAAACACTGATGCATATATCAATGCTTCTCAAATAGAACTATATTTACGTTGTAAAATTATCAGTTATGACGGTAAGGATTTAAAAGATACAGACAAAATCTCCCTAGTTAACAACCCTTTAAATTCACTTTTTCAACAAATAGAACTGGTTTTAAATAACGTCACTGTTACTCCACCACAACCTCTATATCGGTATAAAACGTATATAGAACAATTATTAAACTTCACGGATTCTCAAAATTCGTTGCTTGAAGCATTTCTTTGGAAAAAAGATACGGCAGGTTCCTTTGACACCTGGGATAATAATAATAATAATAAGGAAGGTATAAAATGGCGTATTGAACACACTAAAGGCAGCAAAGAATTTGAATTAATGGGACGATTGTCATGCTCGTCATTTTCTCAAGATAAATATACTCCCAACAATATAGACAGGACATTAAAATTAACTCCGTCTACTCCCGAATTCCACCTTATAGCCGTTGGAGACCTTAAATGAAAAACTATAATTACAAATGCTACGCTTAACGTAACATATATCTTTCCTTCTGCTTCCATGCTTTTAGCTCATCAAAATTTACTGTCCAAACCTAACGGTAAAATACTAGACAAGGTGGATGTTCAACTTTTCAACATTCCTAAAGAAACAAGTAAAAAGTTTCACGATATACTAGTAGGTAAAGCAGCTCGCAGAATTACAGTAGGGTTTGTATCAGATAGTGCATACAGTGGTAATTCTTTTAAAAATCCATACTATTTTTTACATTTTAAGTTTAATTTTTTTCAACTTTTGTAAATAAGCAACCGTACCCGACACATCTTCTAACTCCCAATTTTGCAAATAACGAATACATTAAATGCTTTAATACTGTCGCTAAAGCTTTAGATTTAAATCCTGAAGATAAAGGACATACTATATCCAGATAGGATTATTCAAAGGGATATACATTTCTCATATTTGATTTAATACCGGATAACAGCGCTAAGAAAACCCACGTTTCTGGTTTACACCATGGTAATATTTCCATAAACGTAAGTTTTACAACAGCTTAAACAGAAGCAGCTCGCATGATTGTTTTATCCGAATATCAACGCGTACTAGAATTTGTCGTAAGCAGATCAGTTTAGGTGACATGAATACCGAACAAATACGTAAATATTTATCAAATAATATTCGTACTATTCCGTGCTTTTTAGGTGTTTTTGCACGTGATCAATTGCCTAAACGTGTTCATAAATGTTTTCCAATTGTATTGGTAACAAATGCTGATCCTATCAGTAAACCTGTAAGAATTGGGTTTGTATTTTTATTTACAAATGTGAAAGAGGAGAATATTTCGATAGCTTCGGAATGCCTCCGCTTTCTCACTATTTTATACCGGGTCTAAATCATAATTGCGGTAATCACACTTGCAGTTGTAATCGAAGATTACAAAGTTCCATCAGCTGTACATTTGGACATTACGTAATTGCTTACGCTGTACGTCGGTGTTGTAAATTACCTGTTCAAAATTTTTCCTCTAAATTTAGAATAGCTGATTACACTTATAGTGACACTCTTATTTTAAAAACTTATAAAAATGTATGCTTTGGCGGCAAATGTAAAAACAAAACAGTTCCGTTGCAAACCTACAATTCGTCAATATAAAAAGGTAAGTGTACTCTTTATTTATGCTTCAGTTTACGTTTTGCTTGCAAAGAATAAACACAACATGTCTACAGGAACTGGATTTGTATATTTTATTTTTGTTGTAAATGATGAACTCGAATTTGTAGTTAAAGAACTTTCTATACGTAGTTTAGATCGTGAAGTGCAGACTTGGATCTTTAAACCACCTCACAGTCATCGGTTGTTAAGCGATAAAATTACTTCCGCTAATAACAAAATTAGTGCAAAACTTCACGGTTTAAAATGGAATGACGGTGATGTTTTTTACGATCAACTTGCTTCTATACTCAACCTAAACGTGGATCTTTTTACGGTTACTTTTACTAAAGGAGAACAGAGAGCTGAGTTTCTTATAAACCTACGAATAGAACCATAATCGACTTACAAGAATTAGGGTTCAACGACGAATTACTAGTGACGTTTAATACTTCGTCTTGAATGCATGCTTGTCATAAAATACAAGCGCTCAATTGTGCTCAAAGAAGCATATTAAACATTTTCAAGAGGTACGCACATATCACTAATAAAAGAAATGCATATCCATGCGATCCAAAACCAAAAGATTCACGTCTGCCTCACGAGTTAAAGCATGAATCATCGTTAAACTGCATTCCTTATGACGTGTATATTAATCATTTGTTTTAGAATGCACCTTAGGACTACTTAAACTGAGGTAACGCTAAATCACACTCCAGTGCACATCTCTTCATCATGTCCACAACAGATACAAGGTAGGTATAACTCGTATGTACTTATTGTCAGATTGGCCGAGCGGTCTAAAGCGTTAGATTTAAGCTCTTAATTCTCTGAAAGGAGAGCGTGGGTTCAAATCCCGCAGCTGACAAAATCTGTTTTTGTTTTCTAGTGTAGCCCCATTAGAACCAAAGAAGATAAAACTAGAAGAGGACAGCAAACAGCCACTGTCGTTGATAGGTATTGGAAGCAATGTATACTTTTTGAATGCGCACAAAAGAAGTTTCTTAGTGCGGGATTTTCTTCGCAAATGGCTTCCGAACTGTGCACCACTATCGCTAAATGTGGAGAAGATCGTGGTATTGGCTCAACAACTTGTGAGTTGGAAAAACATAATTACGTTATCGATAAGAATCCCAAAAAGAAGCAGTAAAATGGGATTTAAACCTAAATGAGGAATTAAAATTAGACGTCAAACATGTGTTTGGCACACCAAACATTATAGTAAAACAATATCAAGGCGATGACTCCATTAACACATCCTTAATCAAAGAAGAGTGGAAAAATTTAATTAAACTCTACCCGATTGTAAACGATATTCTTTTATCGTCCATTAAAAGAAGTTACCGAAGTAAAAAATCTAATTATAGCCTATGATAAATATTTACTAAACGTGTAAGGTAATGTGGAAGCTATATCATATTCTAAATATACAGAATATATCTTATGCGCCACACCTGAAGACTATTACGAAATACGTTTTTACTTACACAATCAACTCGCATCTGCACATGATCACGCGCACAAGACATGGTAATCAGCATTTATCACATAGCTGCATGTAAACATCACGTGTTACTATGCTTACGTAATTAACATAATCATATAATGTATATGTTAATGTTAATTACGTAAGTATATATATATATATATATATATACCGCATTTACTTGCCTTACCTACAGTGCTTCTTCTGTTGCCTGGTGAAACAGTTCAGAAACAACAAAACAACCGTCATCATGGTCAGCAATTTCGGCAGCACCGGCAACAACGCTACGGATATGTGCATCGTACTCAACCTCGGTAGAGGTTCTTTCGTTGGTAAAAATCCGAAAGTGGCCTCCGAAATTACACAGAACATCATGGCCGCCAAAACCAAGTGGGGAAGAAAAATCGTGGTAACCATACATGTGAAAGAGCTAATTCTGCCTCAAAGATTCGAGGCGTTAACGCCTGAACAGCTGCGCAGAATTAATGCGCAAAAGTACTTTTTAGTGTACAACGGAGAGAAATCCCTTGGAAACGGTAAAATAAGGCACTTGTACAGTTTTGAGCCGGCGGAAAATGTTATATTTTAAATATATCACAAAAACATTACCTTTTTTTATCAATTCTACAAGATGAATAATAAACAACACCGATAGAGGTTACTTTGCTAAACTACATGAGAGTAAGCATTAGGATAATAACGGTTCCATAGATTAACGCTGAAGCAGCTGAACAGCATTGAAGTGCCAAATATCGCTATCTCGGCAATAACAAAATACAGCAGTACTTATTGTCGTATCATCAGTTCTAAAAGATGTTCTGCCCACATGGGATGAGCAAGCATAATCGATGGCAATATCAATGCGCAAGATATTACCACGGTCCAGCTTAATGCATGGGACCTGACATAGAAACATCTGCATTACAAAAAGGGAAGCATCGACATCTACATGACGTCACAATACACAAAAAATTAAATTTAACAGCAACGCATTAAGCGCGAGTCATATAGATAGCAGCAACAGCACCAACCACCTCACCATGGACATTATTACCGATCCCATTAACGCTGGTGACAATGTGTGGACACAACTTGTGTTTGATGTCTCCGAAATAGTTAATGCGCATGGCAAATACGGAAACTAGTGCTTTAAACTTCTAGCAACAAAATATATCCACCATCTCGTATTTAGTAAACGGTGGTTATAAATCTTGGGGCAAACGACTCTTGTCCAGTTGACGCTGATATACTACACGTCGCTTTTAAAAGCGTAATAATAAAGGTAAGTGATAAAGACTCCGCAAGATTAAGTCACTGCAGCATATTCAAATACGCCTACCCTAGACCAGTGCACCACTCAGCGCGGATCGTAAACATTCTCTAGTGTGAACAACATGGGTGCAGCGATTCCGTGGTGGACGCTCTGAATGTGCCAAAACGTAAGTAACAACTTTTATCACCTCATATTTAAGTGCGTCACTAGCAAATCCAGTAAACAACTACGCTCTGTCGTGTTTAATGATTCCGAAAGCGAAAAGTCAGATGACGAAAGTGACACCGAATCGAATGCGGCAGCAATAGCAGCAGAACATCGAATCCCGATCCCGGCAGTAATACGTGTGATAAAACCGGCATTCCAACCGAAATCGAAAACACCAGCAACACTACCTCTACAAGCGTCGGCGCCAACAACAATAGCAGCAACGACGGCGACATAGTTACTCTTATTAAAATCATCGTGTATACCACAAATGTAAATATCTAAGTCAACAAAAAAGTGGCATCTTTTTTTGCAAGAAAAAAGGAAGTCTTTTAATTGTAATATACATACTTTGTTAATTAAAACAGTTGATTCAATAACAAACCAATTGCAACACTTGCAATGCATTAAAAAGAAAATAAAAAAATCTGATGTGTTACACTTACATGATTTTCTCTACTCTTCTAAAACTATTTTTACAAACTCTTATTCTCCATCTATTTCAAATATTAATTGAGATAAACATTTGCAGAAACGATCTTCTGACATGCAAAGAGAATTACATTTTACACATAGTGACCAGTTCTAAAATATTTGACTATCGCTTAAGGCCTAATATGTTCCCCTTGTTTTGTAATTGCAAGGGCAATATAGAAATGCCTTAAACTTCGACATATATCTTAATAGCTGGTTGCTAGGTGCAGCGCCATTCCCTTAGCATTACTTTTGCATATCCAAGACAAAAAATCTGACGTGTTACACTCACATGACTTTCTCTACTCCTGTACAAACTATTTTTACAAACGCTTATTCTCCATATGCTTCATGTTATTCGAGATATCGAGATGTCAATCTTATTGCTAATTTTCTTATAGATGCAAGGGAAATATGGTAGGTTTTAAGCGATAGTCAAATCTTTTAAGTGCTGGTTGCTATATGGCGCATTCACTTCTCTTTGCATGTCCAGGAGTAAAAAAATGAATAACGAATTTGAGAAAAAAGTATAAGTATTGGAAAATTTAAGGAAATAACAAGCAATATCTCGAAAATGGTTCACTCCAAAATAAATGTATATGATATAAATTGTGTATTTTAACGCGATCTACATTTTTGTGCAGTAAAATTTTGTCTATCTCTTATGGTTTACCAGTTATGCAAAAGTCGTTCACAATGAAGAATGCTTTTGGAGATATTCCCAGAAAATTCGAGATATACATTTCATTTGTCATGAAAATATCTTAAACATATGGTATTTTAATCATAATCGTTAGAGCCATTTTTGAGAAAATTAAAATTTTCGAAAAATGTTCCATGTAAAGGGTAATCTGGAGTGAGGGGATTTTCTTGAAAACCTTCGTGTAGCATCTCTAGAAGATACTGAACCTAAATACCAAGTTTGGTGTTTATGACTGTTGGTTTCTGAGTTATGCTGTTCACAGACACACACGGACATGTTTCTAAAAATGCTTTTTTTGGATTCAGGGGGTCTCAAAACATATATTTCCGGTGAAATCTCGGTATCAAATTTTTGGGTGGAATACAATACTTCCCCTACTTACTATACGTAGTAGAGAAAGTAAAAATGTGCCGCGCGGGACCGGACGGACAAAGTCTCCGCCCCTACGCCGGTGAAAGAATCCAAAAGCCGATGACGTCATCGAGGTCGTCACGGTTCAACGCCAAGGTCGGCGCCGAGCTTATCCCGATCTTGCAGAAGTCCTTCACCTCGAGGTGGAAGCTTGGCGCCAAACTTGACCACAAGACCTTGATAACCTCCGCGACCTTTGAACCTTCAGTGGCGCCAGGGTGGACTTTGACCGTCTGGCTCCCGCGGGGTTCCTACTACTGCCCTGATTACTGCAACATGGTAACAATAAAACTGTAGCCCCTGAAAAAAACTGTTACGGACCGGAATGGAGCTGGAAAGTGGGAAGATGCGCATTTGAGGGTGGAAAATATACATCCGTTTATTACGTATACAGTCAAGTTCTGATATAGGCCACGCAGAACATCAGCACGGGCATGTTTCTCACTTTAGGACGCACGTAATATGTATGTTCGATGAACACGCCAAATCCGTTATTTCGCACTTGTCGATCCCAGCACAAGGAAAATCTTTTGTACACAGTCCGCCGCTAAGTCGAGATAAACGTACCTGTTAATCTCGCAATACGTGGCGAGCTGTTATTACCGGAAGTCCGGCGACAAAAATAAGTCGTCAGAGATTTAAACCGGCTTTTAAATATGCACACAGTTCTCGAAGATCGCTATCGTGTGCACAAGAATAAAAAAAACTGTAATGAACATAAATACTCTCAGAAAAGCTGCATAAATTGAGCTTCTTACGGGACCGTTGGGTGCATCCGTAAGGGGGACTAAATGCATATAGATAAAAATTTATAACTTCACCAGATTACCACCTCGCAGATCCTTGCGAATTCTCCGACAAGATGGATAATCAGATTTAAATACATCATCAACCAATAACCTGAGGACACACCCCAAGGTGAGGGTTGGAAAACACCGACTGTTAAAGCTTAAATAAGTACTCAATCACCTGACAAACTCTAGGTAATAACACACAAGTCTTTACACTTAATAGAAAGGGTTTAAGTGTTAAATTGAATAATGTTACACATCTCAGTAATGAACACAGAATGCGGTAAGCCAGTACATCAGTAGAAAAATTTCAACAACTGATATTTTCCTGTTTTACAGAGACTGCCAATGCCAGAGAGGTAGACTGAGGAAAATGTTTGAGAGGTATTATTTACCTAAGTAATGCAGCGCCATGAAATATCCTCCATTATCGTTCTATGTGGACGGTAAGCATTAGGTAGGTAACTCGCAAGGGCGGTGAAGACCACAAGGGGTGCTAACATCCGTGTGTAATTTTCAGCTCAACAGCCGTCTCATCGACGAAGTTTTACAACGAGCAAACATCTCTGAAACCATAACTCAAAAGAAAATATAAAATACCTGCCATGTGTTTAGGAAAAACAAAAAAACATATGTAGCTCCTTCCACATTCAACAGCGAGCACATTCTTACGCCTATAGAATTTTTGAAGGGTATTTATACTCACGCAATGTTAAAACAAAACAGTATTAATATATATATATATATATTAGTATAAAAGCTATTTTTAAGTACAAGGGTAAACGTTAGGCCGATAGACAGCCGTGTAAAGGGCCTAACGCCTACGTATAGTTACCGATGTGTAAGCAAATGTAACTAGTATTATTAGAATAATCCAATAACATAAGTATATATATATATATATATATTAATGCCACGGTGAAACTACTTACTCGGTCCGTTCACTAATCTAATTAATCAATGTGGGCTATAAGAAAGACTTGAATGACAGAAATACTTGACTTATCTGAACTAAAATAGTAAATAATACAACTGTTACGAATATGCAACCGTTGTTGCATAAGCTAAACTACAAAATTGTTAAAAAAATGGAAAAAAGTAAAATGCAATTTTTTAAGATGTATTGAAGAGCAGTGTATATAAATATGTTAATGCATAATGTGTATATTTGAGCTTGTACATGTTTCCTGGGTTCCGTACTTATGTTAGATACCCAATTGTTTATTCGCGACAATACTGCATTATAATCTACTTCAAAATATTATATAAAGGTAGAGCATTTGCATAAGCAATTGTGCTGCGTTTTCTGATTTTTTTTGTTATGTACATGCTGTGCGTCCGTTTTCCTACAGACGTGGTTAGCGGTTTAGGAAAACCTACAAAGACCTTTACTGAGAGGAAAGTTGCATTTGTTGGTTACAAAGAATATCGTCATTTCTAGAAATTAGAGCTGAGGGAATAGATGTATGTAGTGTTGTCAAGTGAATATTCATAACGATCGAGATGGGCCCTGCGATGAGAGATCTGCAGAGACGTTCTGCCATTCTGGATCATTTGGTTCCGTTCCTTCCGGAACGGGATTGCGGACCCGAAATGTGGCGGTGCCTGCGTGCGTATGAAGAGGTTTTGCCCGCCATGATATCCGCGGTGGGTTTTAATTTATTAAGACCCGACGTGCAGCAGCGCGTCGTGGAAAGCCTCCGGGTTTGCGGGACGTGATTAGCAACAGTCTGATAAGTCATATGGCTTTATGAGCTTAAATTTAGTGAGAAAAAATCCATGAATGCATGTTTATCAGTAGTGGTGGTATCAAGAAAGGGAACTAAGTGATGTAGTAAAATATAAGAAATCGTTTCCAAAAAAAAGCACATTAATTTAAAAATTAAATTAGGGGAAGCGAAATATGAATGATTTTTACTTATAAAATATATATACGTATGACATAATTTGTGCGCGTTATCGAAATTTACATTTATCATGTAAAATTTTGTCTCTCTCTTACGATTTACCAGTTATGCCAAAGTCATTCAGAATGAAGAGAACTTCTGAGAATATTCCCAGAAAATTCAAGATATAAATTTAATTTTATAAAAATATCTAAAACATGGTATTTTTAATCAAAACCATTAGAGCAATTTTTCATAAAATGGAATTTTTCGAAAAACATTTTATGTAAAGGTAGTGTGGGGTGCGGGAATTTTTTTTTAAATATTTGTGTAGTATTCTTGAGAGATGCTGAACTAAAATACTAAATTTGGTTGTGCAATGTAACCGCAAGTGAAAACTATGTTTTGTAATTTGAAAATGTGTGTTTAGTTTTCTGGTATATTGGAAGTGACTATGTTTCACTCATTAACTGAAATTTTGCATCTGTGCTTCTTTTTAATTTAGTTGATAAGAAGTGTTATAAGTGATTTAAGAATTTAGAGAATATATAGGAATTATTTATATACTTTTGTACTATAGAGTCATGGAGCTTAAGAATTAAAAAAAGGTACGTTTTTTCGCATGATTAGTAAAACTTCACTAACAAATAATATAAAAAACCACAAGGTTAAAATAACTAAAAACTATTTTAAACGGTTACAAAATTAAAAGTGGTTTATAGAATCTAAAAATCCGGGCCTTACTAATTAACTATTATGTAAATACTTAGAGAGCACTCCGATCATAAAATCTAAAATGCTGATAATGCTATTATGAGCTTACATTTCTAATTCCAGTTGTAATTAAACACATAAGTGGAATACAATAACTTCTAACAATAATGAACAAGGGGAAATTCTGCCAACTTATCCGACTTTTGTTTTTTTTAATTTATTTTTTTTAAGATGGGGTTGACTTATATTATTCCTTTATAGCTCAGTAGTTGCGTGCACTATTAAAAATAGAAATATCCTGCTACTACCAAATCTGCACTATGGGATCTTTATTTAAAAATAAGAGTATTTCGTTATGTGCCAAGTTACATTTTTGTCATCTTTTTTCTTATGCAAGATATTTTATCACTTTAACTGTCTAGCAATATTTGTAACTTAATGGTAGGTGCAACATATAATTAAAACTTTGTTCATTAGTTAAACTTGTTAACGCTAATTTACATACTGGATTCCCCCAGGGGCTCACCTTTTGTGAGTACGGGTTAGGCGTACCCGGGGTGCCCGAGCCATTCATCGCCATCTTCATCCCCGTCCGGTCGAGTTGGGTTCGTTCTCGTGACCGGGAGACACAAGGTAGGCTCTCGTGCGTTCTATACATTTCGTTTCATCTCGCCCCTTGCCATCGTTTCTTTCTTCCCTAGTCTATTTCCGATCATTTCGCACCACGACCATACGCACATCTCCTTTTCTTCATCGCCGGCCTTCCTTGCGTGCGAAACGCCCACACAGTTTTATTTATTTTAGCTTTTATTTTAATCCTCCGTGGACACAGCCTGACGGATACCCGCGCACTGGGTGCGCATCTGGGTGAGTGGGTAATGGCGTCATTACCACCACCCGGGGTCGTCATGTAGGGTTTGTGTTCGTATCCGCTGTTCAACTGCAGTCCCGCGGGGGGACATTGCATAAGCTGCTGACTTCTGACGGCGATTGGGTCTCTCTGTCTATGTTCTGGGAGGTGTGACCCTGGGGTGAGTTTGGTATAGATAGGCTACTCACCCAAGCTGGGGTAACGCCCCGGAAGTCAGAGCCCGAGGTCGGAGACGGTTGCAATGGTGGAGGATTTTTTTCGCTGTGGAGCACCCTTTTTCCATTATTAATAACAAGCGCCGAAAAGTCTTTGCAACCGAAGTAGCACCACCGACATCTGGTTGTTACTTGGTAATTAGCCGAACAGAGGAAGGCTAATATTTTGAGAAGGTGAACCCTTTTATTATCCAAAAGGGGATTGATACTATTGCTGGTTCGGTTCATTCCTGTACCCGTCTTCGGAATGGTTCTTTGTTAGTTCAGAGCAAGGCCGAACAACAAAGTAAGTCCTTGTAACGCACCACGCTTCTCCACGGCTATCCTATCCGTGTTGCGAAGCACCGCAGCTTGAATTCCTGTCGAGGCGTCGTCACCACTCACAGCCTCGACGGAAATCAGACGATGAACTGGACGAATATATTTCCGACCAAAAGGTTACAGCGGTTCATCGAGTGCAGGCTAAACGCGACGGAGTGTTGCTACTAACTCGTACCCTGTTTCTCACGTTCGATGGCGTCGATCTGCCCACTAGTATTTCAGCAGGGTTCGAACGTATTGCGGTGAGGCCCTATATTCCTAGACCTCTGCGTTGTTTTAAATGCCAGCGTTTTGGGCACACGCAATTCTCTTGTAAGAATGCCGTTACTCTCTGTGCCTCATGTACCCAGCCGTCACACGAAGGTACCTGTTCATCCGGACCCATCTGAGTTAATTGCAAAGGGTCTCATTCTGCTTCATTTGCCGACTGTCCGCGGTACTTAGACGAGAAGATGATCCAGGAGATCCGGGTAAAGGAGAAACTCTCCTTCGCTGAAGCCCGGAGGCGTTACCATGCACGCCAACCTTCGCTCCTGCGATCTGGTACATTTTGTTCTGTTGTTGCCTCGCCAGTACTCCGGAAGGATGCAGAGACTCAAACCTGGACCATGACTGCTTTGACCGCCACTACCATCGGGCCATTCATTACAGCTACTGCTGTCAAACCATCTAAAGCTGGTCCGAGGTTATGAAGTCGCAAGGCACTGAAAAGAAGTCCAAGCAGAAATTTCTAGGGAAGAAGTTTTGAAAGACCCTCCGCGTGCGCGCGGAAAGAAAAGTTCACCTTCTCCTCCTCGAAGGTCGCAGTCCCTGGATGCTCCTGGAAAAATACGCGCTCAGCGGCCACCTACACCCATTGTCACCCAGAACCGATTCACGGCGCTTGAATCGCTTTCTGGCAGTGAGCGCTTGGGCCCTCCCTTCGAGGAGCCCATGGAGTCTGACCAACTCCATACTAACAGCCCGAGCCCAAAGGTTAAGGAGAAAGTAATTTTGAGCCGCCCTCCTAAGTAGACAGTTTATCCCTTATCATGGCTATGCATGTATCAAACAGAATACTTACTGCTTGGTTTGTTGCTAATGTCCCCGGTATCGTGAGTACGTTCACCGGCTTAATTAGTGATCTATTTGGAGAGGCATTGGTGATCGACATGACGGGGTTTATTCCCGTGACGTCCCTTGCACGTTTGGTTTGGTTTGTTTCGTTCCTGTCGTCCATGTGGCCAGGTTTCCTACATCTAAAACAAGTGGGTCGATCGTCTAATGCGCGGTCTCCGGTATTTGTACTTTGCCATGTTACCCTCCTGAGAACATTGGGGTTACCACGCTGCGTATAAATACGTATTTTACTCCCAGATGGGTGAAGGGTTCCACGGGGTTGGTCGTTTCATGTGTTTTGTCTAAATTTCCAATTTTGTATTTGCTTTTGCAGACTACGGATTTCTTGTGCTAGCCTGACTACTGTAGTTTGAGATTCTAGGGGCCCAACTAGCGACACTGGTTGCGGTTTGGCGGCCACGATTGTGTCTACGCGTTGGCTAGCAAGGTAACGGGGCTTTTCTATTCGTCGGACCAGATTTGTTAGTTCCCCAACCGATTTAGGGTCCGCAGGAAGGACGTGTTCTGTCAGTAAGGGTTTTAATCGCATGATATGGCGGATTCTTTCCTGTTCCGTCATGCCGGGATTCATTCGGTCACATAGAACCAAAACATCGTACATGTATGTCTCAGTAGGTTCGGACATATCTTGTACACGATGACGTAAGCGGCATTCTAAAACATCATAATGGGCTACTCCCGCGAATGCCACTTGAAGGGCCTGTATCAATTCGTCCCACTCGTAAGGACGCAAAAAGTTTTGAATCAGTTTGCTGCTGCCTCACGCACATAACAAGGTAAATATTACTTTTTATGTTGATTAAACAGTTGTTTTTTCAAAATTCAACAAATAATTATAGATATCGTATCCTGGTTTACCATCAAAGATACCTGGGTCAATAAATGGTCTTGCAAAAGCCACTGGAGAGGAAATTCATGGTTTCATAGACGGAATTTCCAAGCTCGGATTTCCTGCTGAACTAGAGGCCAACTCCATTTGGGTATTTTCTGTGGAGTTCGAATCTGAATCTAATATCTGTACAAGTGGTTCATCTAAAGATTCTGCTGTATTAGAACCAGTGGCGTTTAAAATACGTCTTCTGGGTGGAAAATAGCGCATGGGCGTTAAACCTTGAATTCTCCGACTGGGTCTTATCCGAATGTTACTTTGATTGAGGGATGGACGTGGCACTTAATGGCATAACCTTAACATTTATTGCATTTTTAAAATTCCGATATTTAAGTCTCCAAAACTCCTTATCATTGACATATAAGTTGCCGAATCCCGTTACTTATAGATATGTCGTTTTGATGCCTGGACAAGTCCATTTACGTACAATGGTGGAGTACGTGCGTACTGACCCCAGCTAGAGTTTGGAACATATCCATCCATTCGCAGCCTAAGATACATTAGGTGATATACTGCAATTAAACATAGGGAGGTCGCACCTGAGATAACGGCATCACATCTAATAATGACACTCGTCAATCCCAGCAACTCTATCGAGAGAAAAGTAGCAGAGAAGTTAGTATTGATGGGCAGGACTAGAATTTTGATGCCATATAGGATACTAAAAGATGCACTTTAAAATCTGCAATTATGACCTAAAACTCTAAAAAAAATATATATATAATAATAAACAATCCTTAAAATTAAAACCAAATTACTTTAATATCCGTTTGCTTAAGGTACATTCAAAATTACACAAACAAAGAGCAGGTTTATTTAATGAAGTCAGAGGAATTAAAAATTATTCTATAAACAATTGATTTCTTTTACTGGAAAATAGTGACTGTTCATTTCATCAGTCCTGAATTGCAATGCACAATAATCACCACTTGTAGATTTTCAAAGCAAAATGACTGCCAATTATCTGCTAATAAAGCCTTGTACATTGAGAAGCTACTTTCCACTTGTAGGAAAGTTATAGCACCAGGTAAGACTTTATTTACAAAGTTTATCTGCAAGTTCTCTGTCGGATAAGTTTCTGAGTAACTTTGATTGAGGCTGCATCACTACTCTCAAACGTGTCAAAGATTCTTTCCACCACCTTTGTTCTCGCAGTAGACTTGCATGCCCGTCTGGTCACAACTGGGAAGGAGGCAAAGGATTATCAGGCGCGTCGGACTTGAATGTTGCAACTCAAGAAGGTGGCCTTAAGAAGATATTCTTGATGCATCCTATTAGCCGGTCACTTCCGCAGCTCGGTGTAAAGCTAGGCATGTTACGTGCACCATCATTGAGCTTGAAGAGAATTACCAGCTTTAACATGTATGGTGCAGCATCACTCAACAAGAGTACGTTGTCATGTTTGAATGCCATTGGGATATATTAAACCTCAAAGACTTGTCAAACGTTTTGCTAATTGTTCTTACAGTTGATTAGGAATTGTTCTCCTGAATCATCTTCCATTGTGCCTACCACAATATTTGACACGTAATGGTATAGTGAGTCTGTACTTTCGACAAGACATGCCCAAATTCTTTTTCCGTGATGCTTTTTGCCTAATTTCCTGTATTGTTCTTTGGCAGCATCTAATACGTAATACTTCCTTAATGCTGAATAATGTGGTAAACGCTTTCCAGTATGTTTGTCTCGGAAGGCACACAACTTTGTTCAGCAGAATATCTGCAGTGGTCTACTGCCAGGAATACTTTCCCGAAATTCGTATATGATCTAATAAATCTACCACCACCGCGCCATTTGTATGTGGTTTCCTCCAAGTTACTACTCTAACCGCTAACTGAGGCGGCGGTTACTTCATCGCTAAGAATAACTCCCCGTTAGCTGTTAACCGAAGGTCAGAATGCGCAAACTTGTTCTGACTCCCAGTTAATATCTAACCGGAACCTTAACCGAAGATCGTAATTGTAGGGGCACTATTATAGAGCGCAAGTACACACACTGATGAAACTAACCCGAACATCACGGAAACTCTCTGCTGGCCCGGTGCAGGTGCTGTCTGTAGTCTTCACTTCTCTTTCAATCATCTGCAGGACTGCTGACGGTGCAAGCAGCATTATAAGAATGGTTAATTTAATTTTAAGTATAAACAATGGAAAATTAATGACGAAGGCGATATAACAAAGGACGATTTTCTGCTAAATTTTAAGCTGCAATGACTGGTACTTTATTTCCAAGTTTTCAGTATAGCACACTTTGTGGTAGGACTCGTAGGTATACGATAAAGTTGGTATTTCTGATTCGCTGCCAAGATAAGCCGTGACAGGAATTAACTGGCACGAATATGGGCTATCCTCTTTCCCCTCCAATCCTCACTAAAGTCTAGAATGAAAGCTCAGTGTTATGATCCGTGCCGTGACAAGTGGCACGGTTCTGTAGAATAACAATATAACGGGGTGCAAACTCACAATTAACAATCGCTTCTTTCAGTTTTTATTGTTTTCTATAGTCAGACAGGTCATTTCATTGTGGCTTTAAGAATAATAAGCTTGGCCGTATTCTTGATATCGTGGAGTATACAAATAATTTCAAATACTCATTTCATCATTTTATTAAGGTAGTGCCATGGCACGGAGGCACTACTCCCGAAACCGCCCCTGTATTTGCAAAAATAAACGCTTCACAGAATTCAAGAAAGATGAACCTGAAGAAGAAACAGGTTCACCAAGTAACATTAGGCTTACTGTGTTCAGCAGCTGTACACTCAAATGTTTTTTTCTCTCTTCATGTAAACTTCTTTTCGGCCGCCTCTCTTACTTCGCATACAGGTACTTGGTACCTTGCAGAAAAGCATATTTCCATCCGTGGAGAAAGCACAACGTGAAACAAAAGCATTTAATTTATACAACACGCTTTGCTTTATTTAAGGTATAATGAACTGCACATTACAATTCTTTATACTGTGTAAAAGACACCTTATCTGTGCTTGCTATTTAGATGACATTAACAAATACAATGGGCCATGTACAAAGGAGTGCACCTATCTGCTACTTCTAAAGTATTGTTACAACTGGTGACTGGGAAAGTTCAAAGTCATGGGAATCCTACCCCTCTTGATAAGTAAACGAACCATCACTTCTGTAATAATTTAGTTTTTGAAAGTTTCTTTTTTATCTGCCTTTCCATCCGTCTCACACATAATCGACATTAAGCTGCAATCTGCCGGCAACTCCAGTCTTAAATTGCGTTGGGAAAATTGACGCAAGACTCGTTTCAGAAAATTTTTATTCGTTCTAAATTTGATTTATTGTCCTTACTTTATCCACACATCAGTCCATTCAGCACTATTTAATGTGTTTCAGTACAGCCAAAGGGACTACCTTGGGACTTCCTTCTTTTTACATTCTCGGCCACTTTGGTGGTGGTGGTGGTGCTGCTGCATTGGGTCTACATTTTATACTTACACAGGCACTTTTAGGAAATTAATTCGAAGATTTTTTAAGAATTTACCGAAATAAGCTTTAAATTTGGAAATACTTGTTAATTTTATTTTCTCAAAAATGGCTCCAAGAATTTCGATTACGATATCGCATGTTTAAGATATAGTGATGACAATGTCTTTTTTTTTCGAGTGGAGGAGAAAATGATTTAATCACTGACCCCAGCCCCGATGGAGTCGGGACTGAGAGTGTGGGACTCACCAATAGTCGGCATACCCACTAAAAACTCCTCCACCGGTGGAAAAAGGAAGAAGGTAAAAGTGGAATAGCGTGGCTTTGTGCGGTCCCGCATAGCACCCGCGTTAGTATGTGATAGATGGATGTCTCCGCTCTATGGGCTGGAGCGGGAGCGGGTTACTAGGTTGAAGCCATGAAACCTGACTGCAACACTAGTGAAAAATGGCGTGGGTTTAGGAAAGAGTTGGAAAGGTGATTGTATGGATGGTGTAGGTTGGCGTAGAACTTACTTCTTGTGAAGCTGCATCCTGCTCATGTATTCTTCAGCGTATGTTGCGCTGGGCGGAGGCCTTCGGCGGTTGCTTGGGGCCTCCGGTTTGGATGTCTGCTGGAAGTAGGCCCAAAGTTCGTGCTGCTGAGCTTCCAGCGATCTGATGGTGATGTCAATGGAATCTAGATGCTGTGTGATGGTGTCCGTTGCTGAAGATGAGGTCTGGATGGAGTTGTCGATGGTGCTGAGTCTGGAAGTGAAGGTCTCGAACTGCCCAGCAAGAAAAACTTGCTGAGCAGCTGAGGTGTCTTGAAGATCTCTGATGAGTTCCTCCAGGGCTGTCAGCTTCGTCGTCATGTTCAGGAACTCCGCGTGGAGATCCTGAACGGCGTCGCGTAGGCCCTGGACTTCCTCGATGATCGGTGCTGAAGATGATGGTGTCGTCGGTGGTGATGGTGCTGGTGTCTGTGTTGATGACTGCGCTGTTGGTGCTGATGGCTTCGGCGGTGCCTTCCTGCGGGGATGCAGGGGACAGAGCGCCTGGCCGGTGAAGTGAGATGACCCACCACAGGTCGCACAGTATCGGCGTCGGCGGCGCAGGTCGTGCTGGGTGCACGATGAGATTAAGATATCGCATGTTTAAGATATAGTGATGACAATGTCAATCGGACATTGAAAAACCTAACAAGCAAAGATACAGCTTTAACTTTTTATAAAAGGTGGCAATAGC
The DNA here is from genome assembly GCA_030765065.1 of Deroplatys truncata. Classification (NCBI taxonomy): domain Eukaryota; kingdom Metazoa; phylum Arthropoda; class Insecta; order Mantodea; family Mantidae; genus Deroplatys; species Deroplatys truncata. The sequence goes on from CM060982.1 coordinate 11,324,775, forward strand.
AGTTTTAACTTACGCATGTCACAGCTTCTCAATTGTGACTTATAAAGGAATTTAACATAAGCAATAAAACAAAGTCAACTTGATGGACCAAATTTTTCAAATGCGAGAAGAAAGCGTAGCAAAAGGAACTTTCAATAGCAACCAAAAGGAGACGGAATGTGGTTTAAGGTAGAGTTGCCTTTGAGGCCAGACGGGACAATCGCTAGATCGAACAGGGGCAGTTGTTTCAAATAATGCTTATTATAATAATTATGGATTTATACGTATTTATTTAGGAAAGTTTAGTTATAAAGTTTATGATATTGGCATTCCTTCACAAGTGACTTTCAGCTTCATTTTGGTTTTGCGAAAGAAATAGTGGAACCGTTTAGCTGCAGATAAGCTAACCCTGTATACGTAGATCGGACGTGTTTAAGGGAACCAATGGCCAAGCACTCAACTCAAATGCCATGTACATTTCCAGACAGCTATAGTTGATAGAACAGTATAAAAAGAAAATGCTCTAATACACTATCTTGTGTGTAGTAGTTACTCTGTTACATTCACATGACTTTCTCTACCCCGTATCGTTTGTTTAACGCGAATGCAAATTATTCTTACGAAAGCTTAGTTCATTTAGTCGACACTAACCTTTACGAAAATAGCCGCATTATACAGACACAAAGGGAATAGCGAAAGTCAAATGTTTAATGGACGCTATACGCCGGCCTTAAAATTCCATGCTTTTTCCAAGACATGGCGAGAAAATCGAATCGTCAAGACTTTTAAAAGAATGGCTAAGAATTCAGCAGTTACAACCATTATAATGGAAATGGCTTATGCCATACAAATTATTTGAAATAAATTGTGTGTTTTAAAGAGATGTATATTTTCGTCTATCGCTTAACGTTTATTAGTTGCACAAGATTATACATCATTCCTTTCTAATGAATAGGACTTCACAGACAATTCAACACACATCTTGTTTGTCATGTGAAAGGTGGTATATTAAATAAAATCCTTAGACATTTTTGAAAAAAAAATTAAAAAAATCGAAAAATGTTCATTGTAAAGGGTAGTTAGAATGAGAGATTTTCTTGAAATTTTTCCTGTCGCATCTTTGAAAGATATGGAACTTAAATATCAACCTTGGTATTTATCGGAATTTTCATTTTTGAATTCGCTGTTCACAGAAATACATACACCGCGCACGCGGAACTTCTAGAAAGGATTTTATTTTGGATTCAGGGTGCCTCAAAAGATGCATTTTATGTGAAATCTTAGTATCGAATTTTTGAGTTTTCTACCTTCTGTGCGCGTGGTACAGAAGATAATGACTTCTCAATAAAATATCGATATTTGTGTTTTTAAGAAATTAATTTTGTTCAGAAAGTGCTTGAAGCACAGCTGGGATGTTTGCTACAGGGATGCTGAAAATGTGTTCTTCCCCGAATCAGAAGATGTGCAACACGCGTCAGATCACTCTGCAGCATTTGAAAAATAAAGGGCAGCCATTCAGAGGATGGTGCACGCGAGTCGTAGTGCCTCGCGAGTTTTGTTTCTGTCAGTTCTGCATTAAGACCGTCTTCATGCCACTGAACCGAAGGAATTGGCTATTTACAGCATTTATTTTCGTTTTTTTTACTCTTATTTCTTCTCTAAAATTAAATTGAAACTAAGATTAAATGTTCAGTATTCGAAGTGTAGAAAACTCCATCTTTATAGCTTTTATAAGTTTTGAAAAAGGTTAGTAATATTTAGAAAAATATAGTTTCGGTATAATCTCAGTGAAAATGTAGGAGTACGGCCAGTTTTTATAAACTGTGAGAGAGGCTTTGTCTGCATGCTCTGTTGTTTCATGCTTGGCTGTCCGCTTTTATAGCTCTTGAGACCAGAAGGAATAATTTACGTTTACTTGCCAAATCTTTAAAGAGACCTACTTATCATTTACATTCTTTAAACACCCATTCGCGTATGTTGAACTATTCTGAATAAGGAAAGAAGCGTACAAGTATCACACAAAAGTGGTTATTCTACACTTCCTGGATCCTTTGAGCACCTCCTAAATAGTAGGTGCATGCGCACACATTTAAAACGTTTCGTTTTTACAATACTATAAATTCAAACTAAAATTTAATAATAATAATATAAAATAATAATAATAAGATAATACTATTTTAATAACATAATGATAATAATAACAGCAATAATAATAATAATAATAATAATAATAATAATAATAATAATACATATCTGTCTCCCTCCTTGACAGTCACGCAATATCGTAGCAAATTCTTTGTCGATAAGACATTGAAATTTCTAACATTAATTGTTGAATATTAAGAGTTATTCAACAAATTGTGAAATATATTAAAGGTTTTTTGAGCATTTATCTTTGAGATAAGCTTCACTGCATTGTATTAGCTGGAGAGTAGATTGAACTCGCGTAATTTTCTAGAAGTTGGCAAATATCTATGAAGCAAAAGATAAGAGTTGCATTAATGCAAAACTCCCGCTTAGAGGGTTTGATAATGCTGTAGAGAAATGACCAGAGGTGATCACGCCAACCCTCTGGTGCACGCGGTCCACCTTTCTGTGAGCTTAAATATTCAAGTGCAAGATGGCAATCGCCGAACTACAGCACGAACACGCAAGGGAATGTATTGGCTGTTCTTACTCTCTCGTTGATAGTTTCAAGCAACTGCTTGTTATCAGAATTGTCATCCTTTTCACCGTTGCAAATGCACACCATTACTTATGAACCTAACCAATTAAAACTGCTCGAATATTTGTGCCACTGAATTTATACAAACCTTATGTTACTACCATTTAAAACATGAATCTAAGACAATAAAATTAAGAACATTTAGTAACAAGTTAGAGATTCAGGTGTTCTAGGAAGTTTTGTTTTCAACAAACATCCATCTCATTCGCAACATGGCAACTTTATATCTGGACGGAACGTTCAATTCCTCTTTAGTGTGTATGGTCTGTACGTAACATTGGTACTCTTGCCATTTCCTAGTAAATCTAGAGTGAAACGTTAAAAAATGTGATTCATGTATCTAAGTTACTTTGAAGTTTAAGCTTTACTTGTATCAGGCTTTTCTGTCAGTTCTAAGTCTGTAAATGGAAAGAGAATTTTGTTTTGGTTTTTTGTTTTTATCTGCTGCAGTTGAGCAGTGCCCTGTGGATATCAATTGTTTTAAGAACAACAATATTCTCCATCTTACACGAACATGAGTAGGATAGATAAGAGTGCCCTAACCAACATTTTGACCAAACTTGCGATTATATGGGAAGACATAGGGAAAACCAGGAGAGATGCTAGGTCAGACAGGGGTGAAGGGTAGAATATGCGTTTATATGAGAGAAATAGCGAATACCAGGAGCAGTGCAAGGCTCGACAGACGTTGAAGGGTACAATATGGGTTTATACGGGAAAGGATAGGGAAAACGAGGAGAGATACTAGGTTAGACAGGAATATGCGCTTATATGGAAGATATATGGAAATCGAGGAGAGATTCGCGTCTAGACAGGGATTGAGGAGCAAATATGCGTAGAGATACAGGGTTAAAGGGTAGAATATGTCTTTATATGGGAAGAGATAGGGAAAACGGGGAGAGATACTAGGGATGACAGGGATTGGAGGTTTTTAGGGATACTTTCCAGGAGCGGTGGAATAGTTTTAGGAGGTATTAAGAGCACTGATGGGGGACACTTTTAGCTTACTTTGAAGGTGTTCTGATGGTATTTTGCTGCAGTAGAATAGGCATTTAACATTCTCTTACAGGCTTTAGAACTTTTTGGAACACGGCAATGAGAATTTCGACTGTTTCAAGGATATCTTAGCTGGCAGTCCAGGTATTGGCACTGCTATTCGAGCTATTCTGAAAGGTTTTTACAAACAGGAGCGGGTATGTTCATGGCATTGGCACTGCTATTCGAGGTATTCTGAATGGTTTTTACAAACAGGAGCGGGTATCTTCATGGCATTGGCACTGCTATTCTGGGTATTCTGAATGGTTTTTACAAACAGGAGCGGGTATTTTCATGGCATTGGCACTGCTATTCTGGGTATTCTGAATGGTTTTTACAAACAGGAGCAAGTATCTTCATGGCATTGGCACTGCTATTCTGGGTATTTTGAATGGTTTTTACAAACAGGAGCGGGTATTTTCATGGCATTGGCACTGCTATTCTGGGTATTCTGAATGGTTTTTACAAACAGGAGCGGGTATTTTCATGGCATTGGCACTGCTATTAGAGGTATTCTAAATGGTTTTTACAAACAGGAGTGGGTATTTTCATGGCATTGGCACTGCTATTCGAGGTATTCTGAATGGATTTTACAAACAGGAGCGGGTATTTTCATGGCATTGGCACTGATATTCGAGCTATTCTGAATGGTTTTACAAACAGGAGCGGGTATCTTCATTGCATTGGCACTGCTGTTCTGCGTATTCTGAAAGGTTTTTACAAACAGGAGCGGGTGTTTTCATGGCATTGGCACTGCTATTCGAGCTATTCTGAATGGTTTTTACGAACAGGAGCGGGTATTTTCATGGCATTGGCACTGCTATTCTGAGTATTCTGAAAGGTTTTTACAAGCAGGAGCGGGTATCTGCATGGCATTGGCACTGCTATTCGAGGTATTCTGAAAAGGTTTTCACAAACAGGAGCGGGTATTTTCATGGCATTGGCACTGCTATTCGAACTATTCTGAAAGGTTTTTACAAACAGGAGCGGGTATTTTCATGGCATTGGCACTGCTATTCGAGGTATTCCGAATGGGGTTTACTAATAGGAGCGGGTATTTTCATGGCATTGGCACTACTATTCGAGGTATTCTGAAAGGTTTTTACAAACAGGAGCGGGTATTTTCATGACATTGGCACTGCTATTCGAGGTATTCTGAAAGGTTTTTACAAACAGAAGTGGGTATTTTCATGGTATTGGCACTGCTATTCGAGGTATTCTGAAAGGTTTTTACAAACAGCAGCGGGTATTTTCATGACATTGGCACTGCTATTAGAGGTATTCTAAATGGTTTTTACAAACAGGAGTGGGTATTTTCATGGCATTGGCACTGCTATTCGAGGTATTCTGAAAGCTTTTTACAAACAGGAGTGGGTATTTTCATGGCATTGGCACTGCAATTCGAAGTATTCTGAAAGGTTTTTACAAACAGGAGTGGGTATTTTCATGGCATTAGCACTGCTATTCGAAGTATTCTGAAAGGTTTTTACAAACAGGAGCGGGTATTTTCTTGGTGCTGGCACGGCTTTTGCATTTTCCTGACGGATTTTACGTGGTTTTAACGGTGGTTTTTAGATATTCTGAAGAGCGTTTAGAAGCTGCTCTAGGTATTTTCATGCCTGGCAATTTTTTTTTTAATTTTGAGGTATTTTATGCTGTTTCACAGTATTTTGACACTTCCGCAGGTATTTTTTCGGGGGTTCTGGTAAGACTATTTGAGGCTCTTTAAAGGTGTGCTAGACTATGGAATTAGCTATGGTCACAGGCTGTTTAGGGCATGTGTGGTACACAGACAGGAGAATTCCAGGCATTGCAATGGTATTTAGGAAATTTGAAGGGGTATTTAACATGCTTTCATTTTCTCTCATATTATACACGAATTGTGATGTTATACAATCACTTCTATTGTTTTACAAGGATATCGAATCATTTTATGTACTTCTGTATATCCTAATGCTAACATGTGATAAACTACATACATTTATAATCTTTCTAGCGCAGCCTTAAACTCCTTTAGTTATATTATTTTTATTCAGTTTTTATTGTTTTTCATGTGGTTACATTTTTTTGGCTAGGCATAGTAGGTTTACCAGTCAATCAATGCTCCATTAGATAGGGATTGTAAGGGTAGGCGCCTCTCTTTTTAGGACTGGAGACCAGCACCTAACGGCACAAACTTAAATTAAATTGAGTTTTATTTATGGACGCTATTTAACTGCTGTGGTCCTTAGCGTCCCGTTCTATATTGGGCATGAAAGACCGGTAATTTTCCTCAGAGGTCTCTTTATCAGGCTTGGGGTACTTTTACGTGCCATAAATCTACAACACGGGACAACCTACTTTACTTCCCTTCCGAAGGAAGCCATGCTAAGAATTTTTACGGCCGAAAAAATCCATCGCCCTCCATCGAGTTTGAACCCGCGACCTCGGGCACTACAGGCTAGCATGGTAACCACTACACCACGGAGGACGACTCCTAGCGGCAGAGTTAAAGCCTACCTTTTCATCTTATTTTTTCATCACGTGTCTGCTAGGTGTATCGCAGCACTTGAGTTAACTTCCATTTTATAATTTTAGACTCAGGAATAAAATCATTATTTTGAGGTTCAGGTTACCTTTTTCTTAAGCACGGTTGCTGTGCTGTAATGTCCATACGCATATTTGTTATGCGCATGGACATAAACAATCTCTGCAATGACACTCTGTCGTCGTAAGGAGTCAACGTGATTTTATTCACCTGTACTGACATAAGAATATGCTCTCGTGACAGGATCAGATTCATTAGCATACTTGTTATTTCCTTGGTTTAAGACAGTCTATACAGCTGTCAAATGTGATGTACTGTTTAATGACACTACGTTTTATACATTTAATCTTTTTTGTCATAGGGCCAAGGTTATCTAGCGCATACATCTTGGGTCGTAGTCCCACAAAGCCAAGAATGATTTTACCATTAGCTTCATCTTTGAATTTCCCGAGCACTTTTTTTTGTTTAGAGTGGAGTACAATATATGTATATATTTCACAGGGTATATGCAGCTGTATCTAGCTGCTCAAGTAACCGAAGCTTGTCCTAGTACACGTCCATTGTTCTCACCCGATGGATAATGTGTTTGTAACCATGTTAGATTTTCAACACCGTAGTATAGTAGTATACATCATAATGATAGCGCTACATTATCATTTTTGAATGTCTAACACACGTATGCCTATGGGTATTGGTTTGTTGAACACAATCCGTCCCGGGCCATATGCACTGCAGCATATATTGTTCTATCGATAAACGTAGGTTTAGCAATTAACTTTTCCAAGGTCCTCTCATCGTAACCATTCGTATATCCATACGATTACTTAGGTTCTCCATAGTTTTCCTAACAGCATTGTTGAAGAGCTGGTAGCAGTCCTTCTCAAAATCATTCGCGGGCTGCAGTGGTAGCCTGTTTTTAATTCCAAGCAAGGTGTGGGCCACTATGGCTGTCGGAATTGTAGCACACGATGGATTTTTGTTAGCTTTAGTCCATGACTAAGAGCTTGCTTTAAGATCACGTAATGCAATACATACTTCTACCGGAATCCAAGACGGGGAATTAGATTTTTATTAGATTACCCCTTGGGCTTCATCCACTCAGGCAGGAATGGTAAATCATTATGGAGATCATGGAGCTCAGCAGAATATTCGATATAAACTTCTAAAATACATCCGTGAAGGTCATCACCTTTCAAAATGTTTAGATCTATATCTTCATGTAAACCCATTTAAATCTTCCATAAGGAAGCGTGTGGCACATTGCCCAATCATATTGATTATTTACATCTTCATAGGTGATAAACTGAGTTGATCTCGACGGATAAAATTTATCAATGTAGATATTTGTTTCGGCGTGCCGGTGGGAGACTTGAGATAATCTTGCCACAAATCTATGACACGAGACCACCGGCTTTACTTCCCTTCTGACGGAAGCCATGCTAAGGATTTTTACGCCCGAAAAAATCCATCGCCCTCCGCCGGGTATTAACTCGCGACCTCGGGAACTAGAGGCCAGCATGGTAACCACTACACCACGGGGGACTACTTAAAGATGAAGCTAATGGTAAGATCATCTAGCGCTTTGTGGGACTACGACCCAAGATGTATGCTTTGTATATCCATGGCCCTATGGTTAAAACATAAAGGTATAAAACGTAGTGTCATTAAGCGGTACATCAAATTTGACAGCTATAAGACTGTCTTAAAACTAAAAAAGTAATAAGAACGCCGATTAAGCTCATAGTGTCACGAGAACATATTGTTACCTCAGTACAAGTGAATAAAATCACGTTGATTCCTTACGACCACAAAGGTGTCATTTGCAGAGTATGGAATAACAACATATGCGCAAGGACATTACGACATTACAAACAGTGCTTAGAATATCTAACCTGGATCTCGAGATAATGATTTTATCCGTGAGTGTATGATTATAGAATGGAAGTTTACTCAAGTGCTGCGTATACACCTAGCGTACACGTGATGAAGAAAGAATAGGATGAAAGAAAGGCGTTAACTCTGCCGTTAGGAACAAATCCTAATATTGGTCTCAAGGCCCAGAAAAAGCAGAGAAGCGCTTACCCTTACAATTCTTGTCAAATGTATCATCGATTAACTGGTAAAGATACTACGCCTAGCCAGAAAAGTAACCACATAAAAGCGAGAAAAGCTAAATAAAGACAATAATATCACAAATGAAACTTAAGGGTGGTTCAGAAAGACGGTTAACTGTGCATAGTTCATCGTATGGTAGCATTAGAATATACACAAACCTATAAAATGAGCTGATAATACCGTAAAACGTTAGACATGGTTGTAGAACATCACAGTCCATGTATAATATGAGAGAGAATTTCTATAAAGCATGAGTGGAAGCCTTAAAAGCATGTTAAATACCGTGTAGTTTCCAAAATACCATTGCAACGCCTGGAATTTTTCTGTCTGTCTACCAAAAGTGTTCTAAAAAGTTTGTGCCCATACCTAATCCCATAGTCTAGATTACCTTTAAAGAGCCTCAAATAATCTTACCAAAACCCGCGAAAAAATACCCGTGGAAGTGTCATAATACCTTGAAACAGCATAAAATACCTCAAAGTGTTAAAAAAAACCTTTGGCGATAGCATGAAAGTACCTGCAGCAGTTTCTTCAGAATATCTAAACAACAGTGTCAACACCTTGGAAAAAGCTACACCGTTTCCCAAAACCCTTCAGAATATCTTTAAAAGAACAGAGCCAATACAATGAAAATATATGCTCTTCTTTTGTAAAAACCATCAAAGTACTCCAAAATCCTGTGACAATACCATGAATGTATGTTCCTGTTTGTAAAAACCCTTTAGAGTACTTCAAATACCAGTGCCAATACCACGAAAATACCTGCGTTGACAGATAAATTACCTTTAAAACACCCGAAATTTTCCAGTCGTGTTCCATAACGTTCTAAAGTCTCTAAGAGGATGCTAAACGCCTATTCCGGTACATCAAAACACCATCAGAATACCTTTAAAGTAAGTTAAAATTGTCCCGCAAAATGACTTATAGTTGCCTCCCGAAATATCTATTGCTACACCAGTGTTCTAAATACCTCGTAAACAATTCCACCGCTCCTGGAAAACATCCCTAAATACTTTCAGTCCATGTCTTACCTAGTATCTCTCCCCGTTTTCCCTATCGTTTCCCATATAAGGGTACTTCTCTTTTCTTCAACCGTTGTCTAGCTGGCATCTCTCCTCGCTTTCTCTATCTCTCCTATATAAACACATATTCCACCCTTCAACTCCTGTCTAGCTTCGCATTCCTCCTCGTTTTCACTATCTTTTCCCATATAAACCCATATTCAACCTTTCAGCCTCTGTCTAGAGTAGCATCTTTCCTCGTATTCCCTATCTCTCGCATATAAACGCATATTTTACCATTCAACCCATGTCTAGCAGAGCATCTCTCCTCGTATTCCCTATCTCTTCTTGTAAACGTATTTGCCCTCCTTCTAGCCTCCCCTAGCCTGACACATGTCCTCGTTTTCTCTATCTCTTCCCATATAAACGCAATTTTGGTCAAACGGTGTGCTAAAGTACTCTTATCTATCCCACTAGCATGCGCCACAATGTAAATGTCAGTCGAGTTTACGGGCCTAACTTGCGCATTTTTTTTACACCGAGTTGCTTACCATCTTGGACCTTTTCATGAGCTATGCATGACAGTTGCATATTGACATATGCGAACTTGGACCTCTTGGTTAACAAAACCGGTTTAGCTGATTGTAAATGAAGGCGTGTGAACGGTAAATTGGACATTTATCACCTTGAGTGTCTAGTATCCAGCCATAGGGTTTATGGATGGAAATCAGTGGACATATGAGCACATGCAGTGTAAACCACACTATTGGGATATAAAATCCCGAGGCCGTATTAAGGGCGGTTCCATGCCTTTTTGTGATACACGGAATTGGATTATGGATAGGTGAATCGGAATGGTGTAAATATGTGGCAGTGAATTGATCTTCATGAGAAGAAAGATAAAGACACTACTATCAGTTGGTATTAGGGACTCGTAGGATGAGTCAATTCCTGAGAGGTTTCCTAGCACTGATTTTTTACCATTTACAGTATTAAGTTGTCAGAAATTGCACCCTTTCACTGAATTAGTTCATATGATTACTAATTCGACAGTTTACCTACGTTCACCTATTTGCTTCCAACTATCTCTTGTCTACAGTTCTGGCCTAGTGTGTGCCCGCCGCCGAGTTGCATTCCTGTTACCACTATTTCGATTGTCCTCTGCTTCTTGATCCTGTTCTTGCGTCTCAAACTGTCGTATTGTATGTCTGTCTTGATTCATTCTGGCTACGTGACCTCTCCACTTGAGACTTGGCGGCATCCTGTAGCACCCGCTTTATCGTCTCACCTTTGCGTTCTGGATTCTAGATAGGCTTAGAGAAACAGAATGGGGCAAATAAACCTACTCTCCCTCAAATACAGAGGGTGTTTACAATTATACATGTTAAAATCTCACCAGTATCTCTATTTGTGCCTGCATTCATCTGACATGTCCAAAGCTGTTTCTTCACGCTTGTGCTATACTTCCAGTTAGTTTCCTCCAAAAGCCTTGAAAAGGCAAACTTTGAAGGGATTCGCACATCTGTTACTGCTCCCTTCAGTTACGGTCACCAGCTTCCTTAGCCAGCCCAATTTTGTGACTTGTATGGGACACAGGGCCCTACGGAGATCACTGGCACCTACCGTGCGCATGTCCGCACCATCAGACGACACAGCTCCTACACATGTTTTAAGTGTTCTCAGGTGCACAGCATCAACATATAGCAATGCCTACTTATATTTTAGCCCGAAACTTTGTCAATATGCTCACTTAGTCGGTTTACGGTCCTCATGTAGGGCTTACACCCCTGGAATTTAAAACCGCTCCTGGAGTCCGAGGCCTGTCGAGCAGCAGACGGACATTGAATCAGAGAGTAAAAAGAACCCGGAAGGGGAAATCTGCCCATAGCCATGTATGAGTGAGGAAGATGATGATAGAAGATAAAGATAAAATGGATGAAAGGAAACGTGACGATGGAACAATTGGTGGATTGAATGGCGTGAGAATTCAGGGAACCCGGAGAAAACCAGCCCAGACGACGCTTCGTTCACCATAAATCCCACATGCGGGCCCTTGGGATCGAACCTGCGCCGCCTTGGTGGGAGGTGAGCGGTTTATCACTCGGCCAGGTTGGCCCGTAGTTTGTTAATATATGAAATGAAATTTAAATAAGAAGTACATCTAGCAATAGCTTGAGCCAGGATGTTTGTTAGCATATGAAATTAAAGCTTGTAGTAACTCGCTATTTCTCGTACTTCTACAACTAATAATGTGACATAAAAGCTAGCTTGATTTTTTAAAAATAAATCTGCAAACTTTATAAAAACAAATAGTTCCCGAAAGTTGCAATGATGATATCCAAAACCTACTTTTTAGAGTGAAAAATAAACAAAACCATATGGAGCGGCGGTGCGGTAAAAGTATAAATTGTTTGTTTAGAAAACCTAAGAGTTAAAAGAATAGACTATTACTGCAGCTATCAATGTGAAAGGAAAATTAGGATTATAGTGATATTCTACAAATAAATTTGCTAATATATATAAACACGTTAAAAAATAAAAATTCACGAAAGCTATAATGATGAAATACAAACGTTTTTAGGGTGAGAAAATAAATAAGATCACATGGATCTGCGATGCGTTAAAAATAAAGATAGGGAAGCTGGGAATAAAATAATCAATTTTAAAAATATTTTCAGGTTCTATTGACTTGGCAAAATTTTGTTTGTTTTGTAACATGAAAAGTCGGGTTTCGTGGTTTTAAAAATATGTTTGCACTAACATATACATAAATACATTTAAAAAAATAGTTTACGGAAGTTGTAATGAGGACATTCCAAAGTTTTAGCGTGAAAAAAGTACGATCATTTGAAGCTGCGGGCGGTAAAAATAAAAATGTTATTTTTTTTAGGTAAGCCGAGTGTTAAAACAGAATTTTTTTCTTCTTCAGGTTTTGTTGACTTACGTTTTCGGAAAGTTCTTCAAACACGAAGTCCCTTGTGGAACTTAAGGAAGTACAGTTTGAAGCTGAAACGCCTTTTAAAGGGTTTATAGATAAATTATTACGGAGTGCAAGTATACACACTAGTGAAACTAAGCTCAAATCGTGCGCGCCAACTCGCAGCTGGCCGGGTGCAGGTGCTGTATTTAGTCTCGTGTACAGGACAAGTAACCGATTTCCATCCTGGGAATGGTCGATGTTGCTTATACTGGTTTCCATAAAAGGGAGCAATGCTGCTGTAGCGTTTCTTATGTTTACTCTTATAGTAGATCCTATACTATGTAGGACACAACTATGCAGTCACAGATTTCGGAAGTTAATCTAGGTAAACATTAATCAGACCTGGTCCAAATCTTTATTCATCATTAAGTTAAAGGTCTGCTTATAAGTTACTATCCAGCTTTATGATATCGCCCGGCTATGGCAGCGAGTTTCATATTCAATTGAGCACAACTATCCAAGCTCAGTCGCACCTTGATTTAATTTTTTTGTCTTTTACTAGACATACACTAATAAAATTGCTCATTTAATATAATTTCAAACCAGCATTTGCTTTAGTTGCCCAAAGGTTTGGAGATTGGACTGGTCTTGTAAACGTTATATTATATTGTTAGACATATTTGACAGGTAATAATTATTTTTTACAAGGGAAAAGTCAACATCGTAAATGCGGCTCGAACTTCAATCGCTGTAATACCTACATCGCCCACTACAACAACCGGACGTTGTAATACTGGCGTCTAGCTGACAGCTATGAAGTTGGCCAACTTTTAACGGCCAATGGCAAAAAGCCTCAGAAATGCATATGCTTATTTTTGACTAAGATTTCCCTCCCGTGATCCCTCCTTGATGTGTCATATCAGGTTTCTTATGCAAACAACTTCGTGGCCAAGCCCTTTGATTCTTGCTGGGTTTGAAAGCATCCCCTTCCACGTATTAGCCAGACATTTAATGTACGTGCTTCGAGGTTTTGCTCCAAATACTAAAATGTGTAATCTGTGCATAATGCTTATATAGGGATGCTTACCTAATGGTTTCACCTCTTAACGTTTTGAAGGTAAAGTACATAGAGTACATCCGTTGAAGAAGTAGGTTTTTGTTAAATTATATAATTTTAAGAAAATATGAGCGAATTTTATTTTTAAAAGGTCATATAATAAAATTTACTATGAAACTATTCCACATGTACAAGCGATAAGCAATGCGTAATAAATTAAATGTAATGCAATATTAGTTCTCATAATAAAACTTTAAAAGGCGAGTTCAAAGAAATTGTTGGCAGCACTTCTAAATACTCTCCCCCCTCAGTGTCAATCTCTAGTATTATTGCCGCACATACAGCGGTAATACGGTATTTCATATCCGGCAACGAGGGAAGTAAAATTGGAGGTCCCGTGTCGTACATTTATGACACATAAAAGAACCTCAAGACTGATAAAGAGGACTCTGAGCAAAATTTCCGAGATGCAGAAAATATTTTCAAAGAGCAGTTTTTGAGCAAGCGCTCCGTTTGATATTTAAGCGGCGACATAGAATAATCCGGTATTAAAGAAAGTGTGTTAGAACTGCTGAAGTCCACATCTTGAAATCTTGAAGCCGTAAGACTTGGCTGCAAGACTATCCCTTACACCAAAGACTTCATTACGCAGCACACATCGGGCTTCTTTTGTCTCCTCAGATTACCACCTCGAGTTACTTCTTTCCCTTCTTTGATTTATTATCTTCTGGTGTACTTCCGCATACTTCTTTGTTTTAAAGGGAAGGAACCAGAACTACGCCTCAAACTTTCAAAAGCTAACCGTTAAGAACGAAAGCAGAAGTTAATCAGGAGAAGAGCCCTAAGTAGTGGAAGCCAGAAAATACTTCGAAACAACTAAATCCTGAGGTAAAGACAGAATAATGATAGCAGATACACTTGTCTACACATTTAATAGAATTGTAAATAGAACGTTCTCGTAATTTTAGATTTTTTGATGGTGTTATCGTGAACAAAAAGTCAAAAATAAATTTGCTTTATGTTTAATAATTTTTTTATGATTGAAGCAATTGTTGTATGCATAACCTACATTAATTGCCACCTAAGGCATAGGTTAGATATTATTTTAATTATTTTCTAATTAGAGGACATGTAGACAAAGAGATTGAAAATTATAAATTACTGGAGAATGTGCTTCTTCGCGGCACGCACCGAGTGCATGAGAAATTACGACAATAACGCTTTCTTTAGTAGTTGCAAGCAATATCTTGTGTTATTTTATGCCGCATTTATTTAATTCTTACTGAAATAAATAATACAATTGAATTTTAAATAGGTAGATATGTTAATATTGAACACACATGTGCGAATATCAGGAACATCGTGATCGACATTAATCAGTTGAATTCAGCCTCCCGAAAGAAGACTGAGACTCCAGGAGGATTAGAAAATTTTGAACAATAATTATACCAGCATTACGTTTACATAGTATGGGAGCTATTCGTCTGCACTTTATAAAAAATTCTAGCAGCCAAATTAATGGCGGGAAAAATCTATTTTTTTACATAAAGATCAAAAACGGATAGGAATACATTTTACGTGTTTTGGTGGTTTTTCAGACAATTCATTTTATCAGTTGCAACTCTTATGTACGTGGTGTTTTCAAAATTATCTTGCATGCATTGGTTAGAGCAATTTTGTATAGATATATTAATTGATTTTGCGGTGAAAGTGACATTTTACTTGACGGAGTAATAAAATGTCAAAGTTTGGAATTTTCAAAGTTTTTGCCTTAATTCCTCATTTTCCGCTTCGCGAATTTATTTTTCCGCCAGTTTAAGTCACGCGTCTGTGAAAGCGTGTGGATGTATGCACAAAAACTCTATACTCTATGCGTGAACATCACGCCAATGTTCAGGTTCGTATAGTTCTCGTTTGTTCATCGTAAAATATTTTTAAGCTGCATTAGGTATAAAAATATCTATGCAAATAACTGTATTTTTCATTCCTCGAGATTTTTGCCGGACGTGCAAGCTCAATGTAACTGGCGGTCAATTATTCTGTTACTTCAATACAAATTTTCATATATGCATTACGAGCCTCTTGTCCTATTCGATTGCGGAGTCTTGTGCTGCGCTGAATGATCGTTCTGCTGTAGGAACTGTCAAATACCACAAACAAATGCGAAGTACTTTTAGATGTTCGTACTCAACGCTGGTTTGAAGAATATACGATATAAAATAAGTTTTTCTATGCCCAATACTACTTAAAGAAACAAATATGAGCCCACTCTGCATCTGTACTACTGATATATAGATAGAGTTGACAACATTATCCTGAGTTAATGTGTTGAATGCTTAAATTGTGTAAAATTTGGCAGCTAGTCTTATTAGAGAAACAGCTTTATCATTGGACCTTGCCTTCATTTGGTCTATCATTGTATCCTGCCAGTTTTAAAAGTGTTGCCAACTGGTTCATTAAGGACATTAGGTCGGGATATGCGCCTTTTCCTTCATATCTTTAAAAAAAATTGGAGAATAGCACTGTCTAGGTTTTGAACTACACAATGTGAAGCAATACATTCCAAATGATTGTAGGTTGTTGATCTGATATCAAGGTAGGAAGTACTCCCAACATACAAACTCTTTTTGAAAAACAGCCAAAAGTACCATATTCAAAAATATTACTATTAGCAGAAAGCTTAGTTTTTCCCATTTCTAGCAAAACCTTCCTGCTACTGATGCTTGATCCGCATCACCCAAATGTATGTGCCCACAACTCATCATGGCTGCGTAACGCAATTTCACAGTATGCACTAGTTTATATCAAATATCAGTAGATTCAGGAATTCTCCAGTCAAGGACAATTCCCTCTCGTTTGCTTGATCTGTGGAACAACTGACAATACTATATATTAAACACAATAGTAATAGTAATAATAATACTTATTACTGCGTGGAGAAGTCGTTTAACGGGAGGATATTTGCGGTAGTGAAAGCTGGAGACAAAACGTGGGCTCTGCTAATGCACACTTCTTTTAACGCTTTTCTGACAAGCGCTGTCTAGCTCCTGCAATAATGCTGCATCCAGTGCACAAGCAATCAGTTTTTACTTTCTGTACTACGTATCTAGTAGGTAGAGAAGGTATTGCAGTCCACCCAACATTCGATACCGAGATTTCACGGAAACGCATGTTTTAAATCCTCTGAATACAAAAAAAGCATTTTTAGAAAATGGTCCGTCCTTCCTTCCGTGCGTGCCCGTTTGTGTGTGTGTGTGTTTGTAATGGTGTGTGACTGTGAACAGCATAACTCAAAAACGAAAAACTGGATAAATACCAAACTTTATATGTTAGTTTAGTACTTTCAAGAAAAAGCCCCCCCCCCCACAAACTACTATTTCCATGGAACATGTTTTGAAATTGTTTATTTTCTAAACAATGACTGTAACGATTTTGATTAAAATACCATATATTAAAATCTTTACATTAAAAATAAAGTGCATATCTTGAATTTTCTGGGAAGTTCTCTCCATTGGAATGAATTTTGCATAATCTTGGGTAACTGGTAAACGTTAAGCGATAGATGAAAACTTACCTACTAATCAAAAATGCAGATCTCTTTAAAGCACACGATTTATTTCACATAACATTTTTGTGACATAAATAGCTTCGAGATATTCGTTATTAATGGTTGAATTGTGCAATAAAATGGTATTTTTTTAAAGCCCTATCGATTTTCAGTTGTTTCTCGCAATGTCATAGAAAGTGTGGAATTTTCAGGCCAGCGTATAGCGTCTAGTTCTAAAACATTTGACCGTCGCTATTCCCTTTTTGTCTATAACGAAATGTGTAATGCAGCTAATTCCGGATAGTTTATCTCGATTAAAACGAAATAGATAGGAAAATAAACTTTCGCATATTCCTACATGATAATTTCCGTGAATGTTGCGGCATCTGAGTTTTTATACTTAGTTGAATTAACTAAGTATAAAAACTTTTTCTTGAAAAAAAATTGTATTCTTGTCTGCATTAGGAAAAGCGCTTCACTATGTCTTCTTGCTTTCGGGTGTTGAGCGATAACTTTATTTACCCCGTTATTCAGTGTGTTGTTATTTTTCTGTTTACAAGGGGTTCATAATATTGGGTAGTAGTCCTTGGCAGATCACAAGTTAGCGATGACGACCGTCTGTTTTCTAATATTTGTTTCGTACCCTTAATATGTATTATTGTATCAATTGGTTTCCTAACATTCCCTAAATATACTGTTTCTATGGAAAAGCTTTGTGCATGATGCCTAGAACTAGCATGTTTGTCTAACCTTTACTAAAACGTACAGTGATAAATTTGCTACCGGTCTTTTGTAAGACATTGTCATCAGTTTTCAAAAAGTTTGTACAGCACTTACAAAATGCGCCGTCCAGGTTGTCCTAATAAAGCCAGTCGTATTTCGTTTTATCAGATATCACTTTCAGATTCACTTGTACTAACCTTTACACACCGAATGAAATCTTCTCACTATTTAGATCTGTTAGCACTCATCTGATACGTTGACAGACGCTTTTACTCATGTAGAAGTTGGTCAGCTGCAACCTCAATTAGTAAAAGTGTAAAACATTAGAAACATGTTAAAAGGGGAAAACTCCCAATTGGGCTACACTTCTGGCATTCCTTTTTCTCAATTACAAGAATCCAATATTCTTCTAATATTGCTTAATCTAAGTAAACCTTTGCCGTTTCCTATATAATACCAAATATTCAATATTTTACCACTTCCATTGAAGCAAATTAACAACTTGTATCATATTTCAATTTTGGAAAGTATATTTTCAGTGATTTAGTGCGACAACATTGTAGCAAGTGAGGTACACAGTTGTTCTCAGTGGAATGAAATTTGTTTGTGTGAGAAGAAGAATATGGTTTCAGTGTTATACGCCAGGTATTGAATGTAAAGGAACTCTGTTGCATCCATCTAAAGCTAAAATGCCTTCGAATTGTACTGTAAAGGTTTTCAAATTGATAAACACTTTTTTGATACATTTAAGCAATCAATTTACGTAGCACCCACAGGTCTCACGGTGCTATGCTCTAAAGTTTGATATTGTCAAGAATATTAACAGAATTTAAATTGTAAAGCTATTCTACATAACTATGATACCTAGTTCTAATGACTTTATTCCACAGGCGCTTACTCTCTTTAATGGTGAAAGGGAATCACACTGCATATTATTAAAATAGTTTTTCATCTCGTGATACTTTGAGGTTAGCTAGTTAATGAGATAGAGTAATTAATTGAAAAACAAGACTAACAATTATTACATTGTAGCTTCCCCATGGGATGTTATAATAGTCAGTAGTGGGTAGTATAATAGTATTTTTTATTACATGCATATGTTGCCCATGTTCAGGTTGACCGTATGTCATTTGCACAAAGGAGAACAGATGACGTGAACATGCAAGAAATTAAAGAAAAATGTAGAACACCTAAAAATATGTGGGCAAAATATAACTATATTGATTTCGTACATTTAATTAAAAAGTGACATAACATTACATGATGGGTTCCTGAATAGTAATACTTTTGCAAACACTTAAAATACACATAGCTAAATAACTCTAGAGAAGTAAAAATTATTGTTTCAAATTGGACTTGACTAGAAGAAAGAACTGATTGTATATTAATATTTAATGATTGTAGTGAAATATCAATAAAACATTAAATGCTGTTCTGGCATGGCTTACGAGCATGAAGGCCGTTACCTCATTTCCTTTAAAATGTTTTGCAAGTCAGAGAAAACCCTTTGAACAAAATTATCAACGCATTATATATAAATCATAATATATTTTTTGCAATTTTAAGCAGTCCTGATTGACATTCATGTTTGTTCGTTTCAAAATATTTAACCCACTTAACATTACGAGAGTTATCAAGATCAGTATTGTGGTTTTAAAGAAGCACGTTTAAAATGCATAATTGACGACATCAATTATCAAACCTACTCACTTAAAAACATAATACATATTTCCACATCTCATATACATTTCCATTCAAATTCATCCACTTCAAACACTGCAAATCGAAAATAACTTTTGAAAAAGTATCTGCTTAAGTGACTACTAATAACAGCTAAGAAAATTACAAATTAAAGAGTATGAGTGACCGGAGCTTACCGTAATGCATAGGAGTCTGATGTTATAACAAAAGTTCAACCGAAGAATTTGTGGTAATGATTAGTTACCTATGGAATGAATAACTATATAACGGGATCTCCTCAAGTAAGAATCGTATTTAAAAGTGTGTGTTAGTTTTGTTTTCTCAAAACTGGCTCTAACGATTTGGATTAAAATATCATTTGATTGACATATTTGCATGGGGAATAAAATGCGTATCTGAATTTTTTGTGAATGGCATGTGAAGTCCTTCTGATGGAATGCTTGTAGCGCTTTACTAGGAAACATAAGAGACTGACACAAACATGTTTAAAAAAAGTATAGAGCTCATTAAAATATCCAACTTGTGTGAAACAATTTTGTTCATAGCATTAACAGTTTTCAAAATATTCCGTGGTTACATTTTCTCAAAATGTAAGTGCATCATCTAATGGAAGTGGCTTGAAAGTTTCTAAATCTTGTCAAGATCCTGCTACTATGACAATGGAGAGGTAATTCATTCCTCCCTGACTGCAAGTTACGAATTTATTCCTGCTTGCTTCCGACAAACATTTGGACGTTTACTCCGCATGCTGTAGTAATTACTGCTTAGTTTTAAATAATTTCTATTCAAGAACTGTATCGTAAATGACGTAATGAACGGTTTTTAATGAATGCTGTAATATATAAGGCATATACGTACATTTATAATGGGTAGAGAAAGTTGTGAGTGTATACATCAAACTATTTTTCTTAATAGAGACTGGAGTATTTACACCATATTTGGGAATAACGATTACAAGCAACAACGAATCTGGCCCGTCTCTGAGTGTCTGCCTCACATTTAAGAGGTCCTGAGTTCGAACAGTTATTGTAAGTTCCTTTTTTTTCTTTTTGTGAATAGCGTTTAACTCCCGTTCTTAGTTCATACGACACGGCACCACAGGTGGTAACACTGGTGATACGTGAAATGACAATTGGAAAAGGAGATTTAGGAAGGAAACATTCAGGCCTAAGTTTGAGGTACCTCCTCGGTGTTTGCAGTTACGAGGACTGAGGTAAACTTAAGAAATCTCGGTCAGGGAAGATGGTCTTGGCGGTGTTTGAACCTAGACCTTCCGTTCAGGAGTACGTGCCATAACGGCCTCGGCTACCCGTGTCGCTAATTTTCGTAAGTGTTTAATCTGTAAAACCCCAACTAAGAATAAAGAACAGAAGTTAGACCGCTCCTACCGCATCCTACATCCAAGAGTGTATCGCTATTTTAAAATGCTGACGTAATAAAGCCTAAGCTATCTATCACGGTTATCTGGATTCTACAATCCAGAATATAAAACAGCCGCGCTATTTTCAGTTTGTTACGTTTAACTTTAGGTTCTTTATTTTGAATTGCTGGTAAACGTTTTATTAATACATAACCAATGCCGTTTCCTCACCGAAGAAAATCAGTTTCCTAAATGTTGAGATTTTGTTCACTCGAAGCAGTAATCGTGAAGCTTGTAGAAAGAGGGGGCAGGATGCCACAAAATAGCTGAACCGGGCTTCACATTCATCATAATATTGTGTTGCTATTTGATATGCAGCTGCATACTATGCTAACCTTAAGGGCGGCGTGCACCACGTTGGAGTAAATTACTTCGGAACTAACCTTTAGTAAAGAAGTCCGTACTACGGAAGTAGGTTAATACGAGAGCAATTTACCCCGGAAGAGCTCGGTTACAATTTACTATTTTAGTTAAGACTACGGAAGTAAAGCTGATTACTCCCGGAGGTATTGTTTTGATGCGGTCATGGATAAGGTTATGTGCGATAGGAATAGGGGTGGGGGAAAACGTCAGCGAAAGAGAGAAATATTTGTTGGTGCAGATAAAGAAAGTCCATTTAAACAACATGAGTGTAAAAAAGTGACCTAAAGATGCTAGAAGAAAAATGCTAGAAAGTCGTGACGGATATGTTTAATGCTTGGAGCGTAGTGAAGGGCAGCTTAAAATTCTGGAAACAATGTTTTTAATCTTGGTTTTGCATTTCATATGACTTGCGTGTTGTTGGAGAAATATCCTCTCCGATTTCGGAAAAGCTCACACTATTCACGGATGGAACATGCGTGCAGTCAATGGTCTCCACAATCTGCAAAAGTGAAGAAGTGTTGTACAGCTTGCACATGGATCGCCGGCATTACGATGAACCTTACTTAACGTGACATGAAGTTAAGAAATATTGGTAAACTAAAGGTCGGGAATGACTCTTGATTGGTAGTTTTTTATTACTTCACGTCAACTGGTTCTAATTATCATGGGCTTATGTAAAACTTGAGGTAACGGTAAAGAAAAGTTTGACAATGCCAAACATTTTAAGTTTCGTCACTCCATTTAATACAGTGTTGAACTGTCACGTAACGTTAAATTAATCATAATGCCAGATTAACCATTACTCCACCATGAGCTTAACTATCTAAATGTTCCTGTTCTCGCAGGACGCATAGGTTATAGAGCTGAACCCCCGACTGAGTTTTGTTGTAAATGCTCAGAAGGCATGTAAAAGATTATTTCTTAATACCGAAACGTTCGTTGAAATCTCTCTCTCTCTCTCTCTCTCTCTCTCTCTCTCTCTCTCTCTCTGTGCGTGTATGTATAACTGTTATATGTTTCTGGCATACCATATCGCATTCTCGTTGTTTTCTTCGTCAAGATCATCAATGTAACCTAAGTATTCCATGAAGACGTCAAAATATCTTCCTCCAAATACGATAGGTATTCTAGTTAATCGACACGTTAGTTATCCATCCAGATCACGAGAATAAATTCTAATCTATATTTGTGCTCTATTTAATCCCGTAGTAACATGCTACATGATGGTGCTCTCCGACATTTACTTCTGCGGTAATTTACACTGGAAGTATCTGAAAGGAGTAAAATGCTTTGGAAATAGTTTGCTCTCGTATGGAAGTCGTCGAGTGTTGATTTGAATAGTAGTTAACTGCGAAAGTAGAGCTTACTCTGGGTTAGTCCACGCCGCTCTAAATGTATGGTTCAAAGCTGTTTATAGATAAGTAACAATCTCTTTTATTAGAACATGTAGCGTGCAAGGGAAATTGTTGCACAATACTTTGTTCATGAAAAAATTAAAAAAAAACCTTTCAAAATTAATTAAGTTGACA
Organism: Deroplatys truncata; assembly: GCA_030765065.1. NCBI lineage: Eukaryota > Metazoa > Arthropoda > Insecta > Mantodea > Mantidae > Deroplatys > Deroplatys truncata. Next base: position 11,347,417 of record CM060982.1, read on the forward strand.
TTATTTATGGGTAACTCTTTACGACTTAATGCTTTAATTTGGCTCATATGCAATCTTTCCATTGCCAAGTAACAAAATATTCGTAATTAGATAGTACAGATAATAATATTTTTCGGAGCTCATTCCCTGTTCTGATTATTTGCAACTATATTAATGTTTAGCAAGTTGACATACACTTCTCCTCCTCTGTCTTGCGTGTTCAATTTTCTTAGGCATATTCAAAGTAGTTAGGATGATTGTTGTCGTTGGCCTCTATTGGATTGGGCACAATTACTGGCTTCTGCTAACATTAAACTTATCAAATCACAGCTAAATTGAACATCTAAGTTCTAAAAAATTATTTTTGTTCTTTAGGAAACAAATTAACTGCTGCTTTTCGCATGAAGCGAAGCAGAACCTCTGGCGCCCATTTGTCCAAAGCGTGATACATGCAATAGGTTTTGGTTTGGGAGGCGTTCAAGTAAAACGTGGTTAATGTTTGTTGCAAACTAGTCGTGAAATAGAAACAGTAAGTAGAATAGCAATGTACATTCTAGATCACGGCCATGCAAGATTAATTAATGCTGCAGACAAATACTGCGCAGTAAGAAACATTGCCTAACTGACAGGAATGTGTAACATAGACAACACACTCGTGTGACATCCTAATAACAGTAGTACATTCAAGGAACCACATTGCGGCCCCAATTATATCACATAGATGCGTGCTGTGACAAACGAAAATTAGGAGAAAGCCTTTCGGTATATGCGTGTATATTCACTGTCCTTAAGTTCCGAAAAGTGTACCAGAAAAACGATGTAATACGCCAAGGAATTAGCTACTGATATAACCGAATAAGTTATGCAATGCGAAACTTAACATTTTCTACAAACAGAAAACGAGGTTTAAATTTGAAGTGATGATGCACAATGTTTTTTCCATTATAGTTTCTAGAAGCAAAGAAAATCTCTCGTTATGCTATATGTAAAACTGTATGACAAATTGAGGATATATTCCGTATATATTGCTTGAAGATGGAAGAAGAGATCTAGAAGTCCATTCTTCATATGAAATTTGGTTTTGTATTTAGGGATTTAACAATTTAATACATGATATATTTCTTGAAAATTAACTGTTGTGTAGTTTCTTTTAGGAAAAATCTTAACGTTACATAAATTTTAAAATTTGATTTAAAAGAGGATTAATGTGCAGTAGTTATAAGTTAAACATTTTCAATTTCAGTTTACCATGGATTCCATTTTCATTTTTTTGAAAGTTACTTTCTTGGAAATAGGGACATAAAATGTAAATTAATTTTGTACTACAAATATAGGGAATAAATCTGTGATAATTTGCACCTAAATGGGTTGAAATTAAGAAATTAGCAACTTCAGCACAGAGGACTTTTACAGAGTCAATAAAATGATGGGGCTTTTTAGGTGTTCAAGGCAATGGTGAAAAGCGAAAAGCATGACCTGAGTAGGTATCATGCAAGATCTGACGGAGCTATGGCATTTTCGTAATTTTATGCGTTGTTCGTAATTCGTTTCCCTGTAAGGTTTGGGAATGGAAAACGTTGGGTTGTAGCACATACGTTAGTTTGTCTTCATGTTACACGTGAGTCATAAGCTAGCAAGCTATCCAATATAACGTAGGATGCACATAATAGAAATGTAGCTACGCACATAGTTCTTATGCCTTAGACTAGAGGTTGTTCGCATGTCTGCCCAAGAAACACGAGTATACCTAACGCATATACACATAGAAAAAGATAAAAGTTTGATGAATTGCATTCACATGACTTTCTCTACTCAATCTTCTACAAACTGTTCAAAAAAGTTTATTCCTCTGTCCACTTGATAATCGAGGTAAACATTGGCAGAAATAGTTTCATTATACATTTCGTTGTAAGTACAGGGGGCATACAGTAAGCTAAAGTGATAGTCCGTTTCTTAAAAACAGCGTCGCTATGTAATGGCCCTGAAATGCCATAACCTTTGCATGAGCGAGAGAAGCAACGAATGGCGACTTACCATTTGAAGCTACAAGTATTTGAAAATTCAAATCAATTACAAAGAATATCGCAGAAACGGTTAATACTAGAAAAATGAATAAATAAATATTTTATATAACTGATGTGCTTTAACGAGATCTGCATGTTGCCTAGTAAGTTATGGCCTATCTCTTACAGTTAACCAATTATACAAAAGTCATACTATTCCCAGAGAATTGAAGACGTGTATTTTATTTGTCATGAAAATAGCTTAACATATGCTGTTGTCAAAATGGTTTAAGGATTTTTTTCCATTTAAAAGATAGTTTCGGGTGGGGTGATTTTCTTGAAAATTTCTTGGAAGACACTGAAATTAGGTATAAATTGTTATTAAACCGATTTTGGATTTTGAGTTTTGCTATTCACAGGCGCGCGCGCGCGGATTATGGGGATATCTCGAATTAAGGTAAGATAAGTTGCAGGCTATTCCAGAAGCAAACAAGGTACCTGATGACACAGTAGCAAATAACACTTTAGTTAATGAATTCGTCAAGAAAATAGACATGTTGTTATCACTAATCCAACCTCTCATCAACACATTAAACTTGTTTATACCTAAATTGCTACACAATAAATAGTACAAGATAGAACATTCAGAATTAGCACATGGAACGGCCGAAGTCAAAGTAATAAATATCACGAATTAAATTTGTTTTTAAAAAGCTATAATGTAGACTTATTGTTGGCTACAGAAACTAAACTTGCTCGAAATTTGAACCTTTTCATACCTAATTAGAAAGTATATAGGACAGATCATCCCTCTCACAACAGGGAAGGTGAATAATAATTATAGCATACATTAACTACAACCAACTTCCTCCAATCTCAGAAAATGAGTTGCAAATTGTTAGGATACAAGTAGAAATCGATCATGTTAATTACAAATAGGAGCGCTCTATTCAGCTCCTGATCAACATGCACTCCTAGCATAATATGGGAAATAGTGCATGAAATGGGAGACATTTATATTAGGTGGAGATTTCAACAGCAAACATCAGAGATAGGATCTAACGTCATTAATCCACGAGGAAGAATGCAGTATGAACCGAATACGAACTCGGGCTTCAAATAGCACATCAAATAGAACTTAATGCACTTCCCAGGTGCAGGGCATAGGCCTGATGTGCTTGATTTCTTTGTTGGAAAACAATTCAATCATATCTGTAACTTTCCAAGAGTTATTCACGAACTAAGCTCTTACCACTATCCTGTTCTATTACAACTATCTGCAAATTTCCTGAATAACACAAAGAAATACTCTCTCATTCAGCATCCATTTAACTGATCACGGTATATATCATATCTAAAGGCCACAGCAATTACAAAAATCCCTTTGAAGAAGAAGAAGAAAAAAAGACGTCGTCATCACAGTCAGCGTAACAAGGAACAATATCCAGATAGCGGCTCGTCTAGCATCCTATCTCTGTTCCGTTCCGACAGGTGCTATAAAATAGAAAAGCAACTTTTCCACCTTACATACTACAACGGCAAAATGTGAGAAATTCAGTCAGAAGCCTACGGGAAATAGCTAATTATTCTTCATATAGACGAACTACAACAACACCACCAATGAGTTAAAAGGCGCTCTAAAAGAACTCGCTAGAGAAACAACAGAAAAGCATTTACAGTCTTTTGAATTCAAAGATAGCAAATTTTTAGCGAAAAACAAAATTGTTGACCAAGATCATATAAAAAATCCCACCGCTCAAATTGGTAACCAGTGGCTCACAGGCCTACAAGAAAAAGTAGAAAAGTTTCCGAAATTTCCTTCCATCAGATTAAACTCAAAAATACTGAAAATGGCTGACATGAATGAGAAAGTGCAGAATACCGTTGTCCAACATCTGCAAGTGTCACCAATGTGTAAACTCTTCACTCCAGCGATGATACAAAACGCTATTAAGAGACAACCTTCTAATAAAGCTCCTGGTTACGAACACATAGTACAACCTTTACTTAAGAATCTACCACGCAAAACCATTATAGTACTTCTAACACAAATTTACAATTTAATGCTACGATTAACATACTTCCCAGTAGCATGGAAGCATGCTAATATCATAATGATGCCTAAGCCCAACAAAAATCGCTGTGTTCCTTTAAACTATATAGCCTCTTATCATTGTTTTCGAAAATATTTGAGCTTCTGTCGTTATTGACTTCTTATACTTCTTGGAGCACTATTGCCTAAAACACAATTTGGAATTAGAAAATTTCATTCCTGCCCACAACAGCTGCACAGGATTATAGTGGAAATGCTGAACACTTCTGAAAAAAGCAAATCTGTTTAGGTTTATTTCTTGACACTGAAAAAGCATTCGACAAAGTTTGTCATGATGGTCTTATATTCAAAATTAAAAAAACACCTTCCTGACACATACTATCGTCTTATTCAATCATACCTCTACAAACGAACATGTTCTGTAGACTGTGAAGGTCTCACGTCAGACCTGTCAATACAGGAGTACCTCAGGGAAGGATACTGGAACTTTTTTCTATATCTAATATACACTCGTGATTTACCCAAAACTGACCATCTATGCATAGCCCTATTTGCAGACAATGTGGCTATTATGTGCAGAGGCGACACATGTACAGAATCATCTATTTGAAATAGAATCATGGAACAAAAAATGGAAATCGAAGCAAGTCATCTGCTGTCGCTTTCACCTATCTTAGGAAAGAACATGCTCATCTTGTATTGTTGAACAATACAGCCTTACCACAAACAGACGATGTGAGATACCTTGGCCTCGTTGACATGGAAGAAGCATATTGATAATTCTTTACTAAAATTAAGAAATAGACTTCTACTAAAACCTTTACTGCATAAAAACTCATCGCTCTCCCTTTTCACAGCAGACTTGTTTACACAATGCTTCTCAAACCAATATGAATATATGCATGCTCCTTATGGGGTTCCGCCCTAGTAACCAATCAAGCGTATTCAGACATTCCAGAACCGAGTGCTCAAGATTATCACCATTGCACGCTGGTACATAAGTAATGAAAATCTCCATCTGGATCTGAATATACCAGATGTAACCACAGTTCTCCACTCATATAATCGTCTATACTCAATGTTCTTAACGCATCTTAACTCCTTGCTGAATCGAGAACATGCCACCAGAGCAACCAGAGCGCCGTCTCAAAATAAAAATACATACAGACCTACTGACTGATTGTGGATGTAGCCCTGAGAACACTCCTTATGACAATGTAAATATCACTATGTTAACAAAATTGTAGTACAAGACGTTAACTGAGTAATAAAAAATAAGGTAAGATAATATCCTGCGGCAAGCGCGGCTTCAGTCGAGGCTCAGCACCGGCACTCGACGAAGGTGAGCATAGAAGTTCCGAGTCGTAGTAGAGATGCGCTCTTCGATGTCTGTGATTCCGGATTCATGGTAAAGTTATACCATGAGCGTTTACTGATATACGCAAAACTTGTTATGGAACACCTGATGCGTTGGATCTTAGTAGGAGAAGCACAACGCCATAAACGACTGGCATGCAGGAAGAGTGGCCGCGGAATGCTTTGTATAGCACCAGAGTGCGTCAACTCGTATACTTATCTCTGCTTTTTGTTAATGGGAGTAAACTTTCATTACATGTTTCACACATTTCTTTGTAGCTATAAGGAGGATATAGTCACACGTTTAACAACAGGATCGCTATGCGATGGCTTTGAAATACCATGCTCTTTGCATGGCCACGAAAGAAAGAAAAAACAAAACAAAAAATAGCGAACTCCCAGCTGAGAAAAGCATAATATGTGAAAATTCAAACCAATAATAAGGACCATCTCGGAAATGGTTAGTGCTACAACACGCTTTGACATAAATTGTGTGTTATAACGACATCTACATTTTTCATGTAGTAAAATTTTGTGCATATCTTAGGTTTGCCAATGATACAAAACTCATTCAGTAAAGAGGACTTCAGAAGCTATTCCCATAAAATTGAAAATGCACATTTTATTTGTTATGTAAATTTTTATGATATTTAATAAAAATCATTAGAACTATTTTTAGAGAATAAATTTAGAAAAAAATTCCATGTAAAGGATAGTTTGTTGTGGGGCTATTTTCTTGAAAGTCTGCTTGTCGCACCTTTAGGTGTTGAATATCAAGTTTAGTATTTATCCGACTTTTTGTTTTCGGTTCATGCTATTTACAGAGAGAGAGAGAGAGAGAGAGAGAGAGAGAGAGAGAGAGACCGTTTCCTAAAAATCCTTTTTTATTCAAGCTCAAAACACTAATTTCTGGCGAAATCTTGAAAGTTAATTGAAGTTCTGGAAGGACGCAATTGCGAGGAAACTTCAAGATGAATTCTTCAAGAACGCGACGAGCCGATTCGTATTTAAAGTAACACTAACATACAAATGTACGCTATTTTAAAGATAAAACTGCCCTCCCATCTTCGCAAATGAAAGTGGACTACGTGGTAACTGAAGGAGTGGTGAATGTGCCGGCATTGACTCTAAACACACAACACCGTGGGAGGGGGCAGCTTTTATACCGAAGACCCAGTAGTTTTTAAGTCACGTAATGGAGACCTCTGACTATAGAGGTACCCTAAAGAACAACAACAAAACTAACGAAAATAAGAGTAATACATCCGCAACTCGCCTAGTAGGAAGCAGGCAGTAGTTATTGAAGCTAATGACAACATAACTATAAGAGAATACGTTCTTGCCATACTAAACTTACTGGTCTCTCAAACATTAGCCTCTTATCCAGAATGTCAAATAGAAGAATTTGTATGCATTTGGTGAGGAAAAATATTGTAGAATGCTTGACATTTTTACACTCAAAGATAACTATAATTAGGAACATTCGCCTAGACGTAGGCCTCTACTGACCAAGTATAAAAGTATAATTATCTCTAATGTTAACCCAAACATTCCAAGTTATATACTTGAACACTTGACTATAATAGGTATCCTCCTGAATGTTCAATAACCGACCTTAGAGAAGGAATATCTGAACCGGATATATCCTCATCATGAGTTGTTAGGAGACATATGTAGATTTGCAGTGATCAGTTAGAAAAGTTACCAGAGCATCTGCAGGTACACTATGAAGATATCAAATACTGGGTGTACGTCTTTGTTTCCAGTGCAAAGCCCAAGGACATTTAGCTAAACACTGCCCCTAGAGGAGGCACATAATTCTGATTTCCTACAGAATTTCCCAGAATTGGGTAATAAGCATAACTGTGAACATTGCCTTGAAAACAAAATAGCATATCCATCCTGCATCTGTTGTAAATAATTCTCACCTCCAGCAATCGAGAACAGGTCGCCCAGGTTTACCTGGGCGGAATATAATCGCCACAGTACCTAGCCGCGCATGCGGCTTTACCTGTGCGACAAAGGAGGTTAAAAGAATATACACAAGCTTTTGATATTTGTCAATCTGTCATGGGCGGGGTTTAGCTTTGTGCACTACCATTGGCTGGGTCTCGGTGTTTCCTCATGGGCGGACTAGCGACCACGTGGTGACCAAGCCCAATGCTGCTTAACTTGGGCGACCGCTTGTGTGGTCAAGTTAAGCAGGCCGGCATGGCAGCAAAGCAAGATGGGAATACAGGTAATGGGATGGGGGTACTCAAGTTGGCAGCAGGGCGGGTCGCTGGTAGATGGTCACTCATCCAGCCAGCGACCGGGCCCAATGCTGCTTAACTTGGGGAAGTTTGTGATATGTGGGATTGGCAGACCTCAGCCTCGGGGGCCCAAGCCGTCCTTCGGCAACCGGTAGCTCTTCCTCCGCCGTGGCGCCTTGTGGTCATAGCGGTCCAAAGAGTTAACCAGCTGGTTGGTGTGGTAGATGAGTTTCGTGTACATGGTGCGGGTTCTCTCCCGCACCACGTCCACGATGTATGGGAGACCGGAATGAGTGTATAGGATATGTGATGGGAATCTACGCCCGGTATCATAGATCATCCGAAGCGCCCTGTTCTGAACGGTTTGCAGTCTGCGGATGGCGGTCGCTGCCGCCGATCCCCAGACCCCGCAGCCATACAGAATCAGGGGCGGGATAATCGCCTGATATAGGCGTAGTTTGAGGCGTATGGGCATTGTGGAGCGGAATACAGGGTACAGCTGCCTGAGCGCGGAGTGGCCGAGGCCGACCTTTGCCCTGACATGTGAAAGCAATCTCACTGGAACTTAAGAATCAACAAATACATGCACTGTAGTTTCCTGCGCAAAACAATAGAAGCCTTCAATACCCACACCAGCATAGACTAACACTTAAGCTATATCAAGAATTAAAAAGACCAATTTCATTAACAAGCAGCTCTTCCAATAAAAAACGTTTCGAAGAGGAAGATTTTATCGCCCTCCTCCCTTAATATTATACATCAACTTTCCGATAGTGCGAGGAAAAAGATGTACTGTGATTCATGCAAGTAAAAAGTCGAGGAAATAAAGACTCTAATTTGGATGATCTTTCGATAACACAACTCTACAGTTTTTTAAAAATTTTAAGGAACTGACGAAAGTGCCTGATTTATAGTAATTTGCCCATGCTGATTTCGAATCTACTATCCGTTTTTTTCCCCGTCATCTTCAGTTCTTTTGTTATGATACCCTTTCTTATTAAGGGGTGTCATCAATTCGTATCTCACTAATGCTATATTAGTGCATATAATACTAGACCTATGCGCACACAATTCAGGTAATACAGTGCGTATGTGATTTTTTATTGAGTTTTCTATTGTACATAATTTATGAAAAAATAAAATGTTTATTTTTTTTTTAAGTTTTAGAAGTTCATTAAGAAAATATTTTTTTCTTTTATTAAATTTGTATCATCAAACAAAGTAACACACTGAGAAAGAATGCATAAACATGCTGTAAAAATATCAGATCTCTATATCTCGTTCTGAAATAATGGCTCATTAGTGAGGTAGGTCTTAACGAATTCTCTAATTTTATTACCTCACGGATTTGGTTGGATGCATTGACAGAATCTGGACAAAATTCGGAAATTTTAAGTTATTATTCATCTATCATACATAAAATAAACGTCATATATGGAATTTACTACTACATTACCTTTAGACTCCGGATCCTGAAGCAGTTGGGAAGCTTTTTCTATGGGATTTTCTTTTATGCGAAGAAAGCAACAATAGTCACCATTGTGGAGGGATCCCATCTACCTTGATATCTACGTTCCATTTGTAGTATATCTTGGTGAAAACGTTCCCCTTGCTCCCCAAATTCTCAGGAAAGAAGTCTAAGTGTGAATGTAGAAAATGCATTTTCAAAGACATCCTGCATCCTAAGTTTCTGTAGTTATTTAAAGGATCATTGATAAGTATATCACTATTTTGTACTTTTTTGTTGCCTAGAAACCCATTCACCACTTCTTTGAATGACAACCACGCAGCAAGTTCAGCAGGATTCAGCTTAGCCTCAAATTGTGAATTCTTAAGCAGTTGTCTTATCTGTGGAGCAATGAAAATTCCTTCTTTAATCTTGGCTGCACTTATACTGGGAAACAGTTCTGTTCGGCATTTGAAACCTTCCCCTGTTTTGTCCATTCCCTTCACAAAGTTTTTCATGAGCCCCAGTTTTACATGTAAAGGCGGAAGATACACATTTCAACGGTTCACCAATGGCTTGTGTTTTATATTCTGCTTCCCTGGTTCGAATTCTTCTCTCTTGGGCCACTCTTTGACTACGTAGTGTTGTTGAATAGCTCGACTATCCCACAGGCACAGGAAACAACAGAATTTTGTGAATCCATTCTGTACTCTTAGGAGAAGTGCAATAACTTTCAAATCACCACAAATATGCCAGTTATGTTGCTTGTATTTAATGGCTTCTAGAATCAGTGTCATACTTTCGTGTGTTTCTTTCATACCAACTGCATGGGCCACAGGCACAGATAGCAGTTCATTGCGATTGTGAAGTAGTATGGCCTTCAAACTAATTTTGGAAGAATCTATAAAGAAATGCCAATCTTCAATATTGTACGCAATATTGTACAAATGCAGAGCGAACGTCTTGCCTAAAATATGGTAATAGGTCTTGATTCCTATTTCAAAAAAAAGGTAACTTTCGTGTCCTTTCCCAGTAAATCCCACTCCTGAAGTCTTGAAGCCAGGACTTCAGCATCTTGCTTTGACAGGTGTAAGTCGCGCACAAAGTCATTAAGTTTGTTTTGTGAAGGAAAATGTGGATTTCTTTCTTCCATAACACTGGCTGTTGATTCCATTGCACCGTTGTCTGATTCATTACCCTCTGTTTCTGAACGTTCTTGCCAATTTGAAGGAGTTATTGGTAAGTCATTCCCATGAGGTACTGGTCTGATGGCTGAACGCAAATCGGGATATGAGATTTTCTGTTTGTTTTTTGATGAAAACCCTGTTATTTTGGTTATGCAGAAATAACAGTCATTGGTATGATTTTCTTGTTCGCGCCATATCATTGGAACTGCAAATGGCATGTGTTGTTTCTCCCCTTTCGGTCACTGAGTCAGTTTTACATAGCATCGGATGCAACTTATATGTGGTGCAAAACGTTTATTTTGGTCACTGAGCGGACAGACGATATGCAGTTTTCAATAGTGTTGTAATTTGTTTCCTTTGTTTACTAGTTGTGAATTCTCTGCAGATGTAACAAAAACAATCCGGGGAATTATACATCCACGTCTCTGCGCTTCTTCATTGTCTAAGCATAACAACCACAGCAAAGTTTAAAATTCCACACTGTATGAAAGATGTAGAACACGGTTTCAACATGGATACTGGTTAATAGAAATCTAACATCACACTCCGACAAGTTCTATAAACACAGTGCAGCCATCCGCTTCATACAAGGTCAGCAGTTCTAGTCAGATAAGCTTACGCAAGTACGCATGCGTGCAGATGCAGATGGAGGAGATTGCCAAGCAGCGAAAAACATAAACAGCGATAACTTTTTTCCCTGACGTGATAGAAACATTTTGTTTTCAGCATCATAATCAGTACACTATTTGCAATAAAATCCACCACTTCCCTTTACCAGTTCCCAAAACCTTGTTGAGTTGCGTAATTAATAGAAGAATCTCGCAAACAATATGCACTCAGCCTTATTCAGCTAAAGGTTTCTTTGAGAACTCAGTCGACTGTTTTAATATCCAGGAGTTAGCATTTAATATACAAAAGACAACAATGCACCTTAGGAAATTATATCCTCATTTCACATCGCGCAACATAAAAACAGAAGTGCCAGGTTTGAAAAGAAATCTCTGGCAACAGTCACACCAGAATCTGTAGGTTAAGAATGAACTTCCCATATCACTCAAAATAAACAATAAGTTAAAAACAGCAAATATGACATTGCATTACAATCTTAATAGTTTTCGAAGTCAATTTGAAGAATTAGAGCTACTAACCAACAATAGCTCGCCAGAAATCATGTGTTTACAAAAAACCGATTTTGCCAATTATGTTGATACATTTAAAGATTACACTGGTTACAACAAAAATAGTGTTATTCGCATGTTACTGGTGACGTAGTGACGTACGTTAAGAACAGTATACCTCAGAGGACAAAATCGTTAAAAGTTGGTGAGGAGGGGGAGAATTATTAGCTCTACATTATTACGTATAATCATTTGCAAAGTTACAAGTGCATGTGCTTTTTAATGAAAACGTTGCATTTTAAGGGAAAGGTAGACGTTAACAATGTAAGCTTACCTTAAAGAAAATTTTGAGGCGATACTGCTCCTGCTCCTTTCCTTTAGCGACCGCTAATTTTATTTCCTTCAAAAACTGAAAAACACTTCATCACTTCGCTTGAAGGAAAGCTTCTTTCAAGTTCATTTATTAAACCTGGAATTATTTGTCCTCTTATTTTGTCAAACTCCGTTTTCACTTTCGTCCTCGGCTTGAAGTTTACAGCGTGTTAAGTAATTTTCTTTGCAAGACTCAAATAAGGATGATCCGTAACTCGCATTTCTTTAAGAGTTTGTATTGCGGAATAATTTTATTTTCTATTTCATTGTAAGAAACACACTCTTTTTTAATTGTTGTACTAATTAGATATAGAACACATGATATATCCAATAAGAAACGCAGGAGTATTTTTTCTCAGTGAAAGCTTATTATAAAGCTAATTATTACAACGAACTCTACTTAATAATTCAGGGCTTTCAGATTCAAAGTTTAAGAACTGCACGATACAACAAAAATCTTTGAATGGTGCCAACAAAGCATCCTTCTCACTAGAAATCCAACGAATATAAACAGCTTTTTAACTTTCAGGTAACCCGCAACGTCTATAGCCGCCGCAATGTGTTTGAGTTTTGCAGCTGTATATGGTTTATTGAAAATGTTATAAAGTTCATCTAACAAGCATTCAAAGTTATGAACAGCATTATGTCACTAAAACTGTTCAGAAACAAGTTCCACCCTAATCAGGTGTGGAGATATGTTTCTCTTAATTCTAGCTGCAAGAAGTTCTTTTTTACCGGTAAACACCACCTCTCCATCTGAACCAAATCCTACAAGCTTTTCCACACCTATGCCGTCTTCTGAGCAAGCTTGGAATTCTTTATTTCCTTCAAGGGACTTTGCGTCAGCATTTTCCACTGGTATTAGGTAGTTTATAGAAACAGCAGCATGCGTTATTTTCCTCGTTCACATAGGTACCAGCATATAAAATGGAGTGTTTTTCAGAAAACCAATCGGTTGACTCATCCACAGAAATGGAAAAAGGTCAATCAATTTAAAAAAATCTGATGTGCACTCACATGACTTTCTCTACTCTTGTACAAACTATTTTTGCAAACTCTTATTGCAAACTCTATTTCATATTAATCGAGATAAAGATTTGCAGAAAAGATCTTTTGACATGCAAAGAGAATTACATTTTACACATAGCGACCAGTTCTACAAATATTTGACTGTTGCTTAAGGCGTATTATGTTCCCCTTGTTTTGTAATTGCAAGGGCAATATAGAAATACAGTAGCCTTTAAGCATCGACATATATCTTAATAGCTGGTTGCTAGGTGCAGCACCATTCTCTTTGTCACAGATTAATACTCTTTGCATATCCAAGATAAAAAAAATGAATAACGAATTCCCATTTGAGAAAATAAGTATTGAAAAATTTAAGGGAATAACAAGCAATATCTCGAAAATGGTTCACTCAATAAAAAAGTATATGACATAAATTGTGTATTTTAACGCGATCTACATTTTTTGTGTAGTAAAATTTTGTCTATCTCTTATGGTTTACCAGTTATGAAAAAGTAGTTCACAATGAAGAATACTTTTGGAGACATTCCCAGAAAATGCGAGATATACATTTCATTTGTCATGAAAATATCTTAAACATATGATATTTTAATCAAAATCGTTAGAGCCATTTTTGATAAGATTAAAATTTTCGAAAAATGTTCCATGTAAAGGGTAATCTGGGGTGGGGGGATTTTCTTGAAAACCTTCGTGTAGCATCTCTGGAAGATACTGAACGTAATTACCAAGTTTGGTGTTTATTCGACTGCTCGTTTCTGAGTTATGCTGTGCAGAGACACACACACACGGACATGTTTCCAAAAATGCTTTTTTTGGATTCAGGGATCTCAAAACACATATTTCCGTTGAAATCTCGGTATCGAAATTTTGGGTGGAATACAATACTTCCCCTACTTACTATACGCAGTAGAGAAAGTAAAAATTAACTAACTTTAAAAGTAATTCTTCGCATACAAGATTTGCTGCATGAAGATGTGTTCCCATATCTACGCTATTTGCAATTTGTAGACGTAAAGTTCTGGATGGTCAGGGAAACTCCACTCTTTTTTGCGGCCACATAAACAGTTCCATCTAATTTTCCCTTCTGATTTTTAAATATAGCTCAGGACATTTAGTGTACATGTTTCTAGGATCTGCTTTTTGCATATTTTTTTTCCTGCTGCACTCAACCCGAACGAGTCACACTTTTTCATGTTTATATATGACGTCAAGATTCTTTTTCTTATTCTTCTTTAGTATACCGTCTCTTGACCAGGGTAAATCACTAGATGAAGCTCTAATTGTTTTAAATACTTGCTGAGAATGTTTAACGCAAGCACTGCACATCACTAGTTCACCGTTTTCTTAATACGTAAACATTAATCATGGTCGATTTTTTTGCCAGGACATTAAAAAGTTATTTCCTGTCGCGCTGTCACTCTTTGATGATGTAGGTTCACCTTCGTCGTGGGTTAAAGCTTTATATCTATCTTTATTAAAAGACAAATACCCGACCTCCGAGATCGCTTCATCACTTCTAGGTATTTTACTTGTTTTCCTGCACATTTTCATTTGTCAAATCTTGTGATATCAGCGAACCTACTGATGGTATATTAGTGTTAACATGAAAGAACTGGGTATTGCGTTGGTTTTCAGTTTTTGCTGCTCTATTTCAGTAGATAGCCCGACAACAACCATTAACAATTTCTACTGCTGTTCAATGCGGAGTGCCGAGCGTATGATCTCAACCGCTAGTCTGTATAACCTTACCGAGCGAATTCAATATTTCCAATGGATTGTTGCTGATATTTTAAAAACGTAATTGATATTTGTAAAGTTCAGTGCGTTATTTTCAGTTATGTAATAAAAATTATTCTAGAAATGGAAATATTTTACTGTAGTGTAAGTTTTGCTGTTTGTCTAGTTATAATTAACCGGCCCCCGGGGTATTTTAGTGGGGAGAAATTCTTGGAATAAAATTATTGGTGGGGGAGAATCCTACCCACCCCCTCCCGGGATTTCGCACATTCTCATTCCATATGTATCTAATATTTATATGCCTAACAACCAAGAATAAGAAATGTCAAAATTAACAGGACTCTTATAAAATTACCGAAAGCTTTTATATGTTGGGCGAGTTCAATAGGTTGTGCGGATGTAAGCAGACTAATAACACTAGTCTGCATTTTCAAATTTTTTGTCAGATGATTTCTTAAAAGTAGGTGTTCTTGAATAAAGTTTTTATGCTGATTCCAGAAATATGTTCCATTTTTTTCTATCACGTCAGATTTTTACACAAAATAAGAAGTAATGTTTTAACAATTTTACTAATGACAATGAGCGTAGAAAAGTATTCAAATGCCATTTCATACAAGGTAAGTTTTTATTCAAGAAACATTTTAAGAATACTCTCAAGAACTCCCCTAATTTATTTCATTACTACATTTTAACAAATCAAGAAGCCAAAGTGTTTCATTTAATTTTTTTCAAATTTTCTCTTCTTTGACTTTCTTGCAGATCCTTGAAGATGATTGTCCCTCCTCAACATCCAACAGTAGTCGGCCATCATAGTTTCATTCTATCTCCCCTGGTACCTCCTCTCCATTTTCTTAATATCTTGGTGAAAACGTTCACCCTGCTCTTCACTATAATGCCCCAGATTTTCTGGAAAGTAGGCTATATGTGAATGCAGAAAATGCACCTTTACACTCATGTTACAACCCACCTGCTTGAAATTTTCCCACATTGTTTCGACAATGGCCTTGTAATTAGGATCTTTGTTATTGCCTAACAAGTTTTCAGTAACTGATCGGAAGGCGGTGCATGCTTCTATTTCTCTCTCATTCATTGTCTTCTCAAAATCTTCATCCTTCATCAATTTCTTTATTTGAGGACCAACAAAAATTCCAACCTTTAATTTGTCTTGTGTAATGAAGGGAAATTTCTTGGAAAGGTACTTGAAGCAGGGTCCATTCAGTGGTAGAGCCCTTACAAATTGCTTCATCAAGCCCAATTTTAAGTGTAGTGGCGGAAGCAATATCTTTTGTCTCCCTACAAGCGGTTCGTGCAGGATGTTTTTAGTTCTAGGCATCAAGTTTCTCCGCTGTAGCCATACTTTCACACTCCAATGTCTTTGCTTTGCCCGACTGTCCCATTCGCACAGAAAACAAGGCATTATTGTGAACCCAGCTTGTTGTCCTAATAGTATTCCAATAACTTTGAAATCGCCGCAGATACGCCATTTGTGTTCCTCGTATTGGATACTTGTTAAAAGTATCTTCATGTTTTCAACTGTCTCTTTCATTTGAACTGAATGTGCGACAGGAATGGACCCATACACATTCTCATTATGCAGTAACACGCCTTTCAGCCTCCTGTTTGCCATTTTACAGTAGAAGTTGATTGCAATGAGGATGTACTTGAAATTCTTATTGATTTTTGCAGGCGGTATCATCTCCACCAAGTCGATCTGTACTAGGTCGTGGAGACCCTTGCTAATAATCATTCGTCGCATGAAGTTTCTCCGGGCCTGGAGCTCGCTTGCTATACTTTGCTTCACTGCAGTCGTGCTATAATCCTGCAGCTTTTAGTTCTTGAATAATATCTTCAATTTCTTGAGTATGACTGCAATTGTCGGCGTCTCTGGATGCTACAAGTAGCCTCGGGCAATCCACCAAATCATTAGCATCGGTCCAGTAGATGTAGTCTTGCTTCGTATTAGGGGATGTTCTTTCCACTGCAGACCTAATCCCTTGTGTTTCGTTACTAGGGCCCTTATAACGCTTTTATACTTGTAGGAATTGCCCGACTTCAGGTGTCCGTGTCCACTGAAGTTTCTTCGATGAACATACATTGCTTTCAGTATTTTGCTGTATGTTTCAAGGTCATCTTCTTTGTAGGCATGCATTTCCGGTATTCTCTTGAAAATGAGCTCCTTCAATCCAGGTGTGGTTTCATACGTTTCGTCACCTATTCAGACTTTATTATTAACGAAATCAACGATCTTGTTCCCGATCATGTAGTTAACATCCTCATATCTTACTCCATACGATGCATCTGTATTATTTCTGTCCTTCTTTCGAACTTTATTAAGGTAGTTGTGGAGCTTCTCATCATTCTCGTCTTTCGGTGATTCCTCCTTGCGTGTAGTATTCTTTTTCTGTATTTCCAGTATATCTTGAAGCGGTTCTGTAACTGGCTGAAGAGCCTCACTCATCATTCTCTGGGTATCAAACTGCTGAACTTTAAGAGATCCTAACTTTTCTCTTATAGCCCTCTGTGCATGGCTACAGATGCTTTAAACCGTATGCTGTGGCTGTCCATCTTGAAATGACACTGAAATTAGAGTTTCGTATTAATATATACCTTATTATTTATATGTCTTCAGTTTATAGGAGATTTTTCAGCTCGATATATGACCATCCTTTGCACGGTTTGTAGGAGCAGTGAAGCTTAGTGTATCGCCATTTGCAACTGGTGCAGCCAGAGCTCTAACCGCCTTGTTATTTATTTCAGGTCTTACAGTTGGCGGTGTTGGCGACGTCATATAGCAGGAAATTAGTTCTCCGTTTACACATTATTTGTGGTATTCTAGGCCTGATGTTAATATATACCTCTGCGATTTCCCCCTGAAAGGCAACGCCTGCAATGTAATTATGTGCTCCCCTCTCATTTGGTCTACTAATTCATTTATGACTTTCATCTGTGTTTTAAGTGTATTGACATTATCCATTGTGGTTGTCAGATGCTTATCCATTGCTTTCTGTCGGTTCGCCATAGTTTCCATGTGTTTTCCCACTGTTTCTGTAACAGTGGTACTTATTGAACCAGGTGTGATATTTAAATCTTGCTGTATTTCATTTTGTTTTCTTCCCACGTCAACTTTAACAAACTTTTTTGTTGCTCCATCACTGTCATCGAACAGGGTCTCCTACTTCTATTAGTCTTCTTTTTTTAAATGAAACGTTACCGTATGAATCGAGCGGTGGTGTTCTTGTATTTATATATTCTAATGCATGTTTCTTATTCGGCATGTTATGATCTTCTTGAGGTGGTAGTAATATCTTCATTCTTATGGTGTCCAGGATAATGCTGTTTCCAGTATCGGGTTTAAGAGTATTTTTATTCAGATATTTCATTACAGCATCATGTTGTACATCTAGCGATTTCTTGATGTGCTCCCTAAGCGTAGTTTGAAGTTCGTCCATGGGCTGATTAGTCGTGTATTCGCTTTTCAGTAGAAGCCGTAAGCGCGTCCACGTAGCGCTTAGTGCCTGTCCTCCTCGATGCACAGCCTCTTGTTTCCTTTTCCATCTCTGGTTATGATGAACTGATGTTTTAACTGGTGCAGTCCTCTGTGACCCAAACCTAACAATACTCATGACGAACTAAGAATGAGCAAATTCTTTATCATCTACTTTAATATATACATCGAATCCGCACCTATATCGACCATCATTCATTGGAAATTAGGGAACTACTACCATAAAGGGTCTTCCTTTTGAAGAGCTCTCCCAAACTCCTGTGCACAAACCTTCAAATTCCGTATACGGTATGTCTGTGTTTACGTAATCTTCATATACATGCTTCAAGTTTAAATTATCCTGCCTGAAGAGTATGATCATGTTCGCATTATCTTGAATTAAATACTTTGGGACTTTGGCATAGCATTATGCTAGATATATAGAATCCACATTTAGATGCCTGCCCGTGCTGTAAACAGAGGCAATCTTGTCTTGCCTTTCTGTGATGACATCGTCAAATATAAAGATTGAATTTTCTTTAATTTCTGATGGATGCAAGACGCTCTCTCCGTCTTCATGAGTATTCACTCCTATACCCTCTGTTTTCAAGCAACTTAATGAGATATTGACACTTTGGTTGGTAGAGTGACTATGAATGAATGTGCACGTTTTCAAAACGTAGTTTATTCTCGTGAAGTATAATATTATGTAATACATTTGTTTTTCCAGCACTGAAGCCGCCTAGAATTAGCCTCTAACATTGCCAGGAAACAGCTTTCCGTAACGATCGCGTCTAAAGTCGCTTTCAAAGTCTAGCACCTGAATATGCAGCGAGCAATCTTGGTTCACAAGCTCCATCGTAGGAATTAAAATAAATAAATCATGCTTAATGTATATACGCTAATAACCTAAGCGATGATAGACAGGGTATAAAAGAACAATACACCAATAAGATCAATTAATATACCATGAGAGCTAAGGACGTTAAGATCGCAAGAGCTGCAAGAGGTTCCGGTTTAATTAACTCTCTCATTAACCGGATGCCATTTTGCCTGGATACAGATACTGCGGCCCTGGAACAAAGGTAGAAAAAGTATTAAAGAGAGGAAACCCAGGAATCAACACTTTAGACGAAGCGTGCAAACTTTACGACATTGCCTAGGCCTAGCTTAAGGACTGGATCGAGAAACACTGCAGACAAGATCTTGGCTGAAAAGGCGTGGAAAAGAGTGCAGTCACATGATTCTACATTAGGCGAAAAGTTAACATCGAGACGAGTAACAACAATTATGAAGGAAAAGGTGGCTTTTGATGTTGGATCCAAGAAGAAGGAACGGGGAGGATTTCTACCTCTCATACCAATTATTGCAGCTCTAAGTGTTGCTCAAATTGCTACAGCAGTAAATAAGAAAAGGTTGCAGATAAACAACTTGCCGAAATGATGACACATAACAGAGAAATTGAAGCAAGAGGGAAAGGCCTTCGAGTGAAGAAGAAGAGGGCGAGGAACACCAAAAAGGAAGAGGAGGCAGAGTAAGAAAGGGAATTCAAAAAAACTCTGACAAGGGAGTATACTTTTCCCGGAAAAAGCATTGAAAAGCAATGATCTTGACTTGTATGCACAACGTTTAAAGATTCCTCATTTTAGAGGTGTATATATGATCAATCAGCTACCTTAAAGACCTCGTTACACAGACAGAATTATCGTCAATCTCGATATTTCAGAGAATGGAGACACCCATTGGGTTGCTATAAAGGATGGCGACGTGTCATTTTATTTCGATGGCTTTGGAAACCTGAATCCTCTAAAAAAGATAGAAAGGTACTCAGTGGCGTTAAGGTGTCACATAACAGGTTTCAGAATTTCAGCTCGGTCATCTGCGGGCACTCGTGTTTGCAATTTCTATCAAAATGAATTACACTATCGCTGTCAGTGGCAACGAATCTGTTCTTACTACATACCTGAATCCCTCTTTCAGATAGATACAACGGACATTATGAGATTGCTCTATTGAAGTTTTAAAAAAAACCTATTCCATTCCCAATGTTGATCAGAGATATAATCAATTTCAATACACTCACAATGATGAAATTATGGTCATCGACATAACCTTTGGAACTTACGAGATTGCTGATATTAATGAATACATCAGAGATAAGCTAGGGGTGGATGAGAATGTCTTCTTTATTAGGCCTAATAATAATGCAATGAAGGCTGAAAGTAAATGTCCTTTCACCATTGATTTTTCCAATGATCGTTCTATAGGATCGCTCTTGCGCTTCAGGGACAATAAAGTTATTACAACTAATCAGCTGGCTCCGATTTCCTGGTGAATATATTTAAGATGAGGATTATACGAATCAAGTGCAGTATTGTAAAAGGTTCTTTCATCGACGGTAAAAGGCACTGGATCTATGCGTTTTTCCCATACTTTACGCCTGGATATCATATTTCTCAAGAACCATCAAATCCAATTTACCTACCGATCATAAACACCGACGTCTTAGAGCAAATTAGTCTTCGTGTAGTTGACCAGAAGGCAATATTATTGACTTTAGAAATGAAGATATAAGCTTATGGCTTCACATCCAACGCAGTGCCAATAGATTTTAGAAGAAGTCAGCGACGTCGAGGATATAATAATGGAGTGATTCGACGCCCGCATCATACTCTGCCTTTGACGCAATCGCATAATCGCCAGTTCCTCCAGGCATTGGGCTTCAGAATCCTATAACCATGGATTCAATGTTATCGAGACACCAAGATTCGACAAGATCACCAAAGAAGAGGAACATGTGTTTTTGCCATATAATACATCAGTGCTAGACGCTAATGACGAGATTAGAATTATTTGGTAAACTGAGGATTTATATACTTTACCTAATCGAAGTTATCCATACATCGAGGGAAGTATTACTAAACCTAATGGGGCAGCTACTACCGCAAAGCTTACCAATAACGCTATTGCATTCATGTTTGAGGATATTCTACTGGACATGAACGGCTCAACTATTGATCAAACCAGAAACCACGGGAACTTTGCGCAACTATGCTGCTCTCAACCCCATGGAATCTACTCGTCTGCTGAATGCTGGATGGTGCTACCCTGAAGAAGACATGGATATTATACAAGCAGCAAATGGAGCCTTCAATGCTATAGTACCGCTTTCGATGCTTCTGGGATTTGCTGACGACCACAAGGAGCTCATACTCAATAGCAAGTTTGAGTTGGTGCTGATTCGATCCAATGATTCTAAAAACTGCATTATAGCGCCTCAGGAGGAAGCAAATGCTAGTGTTTAACTTGCACGAATCGAGTGGAGAATGCATGTGATTCGAATTTCTGATGCTGAAAAGGCTGAAATCCTCAACATTATCAAGTCGGACAAGCCGCTGTGTCTCCCATTTAGAACCATGGATCTGCATACTCGGCGTGCTGTGCCGCAAACTAAATCATTCACCTGGAATGTTGCCACTACATCATAAATGGAGAAGCCGAAATTTTTCATTTTGGGTGCTGAGACTTCAAGATTGAGTAATGCATCTAAAGAGTGTTCCCTTTTTGATCATTCTAGCATAACTAATTTGACGCTTTATCTTAATAGTAAATGCTATCCCTACCACGACATGAACTTGAACTTTGGAAACTCTAGAGTTGCATCACTGTATGGCATTACTCCAAGTTTGCAAACTTTTATGAAAAAGAGAATTACCCTTTATTGAAGAGAAAAGTTTCGTAAATTTGCCCCCATATTTGTAATAGATTTCTCGCATCAACCCGAGGAATTTCTAAATGGAGTTGTCAACATCAGAATAGAAATTGAAGCTAGTGCAAATATCCCTGCACAGACATTGAATTGTTTGATAATTCATGAAAAAGTATTTACATACAAGGCTCCGACTCATGTGATGCAGCTTTTATGTAATCATTGTAATGTAAGGATTGCTTTTTCATTAGGAATGTAAAGATTTTTTAATGAATAAAACAAGTTGTAAAAGCGTACCTTCATTCTTTTATTATTTATATCATACAATTCCAGTACTTTCCTCCTCCATCTTCTCGTTCCTGCATATGGCGTTACACTTGCAACGGATAGGTTACCTAAATGGTAATGTATACAAGATTCAAGTCTTTTTAGGGTGCAAATTTCATCACTTTAAAATTATTTCACAATCATTTAAATCAGTGTTCACAATTCTTATTTTGTCCCTTCCATATAAGCAATATCATTATAAGAGAAAACAATATTTTCATAATATTCCACTCGCGGGCACCTCGATTGGAGGAATGCTTGCAATATAGGGAGACTCGCTCTCAGCCATGCATTGTCATGTATACAAAATTGTATTTTCCACTAAAGCACTGGAATGTCATTGAAGAAACCTATCTCAACCTTGTGGCTTTTTGAGATGTAGAGGTCACGGAGCGCGCTTCTTGCCGGCATGTTTCTTGGTGTCGATGTTGGTTATTCTATCCTTTAAGAGCGTCAGCCTCCTTTGCAGATCGGCAAAACTGTTCCTCTTCCCCTTATTGCAGCGTCTGAAACATTGCCCAATACAAGTCTTAAAAACATTATTTTTCTGGAAGTGTAGGTAGCCTGAAAAGAATTGCATTTTGTTACGTTACAGGGAAATGAAACAACGATTTTTTCTAGATATGAAAATACTCGCATCAATGTTTTCCTGAGTTCTGCCTGCTTGCTGGAGAAGCGTCTGGGATCGTCGGTATTAGATCCCCGACCGCCTGGGAATTTGTCTCCTTCTGGTCCTCATTTATGTGATTAACACACTGCAATACAAAGGGGGTATTCCACTATATCTTCTAATTCTTTATCACCCAATTCTATCTCGTTTTTAGGTACAGGCGTCTTCTTTTGAATTCTGCAAAGACATAATAATTCCCAGTGTTAGTTACGTGTAGATACCCCAGTACTATAGTACTACGTATCGAAATAGTCATACATGATGGTATCGCCTTCGCAAGTAATTTTTTACGATAATGATCTCTGAGGTTACTTATATGACAATACCAATGTAAATTGTGTTACATATTTTAAAACTGCTACTTTAAATTTCTCTGCTTGAACATGAATACCCTGTAGTTCTCATTGCACGTGAGGTATGGCGTCATCTGATCGTGTACCTCAGGCTTGGCGTATAGGACAGCGTGAGTATATCCATTGCAGTACTCTGCCACAGAGAGGCATGGCTTGAAACGATGCTGTACATCACACCATCACTTTCGGAATCGGCATAAGTGAAAAGAAGAAATACACATCAATGAGGCATGTTATTTTCACTCTTTTCTGGGAACAATAGCCCACTTTTTAGAAAATATCATTCAAGAAAAAATCTGTACTTACATCATTTTATGTAGACAGGACAGTTTTCCGTGCATATACCACGAGAATATGTCTGGTCATGATAGGAAGGAGTGCGTGATGTCATTGCACCACTCTTTGTGATATTACGCATAATGATATGACACTTCTCACTCACTCAAAAAATTGTCCATCGTATTGTCGTCCCAATTACACCTCTAATAATATTCACGGCAGGGCGAGAATGGGTTCCTTATACAGGGTGAATCACCTAAACCTTGCACCGCAAATATTTTGGAAATGGAAAGTGCTATTGATGTGCAGTGTTCACAGCATTGATTGGTAGTCAGGGTCTCGTACATTTAGCCTATAAACAGATTTTAATAATACTGAAAAAGTGTAATTTTTGTGCAGACATACAATGCTTTAAATGGAACAATGCTTAGTTACATCAAAAGAATAAAGTTAGGGTAAATTAGAATGTCAGTGGCGTTTGTTGCAAGATTCTAGTGCAAGTGGTTTACGAGAAATATTACTTCGAAACTTTTACGCACCCACACTTGTACAACCTGTGTTAGCACAAACTAAAGAAAAACAAAAGGGTATTGCAGTACTTCTGTGGATTCTTACAAGTAAAGAGAGAATAGTCCTTCAAAGGATGTGTTCAAATGGCCACCGGCACCTTCAATACACGTTTCTAGTCTGCTATGGAAATACTGCTGCACACGTTCTAGCATTTCAGTGGAAATTTCAGAGCAGGCAGCAGTAATACGTCGTTTCATATCGTCTGGTATAGTTGGTACAACCTTGTAGACAATGTCTTTCAGCCTTCCCCACAGCAAAACGTCTAAACGGGTCAGATCCGCTGAACGGGACGGCCAAGGTACAGGTCCTCTTCGTCCAGTCCAACGATTCGAAAACAATCCGTTAAGACAAGCTGCAGTACTTCGTGCACTATGGGCTGGACAGCCATCATGTTGGTACCACAGGTTCCTCATAGTCTGCAAAGGAACGTCTTTTAGCATCTGTGGCAGATGGTCTGTAGGAGGCTGCGATACTTGTGCGAGTTCATTGTTCGTTCTATGAACAAAGGGCCTATGAGCTGATGGTTCACTATTTCACACCACACGTTTAAACTCCATGTACGCTGACGTTACACCTGATGAAGCCATCGGGGATTGTCAACAGACCAATAGTGCATGGTTCTGCGGTTTACTTGGCCATGATTAGTAAATGTTGCCTCATCACTAAACAAGATACATGATGAATCTGGAGTATCATGTCTTAGTGCCCATTTCAAAAGTTAACACGATTCTCAAAATTCTTTCCATACAGAGAGAGAGATGTGATAAGGATGGAACCTATGTCCGTGGAGAATGCGCAGTACACTTGCCTGAGTTACGCCACTTCCACGTGCGATTTTGCGGGAGCTAATTTGCGGATCTACTGCAACGGCAGCCAAAACATTAATTTCTGCCTCTTCTCCAGTCACTTGTTAGTTTCTGTTACGTTCTCTAGGTGTTACAGTACCACTTTCACGTAGTTGGTTGAAGAGGTTGATAAATAATTTCCGAGACGTTTGATGTCTATTGGGATACGTTTCCGCATCCACCGTACAGGAACGAACTGCATTCTTCCTACACTGCCCATACACCATGAGCATGTCGGCTTTTTCTGCATTAGTGAATCCCATCTTCCACTCACGACTTACTGCTTGAACTGTCACAAACTAATTGACCAGAAAGTCGCAATGCAGTCACTGAACAGAAAGCACAATGCAAGCAAACATACCATCGTACCTAGCAAATAAGCGGGTTGAATGGACAACCAATTATCGGGGTGGAAACTTTTTCAAAATACGATTTCTCGGAAACCACTTGCACTAGAATCTTGCAACAAACGCCACTGACATAATTTACCCTATCTTTATTCTGTTGATGTAACTAGGCATTGTTGCATTTAAAAATTGTATGTTTGTTAAAAATACGCTTTCTCAATATTATTAAAATCTACTTATAGGCTAAATGTACGACCCTTTGACTACTAATCAATTCCGAGAAAACGGCACATCAATAGCACTTTCCGTTTCGAAATATTTGCGTCGCAAGTTTTAGGCGATTCATCCTGTATACGCAAGATAGAAAACCGGTTCTTATGTCATATATAATGTCATGCAGCGAGGGTCAGCGGGGGAACGCTCTGCAGGGTGGTGGTCGCGTGTGTTTTTCCCCTATGCAAGAGAATCGAGAAGAGCTTGGAGGGAGGTGATGCAGTCAGTTAGGGAAATATGTAGGGGATGTTAACTTCTATTTTAGAGCGGAATACACGGAAAGTTTTGATATCGCTGTTTGGAAGATTCGCTGGGTTCAAAGTAGAGAATGGAATGTAGAGGGGGAAGGTGATGCAGGTGTGTGTTTGTTTGAAGGAGACGATAGGTATAAAGCTGAGAATGGAATATTGAGGGGGAGGGATTGATGCAGCTGTGTGTGTTTTCTATCGCTCTGGTCTTCGGGTACTGTGGAATGCAAGGGGTAGGTGAAGGAGAACCGCGCCTGCCTTTTTGTCGGCAATGAAAACAAAGAAAAGACACGCCAGCCATAATAGCGATCAGGGTGGTCCGTATTGCACAACTGCATGTTACGTGTCATTCCCTTTGTCCCGCAAAACAATACAAAACATTTTGACCCCCAGGTAATCTCTGGTAATTGTGGTGGTACAGGGTAAACAAAGGAAGAGTGGAATGCAAGGTAGGGGGAAATAGAACCATGTGTGTCCTTGTTACGCGAGAATAGCACAGGTGCATGTTATCTGTCATTCCCTTTGTCCCACAAAACAATACAAAAAATGTATGCTCCCAGGTAGTCTCTGGAATGCAGACGGCCGGTGGTCTGGGTAAACAATAGGAGTCAGTGGAATGAGGTATTCATATCCAAGTCGTCTAGAAAGCACCTAATCCTATTTTAAATGGCATCAATCATCCAAGACTCCTGTAAGCCAAAAAATGCCCCCACCTCCAATATAACAAAACATACTTGTCGCCTAAGTATACACCATTCAAGAGACAACAAAGCATAATTTATTACACCCTTTGTTCCCATTGACAGGAAGTCGGAGACCTTATAACACAGGTGTATGTTACATGTCCACGTTTTTTTCCACTAAACAATACATTTATTACCGCCATTGTCCCATTGACAGGGAGCACGGTCGAATGAGTGTTTATGCGCATTCTATGCTAATTT
Organism: Deroplatys truncata; assembly: GCA_030765065.1. NCBI lineage: Eukaryota > Metazoa > Arthropoda > Insecta > Mantodea > Mantidae > Deroplatys > Deroplatys truncata. The sequence continues at coordinate 11,373,996 of CM060982.1, forward strand.
TTTTCACTCGTCCTGGATCGAACCGATGCTTGTGAGCTAGAACGCACAAATGAGAACTACTTCTGCAATTACGCATTCGTTCTACAGTTCTACACAACTGGCACGATTCTGGGTGAAAAATTGAAGTTTCTGTGATGTTTTATAAGAGACCACGGAATGACTGTTTCCTCCTTGGAAAGCATATGTAACTTTGTTTCATCACTGTTTTTAATTTAAGAGAGCAGTAATCTTACAAGTGTTTGGTTCTGAAACACGTATAGTTTTAATTTGTTGTATAATATTAAAATATTGTCAAGTATTAATCTCTCAAGTCTTATTTTGAAGTGATTGGGGCCAGGAGATTGTTTTCTACTTAGAAAGAGAAAGTTCACGAGAACAGAACAGGAACAATGCAGTGAACATTCCCACTAGTGCTGCTACTACCAATAATGAAGTCACGTTTGTAGTGTGCTTATTTTATAGCAGTTCATCTAATGTATATGATGAACACCGATACCGTTTGACTTATGATTATGTGGAGCTACTTGGAAGAACATTTCGCATCGACAGTGCGTACAGACAGCCCACAGTAAAGGATCTCATATTAGGAGCCACATTTTAGAAAATTGCATTTTATAGTATTTATAACTGAACTATATCAAATGGTAGTAAATCACTAATTGTAAACAGTCGTGCGTTCTGCGCCATGGCGTAGTGCTCCCGTTCTCTGCCATGGAATGCGCTTGGATTCAAGCCCACTAATGACATTGCGGAATTTTCGTGAGGAATACGAGCTACGATAGATAACACTCTGCAGGTCACGAAAATGAACATTCCGGCTGTGGAAGCATGATGCTGACCAAATCATTTATCGATTGAATGATCGTCTACCTATGCCGAGCGTGAGGTTTGTCGGTCATGGCGTGCTAGGGCCAATTCTTAAGCAAACCTGTGTTTTGATTTGTACTCTTGTTTCGTACTTATTTGTGTTCAAATAAAGCATTTTTGCCTTTTATTCTGCCATGCCCGTACCTTAAACTCCTTACATATCAAACAAAATCCTTAAACTTGTTTTTAAGAGAACACAAAAAATAACGCGCAAAAGGGGAGAGGTACTTTGAGTAAGCTTGAAGTAAATAATAAATCCAATGCTTACATGATTTGGCTTTGGGAGGCAGGACTACACTGAAAATACGTAAATAAATTGGGGGCAAAAGTATTAGTTGTTCATTTTGCTTTTTTTTTTTCTCCAGAAGAGGGCGGAGGATTTTGTGAAATAGGAATATCGAAATATTGGGTCGAATGAAGGACTGAAATTGTACCCAGAAGTTCATAAAGGTAATTGCTAAGTATAAATAACTGATTTACTTGATCACTATAACAAGCTAGATGAGGAGGGACCAGCAGTACAGGACTGCGCTCGGAAGTTGTTGCCGAGCTGGTTGAAGAGGTGGCTCGTCTTCGGACACAGCCATATATGTAGAGAATACTGGAAACACCACAACCTGCCCTAAAAGGAAATGGCTAATTTTACATAGAAGGCATTCAGTGGCAGTGACTGGGTTCGAGTCTCGAAGCCTTTTATAGCACGACGTAACCGGGAGTTGTAGCTGAGCTCGAGGCATTTGTATCGAGGTCAGAGACGGAATTTCCTTCATTGCATAAGACCAACTGCTGCTAGTTTGATAGGGTGCTACAGGCACACAAATTATACGTGGTCATGTGGGGAACAATCAAGGTGCAGGGACTTCTGTCCCCAAAGATTTATGAAGATGTGGGCATTCTGGCAACTCTCTTAGTGCTCCCAAAGTGTGGAAAATTCGGAGCCTTTAGCTAATTGTATCAACTTTCACATTTGTGATTCTTTGTACATTGCATTTCTATACCATTCATTTTTGTTTTGTTTTTTTCGATGTTCTTTCTTGCTTATCAGCAAGCAGCTTTTGACACCCAACCAAAACAAATAGGTAAATGTACAAGCAGCGTTAAATTTTATTTGCTTTCGCTTTGTTGTGGAAATAATGCGGTAACATGGTTAAAACGTGTATTTCAGAAAATATAATACAAATCATAAAATTTAGAACGCTCTCCAAATAAACCACCTCTAATAAATAAATAAATAAATAAATAATGCTATTCTCAAAATCTGTTCGATGAATTTTGAAGAAATTCACTGGAAAGGGGTTTTGGAGGACAACAAATATCGATTAAGATAGGTTTCACCTCCGGAAAAATTCGTTTTTATAAGCTTTTTAAAATTACATGAAAACTAAAACAATTGTTCATGAAAACTCAAAGCCGGCAAAAGCAGTCAGTTGCGGCCAAACGTATTTCATACGAAGCAATTTTATACCATTAAACTATTTAACTTCGTGTCGTTGTTAGTTATCTGTTGTAGAATATACAATTTAAGCAGATTCAAGGAAGCCATTGCCTGAATTAAGTTTTAATATTGTCTGTAAAAGTATCTTTTATCATTGAGAATCAGGGGTAAGTTGTAATATCCTTGTATTGATTGACATTCTGTGTAACACTTAAAGTTGGTTTTAGTACATGGATTTCATGCGCGCATATTAACTTGTTTTATCAAATATAGCCCTGGATGCTATAGGTGCCAAATGGACGGAACAAACAATAAATGAAAATATTCATGGCAGTACCTATGTCGTAACATGCGATTATTAATAACGTTATATACGAGACAGGATGGACCATTTAAGTTGAGACTGTACAATATCTCCAAAACTAAGCGCTGTAGAAGTATATGTCTTGAATAAGAGTTGCTTGATATTATGGGGGAAAGTAAATGCTATTAGTCGTGCTTTATTTGGAGGACGTTGTGATGGTCGTTTTAGCTACACTTGAATTTTTTTAAATGGGAACCTACCTTTTTTATGTTGTTTTCTCACTCATAAAAAAACTAAACAACATTTCTATAAATCACCTTGCAATTGTTCAACGTAAATAACAACGAAAATTCTGAATGGCCGTGTACAAAGAACACAATGGTTAGACCGTTCATGGGTTACGTTGATTCCATAGGTTTAATACCTTTTTGTAATTCGGAACCAAAATCTTTTATTTTGTTTTTTTATTCCTCATCACAAAATTTTTTCACATCATTTTCTAATGAGAGAACAACATACAGAATGTAAGTTCCCAATTAAAAAAATTAAAGGACCATCATAACGTCCCCTAAACAAAACACGATAATGGCATTTACTTTCTCCCATAATATCAAGCAACTTTTATTAAGAATATTTCTTTTTACAACGCTTAGTTTTGGAGATTTGTATATTCTCAACTTAATTGGTTCAACCTGTATAAAAATTCATTCTTTCTGCCGACTCTTGGAAACAACGACTTGCAAGGACAATTTCTGATAATATTAATTCAGATGTAGGAATTTAATTGTTAAAATTGTCAATTTGTGTAATGTTACATTATTATGACAGTGTAAACGTAATTTTAAGGAATTCGACTAGTCGGTTTTCTTTTGTACTGCAAGAGAAACGTTAATGCATTAAATCGATCTTCTTACTTCCGGAACGTGTTCAATCAATTTTAATATAAGGTTCTGTTGTAACTGATTTATTAAATTCCACTTAAATTCTGTACTCAGACGTTAGTCATACATATATTACTTATCAAGCAAAGTTCGGGCGTCCAAGCACTTGTAATTGAATTATGGTTCTTTTTAGTGATGAAAAATGTAAATGTAATGCTTTAGCAATATTTCCTGCTATTCTCAATTTATGAATAAAACTTGTTCACTCTGTGATCTTTATGGTCTGTAGCAGTATACTGATAAGTCGAATTCGTGGTGCGTAGGTTCAAAGTGGACCTTATTTTTGTGCCAAGTAAAGCACTCTCATGTAACCAAGCATGTTCCTCAAGGTGGAGGGGCAAAGACCAACCGAAATCACGTTTGCAAACCAAGCATACTTGCTGTCTGTGAAAGGGCTTTTACTGCCTTCTTTACAAATATGAAATAGTCAGTAAATGTAACAAAAAGGTCAGAAAATATGTCTGGTCTCACTGTTTTGAAGGTGCGAATTTTTTCAATTACAATAAAAAAATCAAAAGTCAGCTCATTCCTATAGCGTGCTACCTAAAGGCATACCGTTTTAGGGGGTTTCCACATTAAATACCTTGAATTTTGTACCAGTTTGAGCCAAAACTGAAAATAGACTGACAGATTTTGTTCGAACACGTCAACCCTATTGGTGTAGCGGTTCCTTGTGTGTACAGACAAGAGAGCGAAAGTGTTACGAAGTACTAAACGCACTTAAAGTTGTTGGCTTGCAGATCACAAATCCAAAGCCGACAAAACTTGGTGAAGCGCATTTTCTTACAACAAATTTATGTTCTTGGTTTTCCATAAATGTTTTGCATTCAAGCAGACTTCAGAATCAATGATATAGCCGATTTACCGAGGAATTAAAAGCAGCTCTTTCATTGGCCCAAACACATGACCGGGGGATCTTAAAATACCTATCCATCCTTCATTTTAAGTTTCTGCCTATTTTGAGGATTCATGGAACAGTTATAAACATACCCAATATCTAGTTACCCTGTTGAAACCCCGTGCTATGCACATTGCATACCGAATCTTGCAATCTGGACTGATCTGTGCACTGTCCTCACAAGCAGGGTAGTACACTCTCTCTCTCTCTCTCTCTCTCTCTCTCTCTCTCTCTCTCAAGTGTATTATCTGGGGACCCGTAACTCGTGCAGCTGTTTCATGTACTTTGTTCACCCTTTCGATGGAAGTCTGGGAGAGGAGAAAGGGGTGTCAGAGACATCTAAGCGCAGTTCCGGTATTGTCCGCTTTGGTGCAAAGGGCAGCGCTATGGCTTGGCAATGCAGATGTTCAATTCCTGGGATAATATTATATCCTTTTTCGGCTAAATAAGCTGCCTCCGTGCCTTTTAGAAGTATATATTTGCTCGTTTTACGTGCTTTTTGGCATATCAATGTATTATTATTATTATTATTATTATTATTATTATTATTTATTGTTGTATACAAAAATCAAATGGATATTCTATTTAGTGGATGTTTCTGTTAATGATGATAATATATGTAATAATAATAATAATAATAATAATAATAATAATTAATGCCCCTTTTTATGAAAAACGCAACCTGACTTCCATTGAAGTTATTTGGCTGATATTGGGCCTGACAGGCACAATACCAAGCTGCTTTGTAGAGTTCTGCAAACGTTTCAAGCAGAATACTGATTCCATCTACACCTAGCAATTGCTGCTGTCAGAGGTTGAATTGTCATTTTCAACTATTTTTATACATTTTTATAATAATTATAGCTGTAATGTTTGTATTGATTTTACTTCAATTTTTATTATCATGATTTGCTTTATTTGTACTACTTATCAAGACTGATTACAATGCTTTCTCATTTACACTGTGTGTTAGACTTATACACAATTTATTTATTATGCTTTGTCACGTTTGACAGTCCCTTCTCGGAAAAGTGGAAAGAATTTATTGGGTGTGGACAAGGGTTAGAGGTAGAATCAGATGCATTATATTCGATTGTGCTGGCAACAGGCGACCACGAAACTTCAGTGAAGCGTCGACATGGAAAGTCGAAAATCTGTGGTTCGAATCTCGTCATTGATCTTGAATGTTTTCCATAATAGTATAATAAAGATATTATCATTACCATTACCATAATGGGAATTAAATAAAAATGAAACTCCTACTGTTTATTTATAGCGTGCAACGTTCCTTTTAACTACACTAGCTTATAGAGACGTTAAACTGTATCAAATACAAAGATTATCGTGGATATTATTTAATAGCACCAGTAGCACAAAAATAAAATTGTATATATTTATAGAAATTATACATTTTTCTTAACACAAGTCCACCAAATGTGAAATACTATAACAATGTGTTTATAATAAATGCAATAATAATAATAATAATAATAATAATAATAATAATAATAATAATGCAAAACATTTTTGGGTGATCGTTTCTTATTTCTTTAATAGGAAGACCACCAGCCTCAATTGTCAATGGCCTCGTTTAGCATTGAGGAAACTAAAGTCTCCTCATACACTTCCCAGATATGTTCTCTCAGTGCGCGTTCTACTTTGTTCCCAATCCTGAACCATTAATGCCCAGACGTTCTCAATTGGATTAAGGTCCGGAGACGTCACAGGCCATTGCAAACCGAAATGTCTGGGTGGGAAGCCAGGCCTCTGTGGTCCGGGATGTGTGTATACTGTTGTTGTCGTACATGAAATGTATCGCTCTTCCACCGTTGGGAGCATGCATTTTCCCAGGACTGCAGGTGTCCATGTTAGATAAGACTTCAACAAGCTTCCCTACTCCACCGGCGCTCATCCAGCCCATCGACTAAACTGGTCCTGCCACTCCGTGCAGTGGCAGAAACGTGTTTAAAGTCGACGCGAGTGTTCGGGTCGCCACAAAGACAACCTCCCCATCCGCGTCTGACGAAAACATTCTTTCGTTAGACCACATTATCATCTCCCAAGTGTTGACTTGCTGGTAGATGCTGGAGGCAGAAGGGCTTTCCTGCGTTCTTGCTTAAGGACACCCTTGTTCACAGCCCTGCGATATCGGATGCCAGCAGCATGGAGTTGTCGACGGACTGTCTCAGTACCCAATGGAAGGAAAGGATTCTCATTGCGGACTTCTAGAACAGCTCTGTCCACCTCTACCTGGTCTTCTTTGGCATTTCTTGTATTTGCTTAGTCTTAAGGCCCTCTCCTCCTGAAACCTCTTCACCCGTAACCACACAGTCTCTTCTGCATGTCCAACTGCTTGGCATATGGTGCGGCAACATTCGTACAATGCTGCCCCTGGATACCTCACAATATGTGTATGGAGTTTTGGTAGAGTGTGGGCTTCCAGTACTGTCTGCGTATGTCGCTTAACATGCCCTGTTCCTCATTTGGTGATTGTTAGATCGAAAGCCAATACGAAATGATGATAATGCAACATGATAGCATGGTCCGCAGATTTCACGCTACTAGTTTAAAATAAACCGTAAGACATTTAGAACAACACGTGCCCTTTAAGTATGCTTATTTCATATTCTCCGAAAAGTAAGGTAGAATTAAAGCCAAGCATAAATCCTTTCTGGGTAAAAGAAAGAGTAAAGCATGTTGTTTACTTAATTTGACTGAGGTGAGAACAAGCACTATAGCGCGTAATTTGGTGCTATTGCTTCTAAACCCTTACTGCACAAGAAGTAAAGTATCCCAAGCATTCGATTCATGGATCACCGGTCTTCCTTGTAGATGGATTTAGTTTTGGAAAGGAGACATTCGGATGTTTATAGCGCTCTTATGAATTTTGAACACCTAAGACAGCCTAAAAGCAAGTCTTCCGAGCGTCAAATGTATTAATGTGAAAGTCCAGAGCTCGAAACCTCGGTAGCTCTGTGATAGAGCGCCGGCTTCTAAAACTGAGATAAGGAGGTTCTAATACGATAGATTTTCCGTTTTTGTTTCTTTCTTCCCGGATTCTACCTAAATGGAGAAGCTTATCTTAGATATTCAGTGTTTTACAGTATTCGAAAAGTATACGGTAGAATTGCTTACTTAACCGAAGCCCTCTCTTTTTAAAGGCATTAATCAAACATAGTTGCTGATTATAAAAAATGTAAGCAAAATATTACTTTTATATCTGTCACGCAATTCATATTATTTCCACTGATACAAGCTTAGAAAGTAAAAAATGCTGTTGTTAACCTGATAGAGTGCTATTAAACTACTTCCATTACTACTGTCATCACTCTCATAAGTTTTGTTGCTAACATTTGCTTAGCAAGACCGAAAAGACAATATGACCTTTATGTAATTTGATTTTAGGGTATTTAAAGATAATTTAGTTTAGCAATAGCTAAAATAGGCATCTTAGCAGAAATTATGACTCTTAATTAAATTAGGAAACGTATCGTCTGATATATTTCAATTATAAAAACAAATAAATGATTATTTATAGAAAAACATAGTTTCTTAAATTAAGTTTTTAACGGTGTAGACTACTATCCTATAGAGTAGTGGCGTTAAAATAGCAATGCAAAGCATTGAAATAAGAAACCATTCGGTCGCCTGCTGCTTTGTTAGATAACGCCCTGACCCCGCACAAGCATTTGGCTCCGCCATCCACTGGTAGGGATGAACAAAAACGCGTACGCCACTTATTCTTTCGAATGGTGGCCCCAGATTCTTGTATGAGGGACTGTACCTTTAATTTAACCCGATACCTTGTCCCTACTGCTAAATTGTAGACGTAGTATGTACTGCGTTTAGTGAATCGCAGCGATACACTCACAAACACTGGACACAAAGGTATATTTTCCGGGAGATAAAAATATGGAACCCCGACTTTATTTAATATTAACACACAATGACGAGATAATTTAAATATAAGATGTTGATTTCTTATAATTGGTTTTTGATATTTTATAATTGCACTGAGTTGCAATACATTTGTTTACTCCTTCATTTTTGACATCAGTAAATGCAAAAGTGAAGTACATATATCTTATTTGTTCATTCAATCCAAAAATTTAATTATGCTGTAAATGTTATTTATAATGCTTATTCTCTCTTGAAATCAGTCTAAACATCTAATAAGAATTGTTGCGTATTTATAGTTATTTATTTTTACTTTATAAGTTGACAAAAGTGTAATTGAATATTATCTACGTTGAATAAGCAATGCTAATAGTATATTAAATGTAATAATCTATAACCGTTTCTATTACTTAGAAGGAATACATTTAGTTGGAAGGGTCATTGTCGGGCCTCAGTTTCCTTTATATTATCGATGATCTGTACAGCTGTCCCACAGCAGCTGGTAGAGGAGTCTTAAGATTCTTCGCCCGAAGACCGAGCATTTAGTAGACGAAAATGGATGTTTTAATCATAAATGGCATGAAATAATCTAGACTTTTTTTAGGTAATTGAGGGTGATTAATAATAAATAGTGTATCTCAGTGACCTCCGTCGCAGGATGCCTATAGCTGTTTTTGCTAATAACAGTCTCTATTCTCATTAAAATATATTTTATGACCTTCATAATTTATATGGTACTGCAACTATAATTTCATCCAGTTTTATTCCTAAGGGATTTGATGCATTGCACAACGAATGGGTGCATCACCATACTTTGACTGCCAGGAAGCCTCACCACTATTCTAAACAGCTCTGTCTCAATTCAATGGGATCTTGTACATCAAATGTATCGAGAGTTAATGTTTAAGTAGACACCTTTATTTTTGTAGTTTTTCTACAGTAAATGGAGTACATGTGTATTTTTACCTTCTCTACTACGTATATACAATAAGTAGAGGAGGTATCTATATTTCATTGGAATGGCATATTCTGAGGTCCCCTGAACCCAAAGGAAGCATTTTAGAGAAAAGGTCCGCGTGTGCATGTGTGAAGAATCGATTGAATAATAAACCCTTATTTATGTTTAGCATCTTCCACGGATGCGGTATAAAGGTTTTAAAGAAAATCTTCCACCCCAAACTACCCTTTACATGAAACACTTTTCGAAAATATTGATTTCCTCAAGAACTATAATTTTGATTTAAGTGCCACATGTTTAAATATATTTTCATGACAAATGAAATGTATATCTTCAGTTTTCAATATCCTCTGAAGACCTCTTCACTTTGAATGGATTTTGCGTAATTGGTAAACCGTAAGAGATAGACGAAGTCTTAATAGACAACAAATGTAGATCTCGTTAAAGCAAAATTTATATAAAAACCTTTTTTTTTAGTTAATTAATTCCGATATTTCATTTGTTATCCTTTGTAATGTTCAAATACAGTTTTTAAAGAGGAAAATCGCTGTTCGTTACTTTCTCTTGGCCATGCAAAGAGAACGGAAATTGAAAGCCATCACATAGCGACCAGTGCTTAAAACGCGGTGCATTCCCTTAATCACGCTGCATGTACGAGGGTATATGCAAGAAGACAATTTCTATAAATGTTTATTTCCATTAACATGAAGTAGACAAAAGAATAAGTATTTGTAAGAATAGTATGTTGAAAAATTGGTAGAGGAAGTGACGTAAATGTAACACATCAGATTTTAAACAAAATGAAGCGGCATATGAAACCATGTATATGGGAGGGAGGTTCTCCAAAATATACGTATTACACCCTACACTCACTGGTCCTTTGGGCTGCAGACTGCTTAGAGGTACATATCTCAACATATTATGCCTATCATGTTGGTAAACGGTTTTTATAATGCAGCTTGTTTGGCATTTACATGAATTATTTGTGATTTATATCATATTGCCTTTCTTCTCCCCCTATGGAAATTGATGGCATGGGAGTGTTCACGTAACAGAGGTCACATGGACTTTCGTGGCACACGAAGGTTATTAGAGCACAGTTTACTCGAATTGCGCGATCCTAACCTCCATTATTCATTTTAAGGAAACCTGTTAAAGTAATTGCATTTTAAGGATTAGGGCAAGAGCCGGGGAAGATTGAGGTATTTAATGATTTTACACTTTCTGGTTTCCTTCTGTTAATAAATCACAGAAGGTGCTTCTTTAAAACGCAATTTACGTTTATAACTTTGGCAGCACACACTCTTCTACCGATGCATACTGTTAAGTGTTATACTTTTATATGTGAACAGTATGAAAATTAAGATAATTTGCGCAAGAATAAGGATGCGAACGCACTGAGGTTCTCTGGTAAAATGGCAGTTTGAAATAAGAAATATTAATTGCTGTGTAAGGTAGATACGCGAATGCAGTTGACAATACAGTCTTAGTTGGACGGTGCTATGATAATAATAGAGCATTCTGAGGTTGACGAGTCCTCTGGGAGTTGAACGTGGAACGTTCTGAGTGTGTAGAGGCGGTTGGTGTTGCCAAGGAATGTGAGCAAAACCCTTTAAAGAAATAAAGAGCGTTTCACAAGTTGTCAACAATTACAGTAAGCATTCTTGCGGCTTCCCCCAGGAGCCTACTACGGTAGGTACGGGATTGGTGCTTCCGGGGTCCCGAGCCACACTCTAGATTGGGTTCCTCGAAGAGGTGAGAAGACTTACGCCAAACCCCCAATAAATTATGGTCCACAAGTGCGTTTGACCAGTTTCGGTTACCTCCCTGAACACAGTTTGACGGATACCGTTGCGCGGAACGGAGGGATTCGCAAGGAATAACTGGGTAACGCGTAACTCTTAGCCCCTGAGTATCATGTAGGACTGTGTTCGTATCCACTGATAAAGGTCAGTCCCGGGGAGGGACATTATATGAGCTGTTACACTCCTGAAGGCGATTGGTTCCCTCTGTCTGTAAATTGGGAGATGAGACCCTAAGGTGAGCAAGTTCCATGCCAGGACTCTCACCTAAGCTGGGGTGACGCCCAGGATGTGAGGATGCCATCGGAGACATTTGTAATGGTGGAAGATATAAGGGCTATGGATATAAAAAAATCCAAAAACACTAAAGTTAATGGAAAAGAAGTAATGAGTCTGGTAGTCCTGGCTACTAGGTTATTAATAGAATAGAGGAAGGGAAACTACATCGTTGAACTATCTTGAAAGCAAACTTGTTAGCAAGCTATCTAATTCGAGTCGAGATGCACAAGACCTTGAATGCCTCGCGCTGTGTTGTAAACATGTTCCCAATTTACAGAGGAAAGGGCGATCCAAGATATCTGAGTTAGGGAGGTTTCCTTCTCAGCAGCCCGGAAACGCCTGCGTATCCGCCAACTCTCTGTCCCGAAGTCTGGTACCTATAGCTCAGTTGTAGCTAAACCGATACCGAGTTGGGAAATCACAATCCAAACCAGATGTATTAAGGGGGCGACAATTTTAGAAAAGATTCTCGTAGCCAGATCACTTCCAAGCTCTATGAAATCAACATCTACCTCTGCCAAGTCTGTTACTGACAAGATCCCTTCAGTAAAGCCACCATCAAGTTCATCGAGCTCAAATAATAAGACTGGCAAGCTTGTACCTTCTAATTCACCGCAAATCAAGTTCAAGACCAGCTATAACAGAAGCGACTTACTAAAAAATGGTAAGCCTTTACCCTTCACGTCCAATATAGAATGGGACGCTAAGGACCACAGCAGTTAAATACCATGCATAAATAAAACTCAATTCAATTTAATTTCTTTACCCAGAGCATCAAAAGGCAAGAAAAGTCCACGAACATTTCCAGGAGATCCCGTTCTGAGGAATCTTCTGGCAAAAACTCGGATTGGCGATCTACATTTTCGCCGATCTCCACTTCCAATCGGTTCGAGTCATGATCAATGGACGGTTGGTATGCTAGTTGGAAACTCACAACCTGCTGACCAACGCGCAGTGCCGTTCTACATTGGACCACCTGTTATTATCGACACATCGTGAACGGATTCATGACGAATTGTCAAACCATTGCAATACTTTTTACCTTGAGAATGTACGATACGTGTTATGATACGTGTTGGCGAGCAGGGATACTACGTTCCCTACACACCTGTAGCTTACGTGGACGCTTACGACTGTTCCCTCAGGAGTTTATGAATGACCGTGTTTTCCGAGTAAGGGTCGGCTCGGTTTTTTCGAACCTTTTTGTTCAGGAGAACGAAGTACCTCGGGGATCGGTACTAAGCGTTATACTGTTTGCTATAGCAATTAATTCTATGTCGAAATGTGTTCCTCCTTGGGTACTGTCATGCTTTTTCGTTAACGACTTTGCCGTCTATTGTACTTCTCAGCGTACGCAGGTTTTGAAACGCCGTATGCAGCAATGCTTAGATAATTTCCAAGAATGGAGCTCTAAAAACTGTTTCGGTTCCCAACTAAGAAGTCATTCTGCGTGAACTTTTGGCTCCGTAGGAGACGATTACCGCCTTCGCTCCGATTCGGTCCAGATTTACTACCATTCGCAGATTCCTGGGGTTGAACTTTGATAGGAAACTGAGCTGGTCATCGCATATAGCACAGTTGAAAGCGCAATGTGACTGTTCTCTGAATATCTTGCGGATATTAAAAGGCAATTCTTGGGGAGCGGATCGGACAATTATGCTGCGACGGTATCGCGCACAGATACGATCAAAAATAGACTATGGATGTATCATTTATTTCTCAGCACGACCATCTGTACTGAGTAGATTAGACATAGCCCATAATCGGGGCATTCGAGTGGCTATTGGTGTTTTTCTCACTAGCCCAGCTATAAGCCTTTACGCTGAATCGCAGAACCTCCTCTGCGCTATCGGCGTGATGTCCTCTTAAGAAACATTCAACGCCGCGTCTTATTTTTTTACACCGCGCTCGACGAACGTTATAGAAATAGCCCCATTAGCCCAAGGCCTTTTAGTGTTCGTCTCCGGCAGCTTCTTAGAAAGCGCGACATTGAAATGTCTAGCATGTTTGCTAAGAGGGAGAGGGTGTTTCCCCTTTGGTTACGTGCGACATCTCACGTAGATCTTGGGATGACCGTATACCGGAACTCGACGATGCCTACGTTTAGTATTCGCACCTGTTTCTTTTTAGAATTTCTGTCTGGTTACAGTGATCGAATTTTGATCTACACCGACGGATTTAAGAGCACTAACGGTGTTGGATGTGCTTATGTTCATGGAACCGAAACCCATACATTTGGTTTTCATGATAGCACATCCGTTTATAGTGCAGATCTGTATGCCATATATCGAGCCATTTTATATGTGCGTCGTCGAAAATAGATAGACTGTCTCATTTTTAGTGATTCCTTAGTGCATTTCAGAACCATCGTGAGCTGTACAACTACCATCCCATTGTTCAGCGAGTTCAGGATGCCCTTCATGCTTTATACGCTTGTGGCGGTAATGTGGAGTGTGCTTGGATACCTGGTCACGTTGGCTTGCCGGGGAATGAACTTGCGGATTTGGAAGCTAAGGCGGCAACCACAGAACTCATTATTACAATATCTTGGGTAATAACGGAAGACTTTAGGCAGCTTGTGCGGAGAGCGGTGCTGGCGCGAGGAGTGAATAGCTCTCCGTGGAAATAATCTTAGAGTAATAAAGTACATTCCGATAAACTGGGTAACTTCCTTTTGCGTATCGCGTCGCGAGGAGGCGAGTTTGGCTCAGTTGCGTATTGGCCATTGCAATTTTCCGCACTGTTATCTTTTTAACGGTGACCCTGCTCCTATTTGTCCGCTTTGTAGCGAAGGACTGTCGGTCCATCACGTGTTGCTGGGCTGTATTGTTGTAGCACATCTTCGGGACTCTGCAACTGCCGGCCCATCTTGCAGAGGTCTTAACGAATGATAAGCAAGCGGCTGAGAGCTTTTTTAATTTTCTGAAAGATAAAATTACCAAATGCGGATTTATTCATGTTAATAGCAGATGTTTCATACTTCCCGGTTTAGTTTTTATATATTCATATTTATTTCTGACTTGTGCTATGATTTTATATGGATCGTTACCTCTGAATTTTGTTATGGTTTTATATTCATCTGTATCTCTGGCATTTGCCATGATAATTTGTACTGATCTTTATCTCCGGCCTTTGCCATGATCTGTTTTACAGGGGCGCTAATGACATAGTAGTTGATCGCCCTTAAACACAAAGCATCATCATCATCATTCTTGCGGCTTAGCCATTTAACTAGGGAATTTCGGGCGTAAAATCCTTAGCATGGCTTCCTCGGAAGGGAAGTAAAGCCGGTGATCCCGTGTCGTACATTTACGGCACGTAAAAGAACCTCAAGCCTGATAGAGACCTCTGAGCAAAGTTTCTTTGTCTTTCATACCCAGTATAGAATGGCACGCTAGGAACCACAGCAGTTAAAGAGCGTCCATAAATGAAACTCATTTTTTTGTCGTGCATACTTTATTATGCCGCTACGCCACGAAGAAAATGAAGTGACAACGGAAACTAAGTGAAGTGACAGTAAAAATCGGAACTAGATCAGACAGACGAAGTGAGAGTGAGAAATTAGGTAAGAAACAGTTAAAAACTTGAGAAAATCAATACGCTAATGCTTGAGCATCCAGTTTATTGTCTCTCGAAGGCTAGCAGTACTGTAACAGTGGTAACATGGCTTCTAATGAAATGTTTCACAGTCGCGTGTTAGTTATTGTACACCTGGTTTATTCTTGCACCAAATAGATTACCAAGTGTTGTCTTTTGAATATTCTTCTTTTTTCTGTTGACCTAGTGGATTACAGTCGCAACTAGAAGTGCATGTGTATGTATGGTTATCTAAATAACCATTCAACCGATTTTGATAATTATTTCACCATTGAACAACCATATTCTTTCTGACGCGCATGAGCTATAGAACACCTATTCAGTGCATAAATTACTAATACGTGAAAAGGGTTTACAAAGCTTATTTACTAATCGAATACATTCCAGTTATAAAATAACATTATAGTTAAGAAGGCTTTGACTTATCGTTGAGATTGCCATGGAGTAGGAAATAGTTGTTACTCCATAGTGAATACATGTAAAATAAGACATATGCCGCCATTATTTAATTATTCAAAGCAATACAGTTATATTGATGGTGACTACTTATAAACTAAGAAAACGGAATATGTGGCAAAACAAGAGAGAATCTAATCTGCTTATAATCCTGAGATAAGCATCCTTTACCCGTGCCAATGTATCTTAATGTCCCTCATGTTAGAAAGTTTTGCTTTATTTCCTTTGAATGCTGTAATCGTGTTAGTTAGCAGGTCGTGCTAAATAATTGTAAAGGAGAAAAAAAACTGCTAACAGTAGAAATGTGTGAAGCAACAACTGAGGAAATTGTCTTTGTGGAACGTCGCAGACTAAGTGTCTTACCAAAGATGTTAATTTGATGGTCTGAGTGTGCTGAATCTTCATATTTACCAGCTTCACATCTATTTGGTTGTACATGTTAACGGTTTCTACATTATTTGATAACTATGTAGCCTTTATGTTATTGAATAACTGCGGCAACAAAGAGAAGTACAAAGGTTTAAAATTTCACCGACGATAACTACTAAACAAATTACTCTACCATTCCGACCGAGGATTGTATCACTTCTGTTATAGGCTATGAAACATTTGCAGAACTTGGACAACTCGGGGGGGGTGGAGTTTAAGGAAATCAATGGTCCGCTAATGTTTCACATCCTTTAGCATGTATATTTAGGGGATTTTTAATCCGCTATTGGGAATACCCCGGAATTACAATTGTAGGAGGTAAAGGTGAGGATTGACCATCAAAACTCTTCTAGCCATTAATTAATTCGTCATCTGAGTTTTAAAACCTATCCATGCAACATCTGGTAATAGGTCTGTAGCCTCCTATGAATGGCAAGTCCTTTTATGACCTAGCTTCTGAACTTTTATTTTTCCGTATCTACTCCACATTTACTTGTATCTACGCAGTCGGCATATAACATTGACATCCAAATAGGAGGCGGGTTTTTATCTGCTCCTTTCCTCTATTACTTACAGGAGTTTATTTTTGTAAATACAAGAAATTACTTTTATATTGTTAGTAATATCTGATACTAGTGGAAGAGAGAAGAGATTTACGATGTCTTGCACATCAAATACGACAAACATTTTCCTGTTGTACAGAATGCTGCCAAAAGGACGCTTCACTGAACTAGAGCAATAAATCACAAAAAAATCATCATAACTATTCAAAGAATTGTGTGATATTACATTCTCTGGAAACTAACCAATACTTAAGGTTATCCAAATGGAAGGCGCAATGTTGAGAAGAAACTACAGGTATCTCACTCCGATATAATGTCATAAAATGAGGTCGTTTTTAGATTCATTCATTTGAATGATTTTAAGTAGTTCTATGGATAAGATATTAGTGCTCGGGTCCTAGTAGTTGAAACCTTAAGCATGGAGAGGTTATTTTTCTCCTCCGCTCTCACTTAACAGCAGACAGTATTATCCCGTTTTGAAAGCATAATGTGCGTGCCCTGAAGAATAAGTATGGATAATATGTCCTACTATATAGTCGATCTGCTTGGATCGTAGGAAGAGAGGGAAGCTCCATATTATGATGTAAGCATTTATACGAGATCTTTAGCATTGTAGTTAGACTGTGATTTAAAATCAAAGTATTAAATTGTTAGAAACTGACTTGCATCACATACATATGTTTCGTGTGGGCAAGTTTATGACACGCATTTATTCTATAGCACACGATTAAGATTCTGGTTACCTTTGAGGTTTTCTTCACTTTAAACCTATCTAACTTACAGCATGTTTGGCATTTTTGAATAGAATTTACATCACATTAAAAGCTAGCAGAAAGCGTTCACGTGCTAATTATAGCGGGCGATATGTTTGAAATGTTGAATGACACAGATCTATTCCCTATACAAGCTGTTGTAGAGGTTGGTTGTTTTAGCCAAATCAGTCATGTGTGTTTCCGCATTGTTCAGATGCACCGAGCCATTCATGTTTCACAACGCAAATTAACTGTATTCTGTCTGCGTCTATGAAAGATACCGAGCAGGCCTCTGCCACAACTGCGCTTCCTTCACATATTGCGAAATTTAAAATTCGGTTACAGCGGGAAAGTGGACACAGTAAATTTTCGCTTAACATGTACGAAAACGCAATGATTGTATTAAATGCGAACAACGGAACCGCCTTAAGAGAATTGGAATGTAATGAGGGGTTGCAAGAAAAGTGATGATAGCTCTTCAATTTGTCCTTATAGGTCAGCTAACTACTGCGTTTCTCTCTCCGTATGTTACTTGAAACAAGAACCAGTACGTCATGTCCAGAATGATAACAGTTTCAACAACACTAATTTGTTATATTTTAGATTTGGTTGAAATCGCTACTTCTAGGTGAACTGCTGTACGTACAGAATTTACGGTTTTACAAATTTGAAGACAGATTGAAATTTGATTAGAATCGTAAGGAATTGAGTAATGCTTTATGTGAGGAGCCTTCTAGAAATTTACATTTTTCATAATTAATTCTCGAAATAGCCATAAAGGTAAACCTTGCCTATGCAATTGTATTTTTTTCCCATAAAACGGACGCACCTGTAATTTAACGCTCAGCATACATAGTTCCCTTACATGTTTTGTATGAGTTGCGGTTTCGAAGTGGCATGTGGTCTGGTTTGCTAGTGAAGAAACTGCTAATTAACAGGAAGCTGAGTGCACTCCATACCATATCTTCCACCATCAGAAAAATTCCAAGCTGTTACCAAGGATTGAATTAGAGAGCAACTCTATGGAGATCGTAGTTGTACATGCGGTTGATGTAGGCTACAATCTTTAGTCTTTCTAATCTCATAACATAGAGATAGAACGGGAACGTGATATGTAACAGAATGTTAAACATTGTTCCATATTTATTGGCAAGGGTCATAGAACTGTCTTGATCTGCCGTAGCAGCGTTTGCGGAGGGGCTAGACATCACAATGATGATGTGCCCTAGTTTGTCAGTTTTGATACCTCTCTTCAAAATGCTTAATGAAGCTGTGCATTTGACTTCTGATCCGCAGCTTGGGAAACATTCCTCTATAGCGTCGGAGATGGAGCCCGAAGTCTCTTTCATGTCATAGATGAACAAGTTGACCACAAGGTCATGGAGGCAAGTTTTTCGAAATGTTAAGAGCAGAATGTAAACGTTTAGAAAATTTGGATTGTGATATTCCATTCAAAATTGAACAGCTTATGATAAATATATATATATATATATATATATATATATATATATATATATATAAACTTTAAACACCGTGTGAAACCACAGATAACTTTGTGAAACCGAGTGAGAGAAGAGACATTATTAAAGCACTATAAAATTATGGCAGTAACTTCCTTACATATGACTCTGGAAACAGGCCTATTAAAGGATAAAAGTGGTACAAATCTGGAGAAATGAAATGTTTAAGAAATGTAGTTGGACATACCTCAAAGGCAAAGTCAGGAACACAGGTATTCGAGAACAGCGAACACATTCAAATTAAACAAAAAAGCTTTTATTAGAAGAAAGTGATACGAATACATCTTACGAATTGACTTTGAAAGGCTAAGAGCAGGAATATTTTTATACAAATCAATAATCGTCAGAGACCTCAGAAGTCCAAGAAAAACTTGGGAAGAAACCCTTTAAGACCCTCTGAAATAGTTTGAGCCGAAAAACAGTCGATTAGGCTATCGTGAAGAAGATGATGGCCATTTAGGAGTCTACAGTACATTGGTAGCTCCCTACATCAACAGCAAACAGTTACATTCCTTTCAGCTAAACATTCTGGCTCCCTTACGTCATTACCATTAATTTGTTCAGTTCAGATTACCTTACTTTTAAGGAGAGTCCCCAATTATACTTTTCAATTATGTGTTGTTCTAATTATCTGTATTTTGTGCACGTGCGAACTATGTGATACATAGAAGTCTACGCAAACGGGAAACCCCTTCTCCACAAAGAAGAAAGAAAACTAACTTCACCGATTGATTGGTAAAATCTGGTGAACTTTTGTTGCAACGGCGGTACAAGGAAATGCATTCCTTTAGAATGACGATGGCAAGAAAGATAAAAAGAAAGGAAGGGAGTAAAGTGTGGAATCATGATTAATACTGCCCTGCAATTAATAAAAAGCAGCAAAAACTGAGAAAACAACCCAACACCAAACGATTGTGGGATTTACACAAAAATTCGCTATAAAAACTACACGCAGTTTAGCAACTTCTGTTATCTGTGATATGTCAGTTGAAAGACCATTTGGCTATTATCACGCTTACATAATATAATATAATACTTCTAAAAGTTTGTCGAAATGACAGCAAGAATCACTAGACAGAGGTGGTGGTACATCACTGTTCCATTACCCGAGAGCTCCGATTCAAACCCAGCAGAGGGCGATGGATTTTTTCGGGCGTAAAATCCTTAGAATGGCTTTCTTTGGATGGGAAGTAAAGCCGGTGGTCCCGTGTCGTAGGTTTTGCGGCACGTAAATGAACCTCAAGCCTGATAAAGAGGCCTCTGAGCAAAATTACAAGTTTTTACGCCCAATATAAAATGGGACCCTAAGGGCCATAGCAGTTAAAGAGCGCCCATAAATAAAACACTTTTTTTTTTATTAGGGTTCTATTAAACTCCACTTTTGAAAAAGTGGTTGTATGCTTTTTCGAGGGGCATAAACTAAACAAAATACTGCTGATATGAGATGTTGATGTATTGCCGCCTACGTTCCGGGTTTAAAAGCCAGTCCAATTAAAAGATGAAATATCTCCGATGATCGCGGCCATTCCTTTAAGACGGAAGTGAAACCAGAGCTGACAATGGGCAGTATAAAACTTCCACTTGAGAACTTGGTTCAGTCACATCAGAAGTTTGAGCAGGGTAGGATGAAGTTTTGAAACTGGATTAAGTGCTAGCTGATAAACAAAAGAATAACTGACAGTATATACAAATTAGGGTATTATTATAACAAGCAGAATCTTATAGGCCCCTAGGCTTAAAAAAAGCCTTTGGATCTATCAGACAAGGAAGACAGCAGGATAATTTATACTACATGCCAACTGCTTAGGCATTAAAGTTGATGGACTTTTGCACATGAGGAATGAATAATATCCGCACTTGGTCACAAGGCTTAAAATTAACTTTAGTTGCCCTTTGGGTGAAGAAGAATCCGGATAAAATCTCACCTAGCTAATTTGCATATGGCAAAAGTCAGCTAATATCGCAGCAAAGTCTATAAGTACCCTATCGAAGTATTTTCGATTCCGTAGTATTTTTCAGTTATTTTGTTTTATTTGTGCAGTATAATATATGCTCTAGTCATACAAACTCTGTATTTTAGTGGATGTGTCTGAACTAGAAGCCATTCTAAACCATTAGAAATCGTGAATAGAATGTAAATTTGGTCACAAAAGGAGAGTTGTTAGTTATTTCCAAACAACTCTGCCCCTTACCAGCAGACACATTCACCTTTTCTTGTTGTGAGAGAGGAGCTCTGAACAAATAATAAAGTATCCACATGTTATGGACCAGTAAAGACATTTTTGAACAGAGTGATAGTTAAACGACAGGTTTAAGAACATTTTTTTTTGTTTTGAAAATTGGGCTTCCCAGTATATGTACTGTAAAATCATAATTCACTTTTCATTACAATGATCCGAATATGACCATTACTACATAAAGACAATGTCATATTAATATTATAAAATACTTGGCCAACTATCAAGACAGTTTTCCAAATCTTATTTAAATCAGAAAAGAAACGTAAAACTAATAGCGTATATTATGTGAAGGGAACCTATCATCTGATATAAATACCATTATTACGTCCCTCAATATTATTAATATTCTTTCTTATTAAATGCGTGATTTCTTACATGAACCAATCTCATGATTCATCGGGAATTAATTTCAAGTCCACTGATTAATTTTACATGTCAATTTTCAGAATTTCGCATTCTGTTGCCTATGTTATAATGTAGCAAACATTGGACGGTTTGAGAACCTTATACTTTTAAAATTATGACGAACACTGTTCTGCCAGTTATAGACAGTGTAATAGTACATAATTATGAAAAAGCTCAATCAACTAATTTACATCTTGTTCACGCTTCGCACAGAGGGTATTTTTCGCGTACAAAAGTAACTTTTGTGAACCCTATTATTTGATTGTTACATTTCCCTTATTAGTGTTATAAATCTATTGTTTAGTAGTATACTACAATAGAAGCTGTGAAGTGAATTTCAAAATAGCGAACTTTTTGTTTTATATTTTCTTTCCACGATTGTGTAACTCACTTCAAAATGTATACCTTTGCACGTTTGTATAGTTTGAAAAAATAAAATACTTGAACGCAGAAATAATCCGACTCGGTCGTAACAAATGAATGTCCATGTACATTTATTTGCCAACCTGAATTAATAATTGCAGGCTTGCACGCCCGTTGTTTATGATAACTTGATGTCTTCCGGTGAAGGCCGCGTGAACGTTTGATAAAACCGCCGACGTTTCGCCCTTCATGTTGAGGACTTGCACTCATATTTATACTGTAAAGTGCAGTCCCTCCTACTCATTCTCGTAATTGGCTGCTAACTTGCCACTAATTTTATGTTTTGTGAGCAATGTTTTCATGCTCCATTAAGGAGTTTTCCACCATCTCTATTCAATAAACTTTTATGTTTAAAATGTTAAACATTTCTGTGTGAGAAGCTGTCACATAGAGTTAAAATCTTAATATTGTTATAAAGTCAATGTGGTGACCTGTTTTGTAAACATGCTCAGACAATGCTGATTATTCGGACTGCTTGTGCTATAAAAATCTAATATCGTGTGTTCGTTGCGTCGAGTTAATATTGATCTCTGTCTGGCCTGTGTATGACTCGCCGCAATCACATGTAATTTTGTACACACCCGAACTGAGAAGTTCTATCTTTAACTGGGCGTATAATGAATGGATTTTACTTTTTTAACTGACATATATGTTGTTATTTTTTTATGACGATGTAGCAGTTTTGAAATCCTGTTTGTCGCACCACTTACGTAAAGAATAAAGGCCCAATTTTTCGTTCTTTTCTGTGCTTGGCTGTATCCTTTTATCTCCTTTTTATTCTTATGATTTTTATTTTAAAAGTTTAGATTAGTTGATTGGAAGAACCGTATTAATGTGTTTTATTTCTTTGTTGATCGATTCCACGTTACATATTCGGCAACCTTACTGATACAATGTGTTTGCCATTGCCCATCCAAGGGCGCAGATTTATAAAGAAATCTGTTTTTACTTTCTCTACTACTTAGAAGAGGAAGGAAGTATTGCATTCACCCAAAATTTCAATACAGATATTGTAGTTTTTGAGACTCCCTGAAAAAACAAGTCCACGTGTGTGTCTCTGTTAGTATAACTCAAAGACGAAAAGTCGGTTAACTACCAATCTCGGTATTAAAGTTCAGCATCTTTCAACGATACGACACAAAGATTTTCAAGAAAATCCCCCCACCCTTTTTACATGGTTTTCGTTATTTTTCATGTTCTCAAAAATGCCTCTAACGATTTTAATTAAAACAGCATTGTTTAAGATATTTGCGTGAAAAATGAAATATATCGAACTTTCTGGGAGTAGCTTGCGAAGTCCACTTATAACCGGTAAACCCACAAGAGATAGATAAAATCTCACTATACAAAGAATGTAGATCTCATTAAAGCACACAGTTTGTCTTTTTCTTTTTTGTGGGGTTAAATCACTTCCTTGTTATTGACCTGAATATTCAAATAGGTTTTTGTACTTTTATCAAATGGGAAGCCATTATTCGATTTTCTTTCTGTCTGTCTTTCGTCCTTTCTTTATTTTTTTCCCTAGTTATGTTTTTTTTTTTTTTTTCGAGTGGAGGAGAAAATGATTTAATCACTTACCCCAGCCCCGATGGGAGTCGGGACTGAGAGTGTGGGAATCTCCAATAGTCGGCATACCCACTAAAAACTCCTCCACCGGATGGAAAAGGAAGAAGGTAAAAGTGGAATGGCGTGGCTTTTTGCGGTCCCGCATAGCACCCGCGTTAGTACGTGAAAGATGGATGTCTCCGCCCTATGGGCTGGAGCGGGATAGGTGGTTACTAGGTTGCAGCCATGAAACCTGACTGCAACCCTAGTGGAAAAATGGCGTGGGTTTAAGGAAGTGAATAGAAGTTAGGATCTAGGATGGTGCTGACGTTGATGTTCCTGTTGCTGATTGAACTCCCTGCATTGCTGCAAGAAGCTCGCGACTCTGGCCGGGTCTGGCTTCGGCCGGTGACCGAGCGATGAAACCCGGATGGCTTCTGTGATGGCTGTGAGTCTGGAAGATGTGCTGTCGAACTGCCCAGCCAGGAAAACCTGTTGGGCAGCTGATGAGTCTTGAAGTTCCCGGATGAGTTCCTCCAGGGCTGTCAGCTTCGTCGTCATGTTCAGGAACTCCGCGTGGAGATCCTGAACGGCGTCGCGTAGGCCCTGGACTTCCTCGTTGAACTGCGAGGGTGATGGTGCTGGTGTCGGCGTTGATACTGGTGCTGGAGTAGGTGGCTGTGGAGATGTCACTGTCAGCGGCGTAGGAGCTGGTGGCGTCGACGATGCCTTCCTGCGAGGATGCAGGGGGCAGAGCGCCTGGCCGGTGAAGTGGGATGACCCTCCACAGGTCGCACAGTAGCGGCGTCGGCGGCGTAGGTCGTGCTGGGTGCACGATGCGGTGATGCAGGCTGCTCCACAGTAGTGGCACCTGGGTTGTGCTGAGCAGGTCGTCTCATTGTGCCCGTAGGCACAGCAGCGTCTGCAGGGAGCCTGGCGTTCTACTCGGCTGGCCTCGATGCGTAAGCACCGCCCTAAGAAGGGCAGGCCCGCCCTCAAGGCAGCCTCGTAGTCGGCAGGATCTGCAAACTCCAACCTGACGAGCGATGTGGGTCCCTGAGCTCCGTGAATCCTGGTGGCCTTCAAGGCTGAAGGCCACTGCTGGTGGGCTGCGGTGACGAGGAACCTGGCTGGCAGGTCCCTCGGGACTCCACGAACGACGGCGCTGTACCTCCCATGAGGCACAGGCTGGATCTGCGGTGGCTGGGAAGTGCCCAGAATCGGCAGCGTGGATGCCGTTGAGTGAGGCGGCGATTGCCGAGGCAATCGCGGCGAAGCGGCGCTGGCTGGCGGCGAAGCGGCGGTTGCGGCATAGGTTGCCCTAGGCTGCGGTGGCTGCGGCGAAATCTCCTCGGCGGGTGCCGGAGGAGATGAAGAGGTTCCTGCCTGAGCAGGAGCGGCGGTAGAGCGACCCTTCCTCCTCGCCATCTCGGAGCTGTGTCTGTCGCCCTAGTTATGCAAAGAGCACGGAATTTCAAAGGCATCACTGGAGCTCGGCGCAATAGGCGCTAAAAAACTTACAATAGACAGGCAAATGGACACGGACAAGTTCAAAATAGGCACTAATGTAGTCATTATCGGTAATCATAAGCACTGAAGTAGGCACAATCATTTATTCATTTACCACTTAAAAGCACATTTTGACAGTACAGAAATATAAAATAACCAGGTATTAAATTTACTACATTTCCCTATTCTTTTAATAGCGAGTAAACTGTAAACATTATTTTTTTCTTAAATTTGCACTCTTCAGTTACACAACCCTATTATCAGATTTTAAGTAAATTCTCTCTTGAATACGTTTTACGCTCCCACGGTGGTTGGTAGTTATTATTGAGACAGTATGCATCATTGTTAAACAAGCCATTGTTGCGTTTGCAATGAAATGCGCCCAGTACTTTATGTTACTACTCGGTTTTTGCTCATGTGGGAAGTAGAAACAAATAAAGCCAACGTATTAATGAACAAAGCGATGAGTTAATACTAAAATGATGGATTTCCCAGTCGTATACCAATAGTTGTTTTTACCTTCTCTACCACGTACCAAGTAGGTAGAGAGGATATTGTATTCCACCCAAAAACTCGATACCGAGATTTCAGCGGAAACGCATGTTTCGAGGCCCCATGAATCCCAAAAAACGCATTTTTAGAAGAAAAAAAATGTCCTCGCGACCGACCTAGCGTGCGCGTGTGTGTGAAAAGCATAGTTCAAAAAGAAAAGTCGGATAAACACTTAACTTGGTACTTATGTTCAGTATTTCCAAAGATGCGACATGAAGATTTTTGAGAAAATCCCCCACCCCAAACTAACCTTTACATGCAAGATTTTTCGAAATGTTTGATTTTGTAAAAAAAAAATGACTGACGATCTTGATTAAAATACCACATATAAATATATTTATAAAATACATAAAAAGTATATCTTGATCTTTCCGGGAATACCTTTGAAGTCCTCTTCATTCGGAAGCAATGTTGTATAACCTCGTACAACTTGTAAATGTTAGCGAAAGGCGAAAACGTACTAAACCAAAAATCTCTTTAAGACACAGTTTATTTCAAATATATTTTTTTGACATCGACCATTTCCGAGATATCCGTTATTAATGGTCGAGTTGTTCAATACTTAGCAATTCTTTTAAGTTCTGTCGATTTGCAGTTGTTTCTCGCAGTGAGAATATGGAATTTTAAGGCCAGGGTACAGCATCCCGTTCTAAAGCATTGACTATCACTATTCCCTTTTTATCTGTAATAAAATGTGTAATGCAGCTATTTCCGGAAAGCTTTATCATGATTAAAACGAAGTACATAGGAAAATACACTTTCTTAACAATAATTTGTATACCTATTAATAAGCTATAGAGGGTAGAGAAAGTCATATGAACATCATACATATGATTTTTAAATTTTTTTGTAGTTGACCTTTTACCATACGCTTTTTACTTTCACTACCACGTACCTAGTAGGTAGAAAAGGTATTACAATCCACCCTAAAATTCGATATTGAGATTTCACCGGAAATACATGTTTTGAGGCCCTCTGAATAAAACAATTGGAAAAAGTTGTGTGCGCGCGTGTGTGTGCGAACAGCATAAGTCAAAAATAAAACGTCGGATGAGCACTGAACCTGGCATTTAAGTTCAGTACCTTCCAAAGATACGACACGAAGACTACCCCAAACTAGCCTTTACATGGAATATTTTACGAAACTTTTTATTCTCCAAAAATGGCTCTATGATTTTGATTAAAATACCATATAGAGATATTTACATGACTCATAAAATGTATGTGTTAAATTTTCTGGGAATAGCCTTTGATGTGCTCTTTATTCGGAAGGAATTCTATATTATCTTGTATAACTGGTAAACGTTAGAGGATGGACGAAAACATACTACAGGGAAGCGTAGATCTCTTTAAAACACACAATTTATTTCAAATAGCTTTTGTATGGCATCAGCCATTTCCGTTAGTAATGGTTCAGCACTTAGACATTCCTTTAAAGTCCTGTCAATAATGCAGTTGTTTCTCGCGATTCCATTGAAACAGTAAGCAACTTTACGGCTAGCGCATAGCGTCCAGTTCTTAAACAGCTATCTCTCTTCCCTGTGTATCTATAACGAACTGCGTAATGTAGCTATTTCTGTAAAAGTTTATTTGGTTTAAAATGAATTAGGTATAAAAATAAGTCTTAGTAAGACTATTTGTATACCAAAGGGTAGAGAAAATCGTGTGAACGTATCACATCAGAATGCTAAGAATGCACTATTTCTCGTATTATTACTCAAAACAGTGCAACTACTGGCGTTAGGAAAGGAATGCCGGTATTACAACTTCCTCAGGCATGTTGACAACAGTGTCTCGTCTCGGAGCGCAAAATATTAATTGCAATACTAAGGTGAATACATTAATAAATAACCGCCAATAACAAAAATAGTGTTAAAAGTTCTCATTCCAAAATAAATAAATAAAGAAATGAAATGTATCCATAATAGACCCTTAAGATGCAAAAAGATTTTTAAAATTTACAAAACATTATAAAATAGACAATTATGGGCGCTATAAAATTAGTATATAAACAAAGCAATGAAAGAGGCAAATGTCGAGCTCTAGATATCACATAGCACTAGCCGTTTAAAAGTTTTGACTATCGCTTTACCTACCGTATCGAACAACGAAATGTTGGAATGTGAATAGGAAGTTTATCTGAATTAACAAGAAATAGCTGGAATAAAGAGCTGTTGTAAGAATGGTTTTTGTACTCGTATAAGAATGAGTAGGGAAAGTAATGTGAATGTAACAAATTAGATTCATATTCACACACATACACCAGCCGTTTTCCTAAACTAAGGTCCGTCTGTTCATAATAACAGGATCGCTCATGAACAAGAT
Organism: Deroplatys truncata; assembly: GCA_030765065.1. Classification (NCBI taxonomy): domain Eukaryota; kingdom Metazoa; phylum Arthropoda; class Insecta; order Mantodea; family Mantidae; genus Deroplatys; species Deroplatys truncata. The sequence continues at coordinate 11,401,693 of CM060982.1, forward strand.
TTTTATTGACAGTAACATGTGCCTACATATATGCTTTACTTTTCCGCATAATCGCCATTCACATCTATACACTTGCGTAACGCTGCACCTGCTTCTTTAGAAGTCTGCTGCCTGGGACTTGAACCAGTTGGTAACGCTCGTCTTGAGTTCATCGTTGCTTTGAAATCGTTGTCCACCCAGCCACTGTTTCAAATGCAAGAAGAGGAAATAGTCGCTTGGTGCCAGGTCGGGACTGTATGGAGCGTGGTCAAGGAGTTCCCAATGATACTCTTGAATCTTCTCTTTGGTTTTGGCAGCGGTGTGTGGGCGTGCGTTGTCGTGCAGAATAATGCCAGACGACAGTTTCCCGCGGCGTCGAATTTGGATCGCACGTCTCAGTTTGGTAAGCATTGCACAGTACACGTCAGCTGTAATTGTTGACCCACGGTTTATGAAATCAATCAAAAGGACGCCCTTTTCGCCCCAAAACATGGTAGCCATCATTTTGCGATTCGTGTACGACGATTGCACACACTTTTTTGGTTTAGGTGAACCGGAACGTCGCGACCGCATTGACTGTTTCGAATCTGCATTGGTGTGCGGTGTACGCTATCCATGTCTCGTCGCCCGTAACAATGTGGGAAAACGAGCCATCTCCAAACACTACGCATTCGTTGCTCTTTGTGCAGTTTCAGCACTCACGTCTCACAGAGTTTCCGATATCCAAGCTGTTCAGTGACAATTCTGTAAAGTGAGGTTCGAGCAACATTTGGGAATTCATCAGACAGACCACTAATCGTCAAACGCCGATCACTTCGATGTTTTTGGTTCACTTGCTCAACGACGTCGTCGGTCCAAATACCGGGCCTACTACTCCGCTGCTCATCGTGCACATTTGTGCGCCCATTTCGAAATTCTCACCACCGTTGTGGAACCTTTTTGTCACTCATTATGTCCGGTCCATACACGAGGCATAACTCACGATGGATGTTTGTCAGCAAAAATATAATCACACTGCGCACCCTCACAACTGGCGGGATCTACGATTGTCGTGGCCATTACGATCTGCTCTCACAGACTGGCAAACGCCTACTGCGTCACACCAACAGCGTTGCAGGTGCATTAAATATTGTTCACGGGCCTTAGTTCTGGAATACGTCATACACACACATTTTTTTCACCGTAAATACATGTTTTGAGGCGCCCTGAATCCAAATGAAGCATTTTTGAAAAACACATCCGCTCGCGCGTCTGTCGGTGAACAGCATAACTCAAAAATGAAAAGTCGGATAAATACCAAACTTGGTATCTGGGTACAATACGGTAACTTCCGAAGATGCGACACGAAGATTTTCAACAAAATCCCTTCACCCTAGACTACCCTTTACATGGAACATTTTTCAAAATTTTTGACTTTCTAAAAGTGGCTAACGGTTTTGATTGAAATACCATAAATTAAAGATATTTACATGACAATCAAAATATAATCTTGAATTTTCGGGGAATAGCCTATGTGGTCCTCTTCATTCGGAGGGAATTTTGTATAATGTTGTATAACTGGTAAACGTTAAGCGATATACGAACACGTACTGCACAAGAAATGTAGATCTCTTTAAAACACATAAATTATTTCAAATATTTTTGTTTGTGGCGTTAGCCATCTCTGATATATTCGTTAATAATGGTTCTAATTATTCTACACTTTATCTAGTCCTTTCCATATTCAGTTGCTTCTCGCGATTGCACGCAAAGGATACGAAATTTTTAGGTTAGTGTCCAGTTCCTAAATATTTTCCTTTATATTTATAACGAAATGCGCAATGTAGCTATTCCGTAAAGCTTTATCCCGATTAAAATGAAGAAGATAGGAAAATAAACTTTCGTAAGAATAATTTATACCCACTAATAAGCGCTAAAGGATAGAGAAAGTCCTATGAATGTAACACATCACAATTTTTTAATCATGTGATAACTAAATTGTGACTACTATTTACTTTTTGAGCCAAAAGTAAAATTAAAAAATTATTTTCAGTTGAAAAACAGTATAAGCAACTCATTTAAATTCAAGTTGTAGAAAGCGAAAAGCAAAGCATCTGTACGGAAATTAAACATATAGATAAATGTATTTCCTACGTGGAGTTATTATACCTACTCTATACTTAATTGCTTTTGTGATTTTATTACCTTATTTTATTAGCTGAAATTCCTGTGTGGAATGAACAATAAGAAGCACTAACTACTATATTACCTCGCAAAACCCTTTCTTAAAATTTTTTGAAGTGGGTTAGTAAGATTTCGAAATTGGACACATTAGTGTTATACGTATTGTGGTATTAAGTCACTCCATTTCTTTTTAAGTTCTTTTAAACTTCTTCGAGAATATTAATGACTATATTCTAAATTCATAAAATCCTCTAATAGCAATAGATGTGGTACTTTCACGTGACTTTCTCATCTTTATCAGTGGGTATACAGACTTTTCTAACTAAAGCTTATTTTTCTATCTACTACATATAATCCAAAGATAGCTACATTACACATTTCGTTATAAATACACAGAGAACAGGGAGAGTCAAATGTTTAACAACTGGACGCTGTATGTTGGCCTTAAAATTCCATACTGTTACCATGCAATCGCGAGAAACAACTGAAACTCCACGGGACTTTAAAAGAATGACACATATTAAACAATTCGAACCTTTGATAATGGATATCTCAGAAACAGCTTATGCCACAAAGAAGCTTATTTTAAGTAAATTGTGTGTTTAAAAAGAGACCTACATTTGCTTATGCCACAAAGAAGCTTATTTTAAGTAAATTGTGTGTTTAAAAAGAGATCTACATTTGCTTATGCCACAAAGAAACTTATTTTAAGTAAATTGTGTGTTTAAAAAGAGACCTACATTTTTGTGTAGTACGTTTTCGTCTTAACGTTTACAAGTTTTACAAGATTATAGAACATTCCTTCCGAATCAAGAGAACTTCCTAGGCTATTCCTAGAAAATTCAAGATATACATTTTATTTGTCATGTAAATATCATTCATATATGTATTTTAAACAAAATCGTTAGAGCCATTTTTTAATAAATCAAAATGTTCGAAAAATGTTCCATGTAAAGGTAGTTGCGGTGGGGAGATTTTCTTGAAAATCGTTGTGTCGCATCTTTGGAAGTTACTAAACTCAAATATAAGTTTGGTACTTATCTGACTTTTCGTTTTTGAGTTATGCTGTTCACACACACACACACACACACACACACACACGGACGTGTTTCCAAAAATCCTTTATTTGGATTCAGGGCACCTCAAAACATTTATTTCCGGTTAAATCTCGGTATAGAATTTTTGGGTAAAATGCAATACTTCCCCTACTTATTATACGCAGTAGAGAAAAGTAAAAATGTATTACAATATTTTAGAAACACAAGTCTATTAATTTTGAAAACAGAGTTTGTATTAGTTTGATTTCAATTTAGTAGCCATTACGAGGATTGGAACACTTGACTTCAGTTGTAAAGCATTTGAAACAGCACAACGGTGTGTTTGCATGAAAAGCACAATTCGATTCCCGGGTTTCATGTTGCTTAATTCGCAATATATGTGTATCTAGAATTACGTTTGAAGGTCATGGAACTATTTACAAACAATGAAATACTGAAGTATACACATTTCTATACCATTTGGAACAAGGTGTCTTAAAATAAGCATTTAAACATTAATACTTTCTGTAAATGTAAAATGCTTTAAAATAAAATTAATTTACGTAGTTTTATGCTCTGCTCATGCCTCAACACACCAGAACTTTCTTTATATGTGAAAAAATTGGTAGTGTATAAAATAAATTTTCCGAAATAGAGATGTAAATAAAATTCTATTCTTCTTCTATAAAGCGTTTGAAACGTGTTGCAGATGTTCAAAACCTACGTTGAACAATATTTAATGACGTAACAATTTAGCATGGCAGCATTAAAAAATTTTGAAATTGAGGATTATTTTACTTGTACCAAAATTGTTAAATCGTGTTGATGGAGGGACTTGGTCTTTCCAAAAGATTTATAGACGGAAAGCATAACAATTTTTGTATGGTGCGAAGGTCAAATTACTGGGCATTAAGATTCAGAAACAAGACACCCAGTTTCTCTGTTTGCAATGCTTGGAAAGTCACGTTCGAGATACATTATGCGGTTAAAGCAATAAACGTTTTATGTGATACATTCTCATTACTTTCTCTATCGTTTATTAGTGGGTATACAAACTATTCTTAATAAAGCTTACTTTTTAATACGTTTTAATCCAAATGAACCTTTGCAAAAACATCACACATCTGGTTATAGATATAAAGGGAACAGCGATAATCATATGTTTAAGAACTGGACGCTATACGCTGACCTTACTGTTGCATACTGTTTCCATACAATGTTTTAAAGAGATCTACTTTTTTGTGTAGACGTTTTCGTCTGTCGCTTAACATTTACCAGTTGTACAAGATTATACAAAATTTCTTCCGAATGAAGAGGACTTACAGGTGGTTCCAAGTAAATTGAAGATATACATTTTATTTGTAATGTAAATATTTTTAATATACAGTATTTTAATCAAAACCGTTAGCTATTTTTTAGAAAATAAAAGGTTTCGAAAAATGTTCCATGTAAAGGGTAATTTGGGGTGGGTTTTCTCGAAAATCTTCGTGTCGCATTTTTGGAAGATACTAAATCTAAATACCAAGTTCGGTACTTATCCGACTTTTTGTTTTTGAGTTCAGATATACACACGCGGGCGCGCGCGGACCTTTTCCTAAAAATACTTTTTCTTTGGATCCAGGGTGCCTCAAAACACGTATTTCCGGTTAAAGCTCGGTATTGAATTTTTGGGTGGAATGCAATACCCTCTCTAGCTATGCGCGTGACAGATAAAGTAAAAAGGAACTAAAATCCATTTACCGTTTTCTTATAAATGAAACAAGGGAAAACTTGAAATTTAAATATTTTAACCAAACATGAAAAAAGGATGTTTGAGGCTAATTGCATACTGCTTATAAAGTTAAATATCTGCACGCGTACCTACTCGAATGTCAAAATTAAATAGTGACAATTTGTACATAAGGGGTTGAAAAACATGCGTGAGTAGCCTTTTGATGTTGTATGCTATCCTATGATGTTTGCCAAGTGTACAAATTTGTGCACTGGTTAACCAAGCGATAGGCTTTATCTATAAGGGGTTGAAAACCAAGTAAGCGTAGGTTTCAAAAAGTTGGAATACTATATAATTCAAAATAAGGATTAGGTAATTTATGGTATTTGTAACGTAACCTATGATTTGTGCCAACTCCCATTGTATTATTGTGCAATATTTTGAGCATATGTTTTAAACAGTACAGATTTCTACATAAGGGGTTGAAAATATGGTAGAGGTAGTTTTTTAGGGTCGTAAGGTAGCTTAAAATTTTCGACGGATTCTACAGTATAAGATTACGAATTTCCATTTAACAGATTAAAAATGTTTATTTGTACATAAGGGGTTAGAGTAGCTGGAACAATCCAAGTGCACCCGGTTTTGTCAAAATCATACCAAAAATATTACGTTATAATACTTCAGTGAAGGAAATGTGGTGATGTGAACGATATACAACCCCATAGCCCTCTAAAATAACTCAATTTTGTAAATATTTTAAAGCCGTTCATTTATCCTTTTGGTCCCGAAGTCATTAAGAATCTGTCATATTTACAATAAAGTGCTAAAAGTAGCCCCTGATATCCATATTCAACGAAACGGAATTGAAATTTGGTGACATTTGTTAACTTTTTGGAAACATTATATAGGCCGTGACCATCTAGAAGAATAGGGATTTTTAATGGTGAAAAACTTATCAAAATAGGTTGAGTGGTTTTTGAGATTATTCTACATATACACACCTACAACTTTTCTCTCTTTATAATATTAATATACATTTTTCAAAATATCAACACCTAGGATTTTTTTTGAGCGCCCCATTAGGGAAAAGTACTCGTAATTAAGACGCCATATAGCCCAATTTATAAGTGGAATTTAAGGTATGTTGGATAACAATACGTGAAAGGACACACACACACACACACACACACACACACATACACACACAGTTAATGCAATTTGAGCTCCAAGGTCGCCCATCATACGCGCTGAGTAACAGTTATTCAATAGAAATCGAAGAATTCCCAGAATATCGGTTACAGTATACAAGGAATACGAACGCGGTTTTACACGATGGTGGTATGTTACTATGTGATTGCTCTCGTCCAAGAGTTACAAACTGCCCGAATAGCAGCAAATTGGGAAGCATGCACTATGCCAAGTAAGCAGGAAGTTTGTGGGCAGACCTTAAATGTTAAGATGGAATTTCAAGAGCTGTTGGGGAAAACTTGTACGTCTGGAGCACATTATGGGCTAGTTAAGGAAACTGCTTTAATGACGTATATAGTAGCCTTCTGGTATGTGTGCGTCTGCCTGAAATTGGAATGCATTTGTGCATCTTAAAACGAAAGATCTCCGCTGATAAATTAACATACTTTATTATGAGGTTCATAAAGAAGGCGCAACTATCTGGAGAAACTGAGAAGCGGACGATGTCTTTGTTGGCAAATAAAACGGACCCAAACAGTTTGATGTCCCAATGGAAAACGGTGGATCCAAAACGTTAAACGTAAATGACTTAAACTGTGTGAGTCGTTTCTACCATACATCTTAACTCGGCGGATCATGTGCCGAAAGTAAAATACCCTGGACATTATTATATTTCTGAGGTTGGAATACAGTTATTGATTGATGTTTCGACCTCGTCTCATATCTTTCCCTCTAATCTTGGCTGGAATGATACAGGAAGTTTAGCAATTGGGTTAGAGTGGCGATACTACTTTTTCTCTTTTCGCTGCTTGCATAACGCAGAAAAAGTGTTGCATCCGACCCAAAATTCGATATCAAAATCTCATTTGAAATGCATGTTTTGAGGTCAACTGAAGTTGATAAGGCCTTTTAGAAAAAGAGAGAAATCGGATAAAAACCAACGTTTGTGTAAATTAACCTTGTAGTATTTTGGAGAAGATTTTCAGGGAATCATCCCCGAAGAACCCTTCACATACATGTTCTGTAATTGTTATTTCCTCCAAATGTCTTTTTTCTTTTTTTTACAAAAATGCAATACGTTTGAGCATGGATATAACAAATACAATATGCACTTTAAATTTTCTATAAATAGCATGTGCGCTTCTCTTTAATCTCAATACATTCTCTATGTCTGGGAAACCATAAGAAATAGAAACTTGCCTAGGAAAAACTTAGGTCTCATCAAAACACAGATTTAGGTTACACTCGCATACCATCTGCCCCTTTGTGTAGGATTCCGGAGATTTCTTTTCCTGAAAGTTCCCCCTACAACGAGAACATTAGTATTTTTTGTATTTCTTTAGACTTGAATATACAAGTGGCCAGAAGGAGCATTTCATGTTTAATTTTCGACTAGTTGATGACAATAACTGTTTGATGGTGATGACCAAGGTTACGATTTTTTCTTAGGGTAAGTTAAAGCTGTGCGGAAAGGTAACACAGTGTGAAATTTTGTTTCTAGTTGCGAAAAGAGGCAGTTTTCTCGCACCTTTTTCCCTTTTTGGGGACCTTTACCCCTTTTGGCACCTTTATCCCATTTCCCCACAACCATGCCCATAATCCCCGTTTTCCCCTTTTTTTCCTTAAGTTTCATTCCAATTTATTCTTTAACTTTCAATTAACGTCTCCTCAGCTGGCTGTGTACGTGCGAATAGTAAGCCTACCTCCTTCAGTAAACGCCGCGCGGGAATTGAAAGCACAACCGCAACAATGGAAAATAATTGTGTGTTTGACGAAAATCTCTTTCTCTCGCTTTACCGCTATAAAGTAGCCCGCAATAATGCAATTGACAATGAGTGATTCTATCCCAACAGAATCAGTAGCCTGCTGTTCGTGAATGTGAGTTTGTTACTGTGAGAGACGTCATCTGTTTGTGTGGACGCGAAGGCTGGGCACGCAGAGACGGCAGTAACCTCACCCGCACAGTTCCGAGAATTATTAAGACTGGGTTCTGCTCGAAACTACTAGAAATCGCTGAGACTGAAGTTCCAGCATGAATGAGAACATTCTGGTAATTGTCGCGGTGTTATAAGAGAATGTGGACAGCGAATGGGTGCAAGAGTGAGTTGTGTGACAGTCGCATTGTGTTAGCAAGTGAACTAGTGTTAGCTCTCCAAACGAGTGTACTAGTACTAGATTTACCATACCAAAGGCGTCCAGTGCTCGATTTATTGTTCTGGCTGAGGAATTCAAACGAGATTTCATAGACAATGATGAAACTGTTATGCGATGTACTATTTGTGATTCAGAAATTTTGTTAAATGAAAAACACCAGAGAGATCGCATCAAATAACACATTTCCAGCTCTAAGCATCAAATGAACAAGACTCTTCAAGCAAACAAATCACGGCAACCTCTGTTACGAAATGTGTTTCAACAGAGTTCTTCAAAAAGCCAAAATTTGAAGGAATTAAACATTGATTTGTGTGCAGCTCTTACACAAGAAGCAATTCCACTCAATAAGGTGAACCGTCCAGCCTTCAAGGGATTTCTTGAAAAATAAACAAAGATGTCAATGCCCGATGAGAGTACTTTTAGAAAAAACTACATGGAGCCTGATTACCAAGAAACCATAGAAAGAATCAAGGAGAAAGTGTCTGATTGCGATGTGGGAATCATTGTGGATGAAACCATAGACTCAATGGAACGATATGTTTTGAACATTTTAGTTTTTCCCTTAGCAGGGAAGAAAGTTAGGCCCATGTTAAAATGTACGAGCTGCAGAAAGCCAATGCCAGTACAGTAATGCAATCCATTATGGGCTTCTGCCAAAAACTCTGACCTACTGGTATCCAGTTAGAAAAACTTCTTCTTGTGGTTACGGACCAGGCTCCATACAGGGTTTCAGCTGTTTACCAATTGAAACCTTTATTTCCTAACTTAAAGCATGTGACATGCTTGGCTCGTGCCCTTCACAGGGTTTGTGAATCCATAAGGAACGAATACGGTATCGCAAATCAATTCATCTCTGCCCTGAAGAAGTTTCTATTGAAAGCTCCGAGCCGTGTTGTTTACTACAGGGAAATCACTGGCCTGCCCCTTCCAAAGTTTCAGGTCATTACTCGACGGAAATCCTGGATTGAGTGTACTGCTATTTTAAGTGAGAATTTTGACAAAATTAAAGAGTTTGTGCTTTCCTTGGACCCATCAGACGCAGGTGCAAATTCCAAGGCACAGCAACTTTTGTTACCGGAGAAAATACATAATTTGCAGACAGAACTATATTGCGTCCAGTTACAAGTAGGTATCTGCCTGCAGTTATTAAACAATTGGAAGAAAAAGGTCTGGAAAAGGAAAAACAATTGGATATTTTTACTTCCGTGAGGGAGCAGTTAGATGGCTTTGCCAAACACAAACTTGAATCTAGTCTTCAGAAGAATCCAGACATTGAGGAATTCGCCACATCTGTAGAGTTGCCATTCCGAGTGAATACAAGGTTTGCCCCACTGGTTTCTGTGGATGTTGAAAGAAGCTTTAGCATCTACAAAGATATTCTATCTCCTAATAGAAACAGACTTATTTTTAAAAATGTGGAGATGCTTAATGTCTTGAAGTACAACAGCTTAATGTTTTTTCCTTCTTTTGATGAGTGATAATTTGATATACTTGTTTGTAGTTCAATAAATTAGAATAGAGGAAAGAGAAATCCTTGAATTAGTTAAGGGAATGCACAACTGAAATTAACCCAAAATCTCAAAAAATCTCAACAAAAAAAATCGTTCCCCAAAAAATTATCCATTGCTTGTAGTTTTAGAATCCAATTTTATTTTTGACCTAGCGAACGCTTCAAGATCGTTACGAGACTTTTTAAATACCCATGCGCATTTGGTTGCTAGCGGTTTATATTTTTAAAACTTGATTTTAAGGCGTTTCTTATTTTCAGCAGTTGTACATATTCAAAATGTTCCACACGATGTAGTTTTCATCCATTCATATTGACACTTTTATGCTTATTTCAAAAACCCAAATAAATAAAACTATCATATAATTTTTCTGTGTAATGAATAGTTTTTGCGCTACTAATTTTTGAAGATAACAGTGTATACAAAAAAAAAACGAAAAAAAGGCAATTACAAAACTGTAAAGCTTTTTTTCTCTTAAACTAAGAATAGCAGAAAAAAAATATAACAGATTTGTAGTTCCTTGACATAGAAGCAACATAAGATTTTTTTTTGGAAAAATGCATCATGTGTTGCATTTTGCATATACCCATAATTATATTTTGAAATTTAATAACTTGAAAACTAATTAAGATTTTGGATTGAAATTCACAAAACAAGTATATATAAAGAAGACTGACATGTGATTAAAGTTTCAGCCCAATTGAATGGATAGTTTAGAAAAGAGCAATTTCAGTTTTGCATCCCCTTATATAAACCGGCACCTTATTGTCCCTTGTTTCACCTTATTTGAGCACATTTTCCCTTCCTTTTTTCATCTGAAATTTCCACCTGAAAATCCTAACCCTGGTGATGACATAATGCACGTTTTCTTCGCCAGGCGCCGGCTGTTAATAAGCCTAACATGCGCTGACAGCTTTGTTGCAACATGGACAGGGATAAATGTGTATAAAATGACTGTACCTTGAGCATATTTGTAGTTGGTGATGATCCTCATAATACTCTGCTACATTAATTGCCTAATCATCCATAGCTGAAAGTGGTGAAAGCGTAATTCCAGCGCAAAAATTTATAAGTCGTTAAAAAAAAAAGCTTTGTGCTAAGCCCAGCGTATAGCATCACTTTTCATCGTGTTATGTGAAGGTTGTCCCTCAGCATAATTCAAGATGGCATGCCACTTGCATAAACAAGCTGTGAGACTTCAGTACACTGTCACTAACCTGTCTAAATTTTCGTTAATTTTGCTTTACACCTTCGGATCACGCACTATTCTGGTCGAAGACATTGCCTTTTTTGAAATGTTGCAAGCGTGCCTAATTATTGCTGTAAATGATACGTTACGGGCTTCCTGTTATGTAACTGCGGTATCCAAGTGAAAAGCTTTTTGTATCAGGAAGGAAAAGTATGCATGCTTAAACTTCCATTTAGATATTCTTGCCTAAGTGGCTGGTGCTCTTAAAGCTGCGTTTCGTGTTTCAAGAACCTCAATATACGTTTCTCAAATAATAGGCTAAACTCTTAACTATGCAAGAGATTGCATGTGGCATATTCTATCGCAAAATGGGGAACATCGTCGGGTTTCTAATACGTAATTTTTAACGGCCAGTCATGGAATACGGGCGCTACGCTCTCATGCAGGCACCGGGTGTATTGAAGTTCACGCCGTTTCTTCCAAAACGTTTGTTTCCAACTCATATTCAAATTTAAGCTGTATTTGGTTTTAAGTTTGTTGTTTAGAATCGGCTTAATTTAACACGGGAAAAATTACTTTTGGATTATCGGCGTTTCCCCGAAATAATATATCGTATAGCCTTTAAAATGTGATTTCTGTAAAATTATGGGTGTGTTTTGACTTGTGATTTTCGGCGAAAGAGTATCTTTAAAACGTAAAATCACGTTTGACCTCTTAAAAACACAACACAACAAGAAAAACAGGATGTACATTGAAAATATCTACAATTCTCAACGTATTTGATTGCTAGCATTTTGTAGAAGTTGTATTTTAACTACATCTTCAATCCCCTTTGGATAATCCGCATTTTTGAAGTTACATTTTATACAATGAACCCAAATCTGTCGTCTGTAAGCGTTCCAAGAACATACAATGAATATCTTTTCTTTAAAGCTTTACAGCGTTCTACCTTAACAAATAAGCGTTTTATTTATTTCGAAATAATTTGTTTTATAGGTGGCCAAAGACCGCAAAAAATATGAATTATCATTTAAGGCCATAAAGTTAATTTAAATGTGTTCGAAGCATTTGTGAAATATATAATGTAACCGCCATTATTTATTCCCAAATGTTTCCAAATCAAGGTTCTGAAAGTTTGCTAGCTAAAAGGAAACAGTGGTGGCATCCTGTTGGAATTTGCTTATGACGTACAGTAAATTCATTTTAAATATTTTTAAATGCAAGTTAGCTTTAAATTTCGAAAATTAACTTGAAATCCCAAGAGCATATAAAACTGCTGATAGCAAAGCGACCTCCTCGTCTAACACAGAAAAGCGTAACTTCGTGCAATACATGCTGTAGCTCTCCCAAGAGCTATTAATGAAGCGATTTTAAAACTCCGCTGACCCAAGTTACAATCCTAGTCGTGTAATGCAGCCTGTTTGAGCTTTTAATTCCTGTTTTTCTTGTTTCCTTTGATTGATATGTAAATTCTGTACTTTAGTTCTCTCATTTGTGTGTGTGTGTGTGTGTGTGTGTGTGTGTGTGTGTGTGTGTGTGAGAGAGAGAGAGAGAGAGAGAGAGAGAGAGAGAGAGAGAGAGAGAGAGAATCATCATCTTATACAATCTGTTCTGCCTAAAGATGCCACTGACCTCATCCTCCGGTTTATTTCGTTTATGATCTTATAAGACCTCTCTGGTCCAAAGAGATTAAACTAAAAACCGCAACATAAACATCAGGTTAAACGCTTTCATGCATTAGAATTTAATGTTTAAATTTTAAAGACCACTGGTAATATGTTTTGCCTTAGTTTATTCGCAGGGATCATCTAGTTTCTTTAGAAAGCGGGTATGAAAAGTTACATCAGCTGTTTATTAACTTGTTTTGCAGTATTTTCTGCAGACCACTAGCTCGTTTGTTTTTAACTCCTGCTTTGAAGTATGACGAATGCGTTAATCGGCTTTTATTTATTGTGTGTGTGTGTGTGTGTGTGTGTGTGTGTGTGAGAGAGAGAGAGAGGGAGAGAGAAGAGAGAGAGAATATTATAGGTCAAAAACCAAAAGTCGGATGAATAGCGAACTTCGTATTTAACTTCAGCATTTTTAAGGATGCGACACAAACATTTTTAACACCCATCCAAAACTATCATGTCTTTGTTATTTTCTTTTTTCTCAAAAATTGCTGTAATGGTTTTGATAATACCTGCCATGTGTAATTCTTTATAATTTTATTTAACTGATAAACGACAAGAGAGAGACAAATCTTAAGGCTGGTTCAAAATAACCGAAAAGGGTACCCATAACAGAACGATAACCACAAAGTTAAAATACATCTATTTTAATGTTAGCGTTCACAATTAACGAGAAGATCCGGTAACGGGAAAGAAAACTTCTCGTTCTCGTTTCCGGGCACGGCATATTAGATCCCTCCCCCATTGTGCTACGGCTCATGCACGGCCATGGCCTGCCAACCCGACTGCCGGCCTCACACCCACATACGCACAGCATAGGTGGACAATCATCCAACGGGTACGGGGAGGAGATGTGGCCAGCACCATGCATCCCCCAGTTGGAATGTTGGATCTCAAGGCCGGGGTCGCAGCTCCTCATAATGCACCGGTCTTATACCCGGGACTTAAAATCCACACCCCTACGGGTGGGATCGAACCTGGGCGCATTCCATGGCCGGGAACAAGAGCACCACGCTGAGCCACGGTGCAGGACATATACTCGGCGCCAATCAAGAAGGTGATTGACAGTTACTAACCGCGTGGCGGAAAGCTTTAAATGAATGGGAGGGGATGAATACGTCAACAGCGGTCGTCATAGCAACCATTAAGAGGACCAATTAGAACTAAGACGTTTCTATAGCAACGATAGACGCAAATGCGTTGTTGCGATATCGTAACACGTGATTGGCATGACGTGCCGGGCGAGCGACCGTTGCAGTTACATGAACTGAAGTCTTTATCTTCTGCTGTCGCTGCAGTTATAAACAATTCCTCCTTTTAGCCCCAGCTTGCTTGTGTGTTTGCATCAGTTTAGAGATTACCTACGTACTGAAAAGTTCTTTGTGTCGTCCTATTTCTATGGTATTTGCCTTGTGTGACGTGTATTTGAGTTCGTGTATTTGTGCGTGTGTTTTGTGTGAGCATTTATTATTGTGTTTAATGGATATTTAACAATGTCCAAAAATAGTGACAAAGCGTAGCCAAACGAAAAACTGGGCGCACTCGGGAACCGAATAAGTCTATCAAGCGAGCAGCAGCAACAACAACAGCGATGCAAGCGAATCGGAAATCAGTAGCATTTCCCATTAGAGTAAGCTACAATATTTCACACGTATGTTTCTTCTGTTAACGCAGATCTTTACACTGATATATTCTTGCATGATCTATCCTCTGCACGTAGATTCATTATTTTACAATTGTGTTCGTATACGAATATAAATAGTATCCGCTCTACAATGCAGGCGCAACCCAGTCTCCTTCGACACGCTCTCCACGTGGTCGCGATGAGCGGCAACGTCGCCTCCCTCGCTCCGCGAAATGTCAATCACCTTCCTGATTGGCGCCAGGTATATATCCATATTGTGCATATTATACTCTGCGCCAATCAAAAAGGTGATTGACAGTTACGAACCACGTGGCGGAAAGCTTTAAATGAATGACCGTCACAGCGGTCGTCATAGCAACCATTAGAAGGACCAATTAGAACTAACGTTTCCATAGCAACGATAGGCGCAAATGCCGTGTTGCGATATCGTAACACGTGATTGGCATGATATGCTGGGCGAGCGACCGTTGCAGACATGAACTTATCTTCTGCTGTCGGTGCTCTTATAAACAATGACCTCCTTTTAGCCCCAGGTTGCTGATGTTTTTGAATTAGTTTAGAGATTACCTGCGCGTTGAAAAGTTCTTTTGCATCGTCCTATTTTTATGGTATTTCCCTTGTGTTACGTGTGTTTGAGTCCGTGTATTTGTGCGTGGGTGTGTTGTGTGTTATAATTGTGTTAACACGTTTAATGCATATTTAATAATGTCCAAAAATAGTGACAAAGAAGCGCAGCCAAACGAAAAACTGAGCACACTCGGGAACCGAATTAAACTGTATTTGGTGAAAGCATCCCAATTAAAGGACAGGCGCGGGAAATAATATGCTCTGTGACAGAATATTTCGAAGAGGAGAAAATAATTCAGTGGCTTGTTCGCCGCAA
Source organism: Deroplatys truncata (assembly GCA_030765065.1). NCBI lineage: Eukaryota > Metazoa > Arthropoda > Insecta > Mantodea > Mantidae > Deroplatys > Deroplatys truncata. The sequence continues at coordinate 11,416,820 of CM060982.1, forward strand.
TGTACCGATGAAGGAGGGACTGAAGAAAAGTGAGCTACTGGAGCTTGTGAAAGCAAACTAACCGCGGTTTCCAAGTTATGTAGTCGATGGCATTGCTGCAGAACATGGTGACAAAATAGTTAGGCTACCCCCTTATCATTGTCATTTTAACTTTATTGAATTAATTTGGGCCGACATAAAGGGTTATGTTGGGCGAAACAATAAAGGTTTCACTGTGTCGTCAGTAATGAAGCTTACAGAAGAGGCACTAACAGCAGTAAAAGCTGAAAACTGGAAAAAAGCGGTGACTCATACAAAGGGCGTAATAAGTGCAGCTTGCGAAAATGAAGGAGTTTTAGAAGAAACTATAGACCAGCTTGTCATTTCCGTGGGGAATTCTAGCAGCTCTTCAGATGATGATGATGACGACGGTGGCAACATTGTCTATCAAACGAGCAACAGCAGTGATGCAAGTGATTCGGAAATCTGGCATTTTTCCCATTAGAATAAGAATCAATATTTCACAGGTATGTCTCACCGATATATTCTTGCATGTTCTATCCTCTGCACGTAGATTCATTATTTTACAATTGTCTTCGTATGCGAATATAAATAATACCCGCTCTACAGTGCAGGCGCAACCCAGTCTCCTTCGACACAGTTCTAACACGCTTCCACGTGGTCGCGATGAGTGGCAACGTCGCCTCTCTCTCCGCAAAATGTCAATCACCTTCTTGATTGGCGCCGAGTTTAGGCTCTCCATTGTAGAGATTATAGGCGGCCGTGACATGAAACTAGCTGGAAACATAAGCTAGAATTTCTTCCAGTTTTATGTGCGTCCTAACCTCAGATCCTGACATCCGCAGATCCATTGAGCGTTAGTTATTCTAGTGAACGGGTGATCTATAATTTTTATATGCAACTCAAAACTGGCTATTGCCTTAAAAACAGTAGCAAAAACTTAAAGGAAATAAAACGCAAAAACCGGTAGAAATAACAAGAAACAACTTTATTTGCGCCATTAATAAAGGAATGAAAGCTTGTTACTACTAGAGGAATTGGAAATGGTAATAAGTCTGCATTTACATAATGTTTTCTATATCTAATTTTGACGTTGGCTAACCCACATTATTTTGGCTGAGTTGAAAGCAAGTGAAAAAGATACTATAGTTCAGTTAAAAACAAATGAAACCGCAGTGCGCAAAGTCGACTTTCCACTTTGTGATCACATCGAGATACATTCCCGTTCTCATTACCGGACTATTATTATCAACCAAAATCTTGTATGCTAGGTTGCCTCCCGTTTCCGTTTTGTTTACCTTCTCCACACAAAATGTAAGTCTGTTTAAAGCACACAATTTGTTTAAAATAACTTTCTTTGAAGCATACTTCCGAGATATTCGTTATTGTAGGATTTTCAAAACGTTCTCGTTTTTTGAGGCACTGTCGTCGGTGAGTTTTTCGGGAGTAATGGAAAGAATATGGAATTTAAAATAGTAATTGATAATAATAAATGACATAATTTATTTTCTTTTTAATAAGCCTCTACAAAAATAAACAAAGTCAAATAAAAGTTACTTTGATATTACTTGTAACAGGGTTACAATTACAAAATGGTGTTACATGAAATTAGTGCTAAATGTTAAAAATCACAATACTCTGCTATAGAATAAAATGAACTATTTATAGGAAGTCATACAATTTATTTTTAAAGACATTTGAAGATTTTACGTGATATTTCTTGAGGGAGCTTTTTAAAGTCTTACTCCCAAAACTTAATGATTTTGTATTGTTTTGGTAAGTCTATGTTAATGTACTTCAATGTGCCCGCTACCTCTTGTATTGTATAATGTAATTGCTGTCTATGTTGTAAACACGGGTAGCTTATTTGTATAAAAACAATATATAACTATGTGTAAATGAATAACAGTCAGTAATTACACTTTGTTTAATAGACGTATACAATGTGCTGTTTAAATGTGTTTGCCGCTATTCTACCTACCTTCTCTGTGTTAGAATATCCTTCACATCAGAACTATTACTCCAAAGTAATATTCCGTAGGAAAATATACGATAGAAAAATGCAAATCCTATATAATTATCTGGCACTTAAGACTTCTGATTAAATACACAAATCTAGAAACTTGCCAGTCAAATCCAGAAAGCTAATTAGCATGTGATTCACAAGTTAACTGGCAGTCCACGAAAATATCCAATACTTTAATCCCTTTCTTTCTTGAGATTATCTTCTGGTATTCCTCCGAGACTAAATAACATGGTTTGTGTCTAGTTTTCCTTGAGTAAAAACTATTTGCTTTATACAAACATATGGCCTGTAAAATAGCGTTATCTTTATATTCTTAAGTGCATAAAAATCTGAACTAACACTACGAAATGTGGTGTCGTTTACATATAACATAGGATAGGTAGCTACGTTAACTGGTAGATCATTAGTCATTCTAAAAAAAACAACAAAGGCCCGAGTACGGAATCCTGTGGAACGCAATATTTAACATCACTTATACTTGACTTTTCATCTAACATACAGACTTTTGATCTACAGTTATCTGGGTATGATTTCAAACATTTTAACTCTGTTGTTAATGCGATAATAAGCAAGTTTCTTTCAAAGCAAACTATGATTCACGCAGTCAAAAGCTTTACTGAAATCACAAAAGACTGCCTGTTCACAACCTTTGGTCTCGAAAACCTTATAATTTTTTTTTGAATCAGCGTGTAAGCTGTAACAAATTGATTTGCCTGGCCTAAAGCCAAACTGACATGCATTTAATATATTATCATCGTCAAGATAACTACATATTTGTAATTTTACCATGGTCTTGGTAATTTTAGAAAAAAAAATTGAAACTAGTAAAATTGGACGTTAGGTATTTGGACAGACCTTTTCTCTTTTATATACAGGAACAACTTTTGTTACTTTCAACTCGACTAGGAAGTCACCATTCCTGGAAAACATTGCTGTATAAACTGAGGGATAAATTATTTGTTTAATAAATTCATTGGATGGGTTTATATGTATCTGCACTCTTTATAGATTAAACCCTTTCTACAATTCTAAAATTATTCTCTCTGTCTTCAGAGAAAACAACGTCTGAGCTTATTGATAAAGGAAAATTAAGTACACTTAAGTCAAACTCTGCTTCACTGGACGGAAAAATATGAGACGTGTCATTTACAGAGGAGACAAAGGAATTCTAAAACATATTGGGCATAATTGAGTGGTATGTAAGTTTAGTATCTTTGGCAGTAGTGTTTATAACACTGCATGCAGTTTTTCTTTTATTATTTGCCGCTTCAATATTCTTAATGTTAAACAGCTGTTTTTTTTTCCTCAATGGCTACCCTCTACTCTTTTCTCTTTCTTGCGTAAGCAGATTTAGCTGTATCAGGTTTATCTCTGTTGTAGATGTCAAAATAGAGCGTGATATATGATTACATTTTTGCAAGGTAAGGTGTATACCATATAGAAATTCGTATTAGACGTTTTAGCCTCTTAGCTCTGTGAGTGACTTTACAAGTGTTCTGAGGAATACAAGCCTCAAAATCAGTTTAGAAAGCAGACATGAACCTTTTGAATGCAGTATCACCCGTTAACAAGCTCCTTTCGATATTTAAAATTTGGAGCAGCTTATTAATTTTAGCCAGTACTGAGTTTTTATAACTTATTATTTTCTCACCAGTAATTGGTCTTGTTATAGTTCTGTTATCTTAACGTTACTTGTAATCAAATTAGTAATTGATGCCAAGAGACAGTTATGATCGGAGAATGGATAGACCTTTATCTCACTAAGGATCTTGGTCATCTCAAAGTTTATAACCATATTATCTAAGCAGGCAGATCACCCAGTGGGCTTGTAGCTTGAACAATGGAAATTATATTGTTTTAGTAAGTTTAAAAATTCAGTTGCGCTACTTTTATTCACTTAATATCAAACTAAAGAGTTGATATAACTTCCAATTATTATCGTACATTTTTTTCAACTAATTAAAACAACGTAATACAGTTTACAATATATCAAGGAATACGCCACATGCTTCATTAGATGACCTATAAAGAGATATTGTGATTAATTTTAGCTTGTCTAGAATATCACTATTACTTCAAAACTAAGTTCATCACAAAGAAAATTAAAGTCTAATTAACCAATTCCAGACCTAAACATGTATTATTGATGTGCACTGCTACGCTACCGCGAATGTGCAAAACCCTACTGTAGCTATTAACTAAACGAAAATAATGTAATACTTTAAAGTCTATTTCTGTTTTTTTATACCAATGTTCACTTAAACAAAGAACACTAAAACATTTTACTTTGCAAAGTCATGTAATACTGTTTGTTGTTTAAACCCCGTACATTAATATAACCGTAGTAAAATCACGGCTATCTTTTGATGTGTTAGATCTAACTTATTTGCTGTGTTAATAAACGCCATAGTATTGTCTTGCACATTATATGCAAGTGTTCTCTTTCCTCCCTTATTAAAATGTTGACCATGATTAGTGTAAAAAGATGTACATATTACAGAGTTCCACGTTGACCATCACTACATTTTTAAACATTTAAACTTATGCTTCGGTACTTTACATTCCTATTAGAAGCTTCTTTTGATTAAACATAACCAGTTAACAAAATCATGCCTTTGAGGAATGTTTATTAGTAGAACATCTGCATGTGTCAATGATCCTAGCGTTTTCTTCAGCATTGTAGCTATCAATACTTGGCCATTTGCTGCATCATTTATTATGGAAAAGTCAGCCCTTCACATTCGTTGAGATAGTGGCAACGTTGTACTAAGCTTAACTATTTCCGTCACCTCATACTTTTCACACATTCGGTTTTAGATAACATCGGTGCTATTTCCATTCGATAACTATCAGTAAAAGGTTTTATCTTACTTTGTAAGTATTTATGACATTTGGGATTCATTTTATTGCCGATTGCTTATTCGCCGATGTACACAATATGCGGTTTAATCTGCTTTGTGACGGCTTCGGCTTTGCACTATTATTGCTTGTATTACTTACTAATCTTTGCGCTTACTATTCTGTGCTCATCTGTTTTCTCGGACATCTTATTTTGCTCTTCACCATTATTCTCATCTGACAGATTTGGAGTGATAAATCTGCCTACCTAGGCTACTTCGTTATACCTTCTGAAGGTCATGTGACTTCGTTACTACAGTCACTTTCTGGTGACGATAATTGTTCTTATTTTGTAGAAGGTTCTTCATTTCACTGTTTTCTGCTTCTGATCTCCTGAGATGAAGTTTTGGAATCGGTTAAATCTTTCTGCAAGATTTCAATTACTTCGGTAGCGATTCTATTCTTTCTTGTAATGTTGTTACCACGATTTTCATTTTCTTCTACGTTCTTTTCTACCATATGTTCATAAAGTAAACAATGACACCAACCCGCCTGCCAGCCTCACGTCCACGTACGCACGGCAGAGGTAGGCGATCATCTAACATACGGGGAGGTGGTGTGCCAGCATAACGCATCTCCAACCAGAACGTTGTCTTGCATGGGATCGCTGCTTATCACTGCCGGGCGCATTCCGTGGCCGCACCACCTCTAAGCCATTGCGCCACCATATGTTCATACAAACCTTTAATTACTAGGGTACATTTTTCACAGTTCTGAATATTCACTCCACTATTTTTACGCTTTTCACATTTTTTAATTCCTTTTCTAATTAATACACAGCTGTAATCGTCGTCCTCCGTGGACTAGTGCTACCGTGCTAGCCTCTATTTCCCGAGGTCGCGGATTCAAACCCGACGGAGGGCAATGGATTTTTTTCGGGAAGTAAAGGAAGGGAAGGAAGGAAGTAAAGCCGGTGGTCCCGTGTCGTAGATTTACGACACGCAAAAGAACCTCAAGCCTGATAAGAGACCTCTGAGCAACATTTCCGGTCTTTCACGCCCAATATAGAATGGGACGCTAAGGACCACAGTAGTTAAAGAGCGTCCATAAATAAAACTAATTTTTTTACAGGTGTAATCATTAATCGCATCTACACTCGGCGCTATCTCGAACTTTATATAAATACAGTAGTCAGTGCTGGCATAGCTATTTTTGTAATTTGTTTTCCTCAGATTCTGGTTGCTATATTTGTTTTTCTTTTTACCCTCACGTATACTTTTACGCGATCCTCCACGCGACAGAGCAGCAAGCTAACTGCTCTAGTGACCATGGCCAACTTTGACAACTTCCTGCATTAGCCTTGTACCTACAATGAAATGCTTAATGAAACTGTTTTTGTAAATATTCATCCCATTAGTATTGGGTATTTAAGGGCGCTAAACATATAAAGTTATCAGCGAATATTAGCATTAAGTAGACATAAGAATAAACTTTTGTAAGAATTGGTTTTAGAAACTATACAAAAATAAACGATAATGGCTAAAGAAATTAATGTGAAGATAATACATAAGATCTTCTAGATTTAAGTTAATGAAAATATGTTTGTCATGACAGCGTGAACATTGTATTGGTACAGTCTTACACGCTAAATAATTGTATATACTAATTTCAGTACAACAAAGTATCTTGTATATAAAGAATATACTATTATAATTCGAAGCTGTTAAGCTGATTTAATTTTCCACTGCATAATATCATTTTCACTGCTCATACCTTGTCCATAAATCGTTAAAAATGCAAGTTAATCCGAGCAAAGGCGCCGAGTAGCGATCACTCTACTCACATTCCATCTAGGCGACTCGGGTTCAAGCTGGCGGTGAGACATGGAATTCATGAAAAACAGTCTGTTGTTCAGTCTCAGGTTACCGCTGCCATTTTCATTATGGCAGCTTTGTATAAGAGTTTCACGAAGTTGACTGCGCTATCTATATAGCAAAATCAGAAATCGCTATATAGTCAAAATTCAGTCATTGTGTACCGGAAATAACTCGCAAACACATAGTACTCGACCAAGGGATTTACGTGTGTAGTAATGTAGTGTTTGTTGCAGTTTTACATTGTTTTACATTTATTCATTACGATTTTTAATAAGAGTAACCTGCATGAGGAATATAATTTAAGTATTTCTTACTTGGATAATAAGAATATGCTATTTTTGTATAATATGTAATATGTCTTCAGATTTATTCGGCCTTTGCCGCCAGTCGGTTGTCTACGCATGACGTCAATACTTTGAAGCGAGTTTATTACTAATACCTCTAACAGAAGCCTGGCGAAATATGACTGGAAGGGGTGGATGTCAACAGTTACCTTAGTGAAATGGGACTTGTATCGTAGGTACCTTTCCAGTATTTATATTTGGAAATGTTTTCGCTTGCGTCTCATAAATTAGCAATTTCAGCATGTATGCTGATAGGGAACTCAAATAATTGGGCGCTTTTTGTAGCGTAGGGTGTCTCGGCTTATTGCGCTAAATTTTTCAATAGCAACTGAAGTAACCTTTATAAATATGTTTAAATATTAGGTTGTCTCTTAAGTAATGCCGGTTTTTAAGTTTGCTGTCGTATAAGATTACATTGGTTTTCTTTGGTTCGCCAGTGCTATTTACAGGATGCTATGGATAGTATTGCGTATATTGTGAGAATGTATCGGTCGTCACTTGTTAATAAACAATCACAGAGTTTGAGAATAGAGTCCATCTAAAGCACCATTGAAAAGAAGATTACAAAGCTGTTGCCGCGGCTCGATAAAATGTGTGAAGTGGAAGGAGAAGGTGTCGTTAGTGAGTGTGTGGCATATGATGATTCCAACGTTTCAACACTAGAGAAGAAAACACTAAAGATTTATCACGTTCTCGAAGATCTAAATTACGGGGCATTAAGAATACACGCAGAGTTTTGGAAGAAAATCCGCAAAAAAGTATTCGTAGGCTGTTAGAAAAACTTCGTCCATCAAAAGATACTATAGGTCGCCAGATTAAGAAACTTGGAAAGTCAAACAGAAGCTGTAGATCTGTACCTCATGGCCTCTAGTTCCCAAGGTCGCGGGTTCAAACCCGGCGGAGGGCGATGGATTTTTTCGGGCGTAAAAATCGTTAGCACGGCTTCCTTCGGAAGGGAAGTAAAGCCGGTGGTCCCGTGTCGTAGATTTACGGCACGTAAAAGAACCTCAAGCCTGATAAAGAGGCCTCTGAGCAAAATTACAGGTGTTTCACGCCCAATATAGAATGGGACGCTAAGAACCATAGCAGTTAAAGAGCGTCCATAAATAAAACTCAATTTTTTTTTCCATGTACCTCATGAACTGACACCTCAACAGGCTCAACGTAGAGTAGATATCTGTCTTCAGCTTATCGGTAATCCCATGGATGATAGATTTATCAGGGGAATTGTCACATGTGATGAAAACTGGGTCTATTACTGCAACCGTAACGCCTCGAAATAGTGTTCAGTCCCCGTCAACCTGCCAAATCATCCTTAAAAGAATCAGTTCGGCCTCAAAGTGGCGTTGTGTGTCTGGTGGAAGGAGTGATTCACTGGGAGTTCGTTCCAAACAGGCGCGCCTTTACTGAACATTTGAACGAGTTCATGAAATTTTGAGACCGAGATACCCAGCATTAGTTAACCGAAATAGTGTACTCTTGCAGCAGGGCAATGCAAAACCCCATACTGCAGAACAACCATGACAAAAATTCAGGAATTGGAAGGAGTCCAACTGTTACTATACTTAGCGTATTGCGCCTTCAGATTACCATCTGTTGCTATCCATTGTCCATTTCTTGCGTGGAAGAAATTTCGGAAACATTCAAGCTGTGAAAGTGGATCTCACTGAATTCTTCGCTTAAAACCCGGAGACTAATACCGTCGCCGGATAATAAACCTGCTGAAATATGGCTAAAGACCATAGAATCTGATAGTATCTACTTTGAAGAGCAGTTAAATTTTGTTTCAGAAAACGTTCCAAATAAACTTTTGCTTAAAAACCGATATTACTTATGAGACTCCATCTATACTTCAGTTGTTTCTCCTTCTTTTGTTTAATGAAAAACAACTGTTTGTTGTGTTTTGTCTCGGGACTTGATATTCTGGACAAGAAGGGAGAAAGTCATTCACACAGCGTCCAAAATCGTAATCACAGACTCCCCCTCGTATCCTTCCAGTTCGGAAGTAGTATTCAGCCATGCAAATTCTGTGATCAGTGGTCACTTCCATCTCGCGTGCAAAGAACGCACAAAATGTTGTGAAAAATAGTTCTGCACCGCTGCTCTACATCAGCCTGTTTCAAAGTCGGAAACGCATGCAGTTCGAGATTCAATTCCGCACCTGCGCTTTGAGACAAGGGGCTCGCTGAGGTAATAATGACGTCATTCATTTAAACCGGCCCTAATTTCACAAAAACGAAGTTTAGACAAAGGCTCAGTAGTGTAGTTCATGCAAGGAAATTCGTCGAAGCTTATGTATTGTTTATATAAGCGAAGGGTAGAAACAGCCAAAGCCTACAATAAAAATGTCCAATGTTTCAGGTTTACCTCCTCATCAGGAAATTAAAATTTTAAAACGTACACAAACTGAAGCCACTGGTGAATAATCTTCTTATTAGTACTTCTCCACTATTGCTTCCCTTATGAGATGTTCCACGACTATGTTTTGTGCGTCTTGCTACACTTCCACTCAGATTAGTTCTATGGGAGCAATCTGATGGTTTGATGACCATGTTTTTAGCCACATGTTAGTGCATGGGCTTGTTTTCATTTATGAGTAGCAGAGGTTAAAAAGCTTCCCGTTTTTTTCCATTGTGATGTTACACGCTACATTATGGCGAGTGAGCAACTCTACTCGTTGTACTTCAGTGTCACTGTATTGGTGTGCGGCGCTGTCCAAAACAGTAATGCCGGATGTTAGGGAGTAACTGATCCTTAAATCATCTGTAAATGGTCGTGGTTAATGTCTTAATGGTAATCCCCGTATCTGGAATTGAATATAAAGATAATATATTCCAGCACGGATAACAATAAACTCCTGTGGGTGACTTCCTGATCTTTCAATTCTGCCATCAGTTTAGCGCATTAATACGGTATGGTCGGTGTTTAATCACGTTTCAGCCAACCATACTATTTTCCCTGAATTCTTCTTTATATTTATATTTCAAATAATATTCTTAGAGCTATAATATCCCATCTGTGTAGCATTATTTTTCTCTTATTTTTGTCTTGAACTCAAATTCGAGGTCGTGGAGGATTTTGTTTAAAGAGGTAAGACTTCCCTGAAATAGTTCTGCTTCTCTTAGTGAACAAAAAGGTTTGCGTGTGGTAGGATGCTCATTTCGGATGTTTTAGCCATAGATTTGTCTTCTTATTGCATTTAATTCAAACTCCTCCGATTGAGTTTCTCCGGAGTTAAAAGAAATACTTACTAACAAAGTAGGATAACACCACACGCGTTAACAACCTGGAGTTCCAGGAGAGACGGAAGAGAACAATGTCAGCGACCCGAAGAGGATCCAAGAGCGATTAACTAAAGCGATAGTGCTAGTGAATTCAGTGTCTTAGGAAGGCGGGGGGGGGGCAGGAGAAAACTTTGGATTAAAGAGGAGGAACATCCGTCATCGCCCAAGGTACCGCAGGAATGACGAAAGGACAATTAACAAACAGGTTAGAGTGCATATATTTCATTGTAAATTAATTTTGTATGTTGTATTATTTTTATTTTATGTTGCCTAGAAATCAGAAAGTAATTAGTAGAAAAATGTCCAATAAAAACAGTAGGATAGAGAAACGAGGAAATAGATGTAGGAGACAGCATTGTTGAGCTGGTTACGCACAAGAGTTTCCCTATGGAAATTCAACTTTGTCACAGTTCGACTGAGTCAGCTGGGGAGTTTATTGAGCCCTTTTCTCATATAAACGTTGTCCCACATTCAGAGTAGGTTCAACACCCTACGATGGCTTTGTAAGAAAAGACAGATAGGGCAGCTGTACCAGCAGCTACTTTAGAACAACTCCTCTCGTTATTATGAAATTAGATAAAAACTTAGATGAGCAGAAAATGAAATTGTTGAGATGCAGAGTAGAGAAATAAGCAAATTTAAGGGTGATGTCAATCAAGGATTTGAGATGCAAAATAAAGAAATTAATAAGGAAATAAGCAAACAACCTGGCAACTGCAAATAGGAACTACAAGGATGACTAGCGAGCTTGCACAGCAAATTCAAAGGAGAGATGAGGCAGGTTAGAAAAGAAATTGCTAACAGGGAAACTGAAATTCTTTAGCAGGTAGAAAACAAAATAACTAATAAAGGTCAGGAGTTATAAACTCGTATCTCTAAGCAGAATGTTGAATTAAAGGAAATAATAGAGAAAACTAGATGTGGGATTCAACTTGTACTGTCAGTGTAAATGGCAATACTTCTCTGCTTGACAACAATTTTGTGCAATTACAAAAACAAAATAAAGAACACGAGAAAATGTGGGACATGACAAGTTGCATTCCGTTCGCGAGAATATGTTGTAAACACTAAGGAAAATGTACCAAGAAGTTTCGAAGAAAGTAGGAAATATAAATGTCAAAATTTCTGGTGAAATACGCAAGCAGGATGCAAGATGTCACCCCACCCAAAAAAGCATTTTCATTTTGATGCAAAAGGTTTCTAGCAGTAATGTCAATAGTGGTGGTTCTAATGTTAATTCACCAAGTACAATGCACTGTGAAAACAATGGTATAATGGGAATGTCAAATCACCTCTCAAGTAATATGAGTTCTTCATGAGCAGGTTCTTCATGGCCTAATGCTTACACTTGCAATGTGAATACAAGTATGCACGGGCAGTCAGGTGAATTTAGCACGTGCATGCATCATAACGCAATTCCGAGTGACCTATCACTACCGACTTTTTCTGATAACACACTTTCTTTCCTATAAACTTTTTTGAGCAGATTCAGGAATATTTCCGGCTGAAAAATGTACCAAAACCTCTAAAGATGACCATTACTAGGAGATGCCTAGGCAGTAGAACCTTAGACTGGGTACTGATAGCTGTGGGTGCAGAAAATAATTTTGACAATTTTCAGCACCTATTCTAAGTCCATTCTGGAACTCAAGCCGACGACAAAGGATCAGAGCAAAATTGTGCTAGGATCAGGGTTCATCTTGTGAGAACAACTGTATGACCGATTATTTACTGTATAACTAATGGTATATAAAGTATTTGAGGCCACAAATCACGGAGGCACATTTTATCAATATCATGACAAGCCACTTCCCACTCCGTATTCAAAATTATTTACTTATTGCTAAACCCCGAACAATTATGAATATGGTAGACCTACTTTCAGAAAATCAGGAGCTTGAATCTATCTCGTCATGGGAAAGCATTTCGTGGGCACAGAACCCATGAAGAAATAATAATCATTCATATCACAGAGAATGTACAGGTCGAGAAAGTGGTGTTCGAAATAGGTATCAACAGCCCATACCGCACTTTTCTCGAGATAATCACCATGAACGTCTCGGAGGCAGACAAGAACGACTTAACTTTATTCGCGTAAGCAACAGAAGCCCAGAAAGAAGAAGGGGACGTGGACATAGCATAGGTGCAAATTTCGGAAGAGAACACAGGCGAAACGGACATTGGATATATCATGACTACAGGTCAGATGATGAGGTATCGACTAGGTCGAACGGACAAAGTAACGTAAAGCAAAATTACCAGTGTCAAACACAAAATATAGACCGATATTGGAATACGGTTGCACCTGTCAGGTAGAACCACCACAACAACGAGAGGAATTTTGATACGGAAAACTAATCCGTGGCATAATGTTTGGGGGGTTTCAAAAGTGTCACGAGCCAAAATTCTGAGAATATCTCTACTTTCCCACCTGCCCAAACCAAATTCTACAGGTGAAATACAAATTGTAAACAACGCGCCAAGCAACTTCGACACGCCATTTATTAAGATAAGGATTGGAGACAAACAGCTATATGCGGCTGTTGATTCGGGCACCAGTTCAAATGTGTGCTCTCTAAATTTATATAGTCAACTTATAAATAATGGTTTGAAAATTATGAGCTTACCAACATCAAACTTAATATATGGAGTGGTCATCAGTAAGTCAGCTCAAATTATGAAATTAAAATATTAAGATTGAAAATGTATGTCCGTTATTATGTTCTTGATTGTGAACAGACTTAAGAATGATATAGATACTTGGATGCGACTTCTTTGAGGAGCGTAAGGTGAAAATACATTTTGAAGAAAGGAATGTTGTATTTCACAGACAACAAGGTAATTACAACAAAATTCCTTTAATAACAGATCAGCTCCGTTGAACTGAATCCCCAAGAAAAAGAACTAGTCGATTCACCACTACTCGTTTAGCAAATAAGCATTGATAGAAACACGGAAGTTAGAAAAATAATAAACGAGCAAAAATTTTGAGACCGGCCAGGATCTCAGTGAAGAATAGGTTTTTCAGGGAGGAGAAGTGACCGTTTCAGGCATTGACAGCTGACGGTGAAAAGAAAATCCTTACAACATTTCAGAAAGCGCATGACAGCCAGGTAAAACAATTGAAAAGCTTATTGATGAAAAATGCGCACGTCTTCTCAGAAATCCGAGGTGCATGCAAAGTTTATACTCACACATTCCAGGTAGATGGAATTAAACCATTTTATCGCAACCATTTTGCCTATTAGTTTGAGACCACAGACTAAAGAAGCTATAGACGACATGCTACAAAATAATATTATAAAAGACGAAGACTCAGGCTTTATTATTTCACTATGTGGGGCCCTGAAGTGTAGAACACCCACATCTTTGCTTTAGACACAACACAGCCCAGTAGTTATATGAAATCCAACAATTTTCAGAACGAGAGCATAAATAAAATTATTTAAAAATTATCAAGAGGACGCTATATTTCATCCATAAATCTTACAAATATCTGTTGGCATATTCCATTGAACGAAAGCTTGAGATATAATTGCTAGTTTACAATGAAAGGGAAAGTTTTCAGGTTAAAAATGCCTTTCGGATTGAAAAAAAATCATGTAGCAGATTTCTTGGTGCTCTCAACGAAAGTTTTAAAAATTCAGAGAAAGATTTTCTTTTAAGCTACATAGATAATTTTCTAGTAGTCTCCGAAACGTTTAGCTAGTGGTATCCAAACTAAAGGAATGCGGTCTTACAGGGAACTTAAATAAATCCAGATTTTGTGTAAAATTGGTTAGCTTGTTAGGGTTTGTCATCGATGAAAATGGGACGAGACGAGATCCAAAAAGAATTAGATGTAAAAGATGCAAAAGACTATAGGTAAAATTCCAAGACCTAAACATGTGAAGTTAAAGAATTCAGAAGAATATTTGGCACCTGGAATTATGTATGTCAGTAGATGTCTCCCAAACTATTCTCTAGAAGTAGAGCGCCATTAAGAGAACTGCTACAGAAGAACCATAAATGGAGATGGAACGACGAACTTCAAAATTGTTATGAACTAGTTCAAAAATTGCTTGCTTCAGCCGTACTTTTAGAACGACTACAAGATGGGTGGCCCTACGAAATTTACATTGATGCATCTACAAGAGTTATGGTTGTACTTTAGGTCAAAGGGACGCAAAAACAACTTCCATGTTATAAGCATAGTTTCACGCGGTCTTAACTCAGCGGAGACAAATTCCTCGGTCACAGATTTAGAAGTGGCCGCACTTCACTTTGCTTTAACTTGATTTAGGACTTATGTGTACCTTCGAAAAGTAAAAGAATATTCTGATTATGTTAGCTTAGCATTTATAGAAAAACCTAAATTCACTTCTACTAAAATCTCAACTTATGTTCACGGAATAACTAGCCAAGATATCGAGATTATACACATCACAGGAAAACAAAACAATAACTTTCAATAATTTGTTATTAGAACTTAATCGTGTTAAAGGAATGCCGGAAGCTTCGGAGAAGCCAAAACAAGAAGTAACCGTGTTGAAAATAAATATTAAAATGAATAAAATAACAGAGCGAAAGGTAAAACGACTAGCACAATTGCAGGGCAACGATGAGAGGTTAAAAAGATTTATTGCTAATGCACCGCAGATGAGCGAAGCAAAGAAAGAGAACATTGCTATTAGGCTTTGTTATACAAGAAACACGCAAGTCTAACGAAGAAATGGAAGGTACTAGCGACAGAGTTGATCACCGAATTTTATATTAATCTACTTCATTCTGGGACAGATGAAGTGATAGATACAATCTTAGAGAACGTGTGTATCTCAAAGGCTGGAGAGAAAATGAAGAAGATAATTGCACGTGGTAGCATTTGCCAACGTTGCAGGCTATCAATTTGACACCAATTTAGTAATTAGGATAAATCCGAAAGATCTCATTTGTTTACATATTCATGGAGAATTACCTACCTCCTATATGGATATAAATACATTTTAGTTTGCTATGCTGCGTTTAGCAAATACGTGAGAATATTTCCTTTGAAGAAAAGCAAATAGCCAATATGGGCAATACTGTTTCTTCAACAATATGTGCCCCAGGAAGTTCAGGTCAAGATCATATTAACGGATAATGCGATTACGCTTACAAGAAAAAGATTTGCAGGATCAATCAAAGACGCAGGGATTACCCAATATTTTCGCTCGAGGTATCATCCATGTGGAAACTCGAGTGAACATCGGCATTTTTCCTGAGAATGTTTAGTGCATAATCAATACACAAAATGGTTTAACTATCTGAAACTTACGAACGAAACCACCAACCATATCACGGAATTTAAACCTTTAAAATTGGCGCGGAGCTAAAACGTAGAGCATACCAGCCACGATTCCCATTTACGAATAAAGCACAATTGCAAGCTGAGGAAATATTTAAAATAGCCTCCGAAAAGACAGAAAGGATGGATAAAAGACGTAAAAATCGCCACACCGCCAAGAAAAGGGAAGGAAGTGAAATCTCAAAATTGGAGACCTCGTGTTATTGAGAAATAAAGAATAATTAAACAAAGTGCGGAAGGGGAACCAGAGATTGATGATATATTACCGAACTTTACCATGTAATAAATAAATTCTCGACGACATATATGAAAAATCCAAGATAAAGAATAACAAGATCATGGGAAGATATCATAAAGTGTTATTTAAAGAATAAAATAACTTACAATAAAGATAAGAAGGTAGCAAGAAAGACACAGAATCGGTTATTCAGAAATGTAGTTGTGTAGAAGGGAAACAAATGTCAGTTTATATAAGTATATACACTAACTTTATTTTGTATGAATATATTGCAATATCGAGAAATTTGTAGTAAAGTCTGTTTTCTAAGTAACAATGAATACACAGCAAGAGTGATATTTCAGTGAAATTTCGAAAGAAATTAATGTAATAATACACCATCCAATGACCTATCTGTTAACTGTAAATATATTTTGTTTATGTGAGTGTTTAAAATGTATCTAAACAAATGAAAGGAAAAGGAATATATTTAGGTGCGGAAAACTGAAAATAACGCATATAGTTCCAGGAAATGTTTGTGAACATGTAACAGTGCACGGGAGTATACTGTAGTTGAAAGTGAAACACAGTGTAGCACCAGCAATGTCACGACCCTGTCTCTATTACAAACAGAAAGTGAAAGCAAGGGATTTTTGCCCTCGCGTAAATGAACTCAAAAAGGAAATATGAATGGCTATCTGTAATGTAGACCAAAACCCATTTGCACCTCTCCTACGATTTAATGATTTTTGTGTGTTTATTTAAAATCTATCATTCTGTTATTATATAACACTGCTCATTTACATGTTTTATATAAGGAAATATGTATACATCGATAATTTATTTTTTTAAGTAACTTTAAGACTTCCGCACCAGCAGAAATAAGTAAAGGTTATTAAATTCTGTGTTGCATGTTCGTAGAAGTCCTTGCTACTTGGCGTGCAAATAAGACACAAGTAGCAACCTCTAGGGGACGCCCAAAATGTTTCACAAACAGGGGATATTTTCATTGTATTCTACCATGTGATCCCGAGTTGGCCAATCAGGTTAACAGAAATTTGTTGGTATTTAAACATAAAGTACGTTCGTGCCAGCTCGAGGACTTATAGAAGTAATTTGTATGGTTCACGTTCGCGGCTCTCGGAAAATTCACACATTTTTTACTTCAAAGTAGGAGGAATCTGTGCCCCATGCAACAAGATTTTGGCGCCAGAATTAATTTAAGAATGTAGCACAGTTTTTTAATATAATCGCGCGAGTAACATGTGCGAATTGTGACAAGAAATTCTCAGAGAGTAAATAAACTTGCAGAAGTATTTTTATACGTTGTTAGAAAAGTGATTAAAGTAACGCGCGCTGGTGGAAGTCAAAGTGCAGCCATGTACTTTAACATGCAGCTTGAAAGATTTGTCGATGATTTCTTGTTTGTATTTTTATATTTTTTGGACGCTCTTTACTGCTGTGGTACTTAGCGTCCCATTCTATATTGGGCGTGAAACACCGGTAATTTTGCTCAGAGGCCTCTTTTTCAGGCTTGAGGTTCTTTTACGTGCCGTAAATCTACGACACGGGACCATCGGCTTTACTTTACGTCCAAAGGAAGCCATGCCTAGGATTTTTACACCCGAAAAAATCCATCACCCTCCGCCGGGTTTGAACCCGCGACCTCGGCAACTAGAAGCTAGCATGGTAACCACTACACCACGGGGGACCGAACAATAAAAGGAAAAATGTGTGTTAAATTTCATATGCGGTGCCGTCTATAGTTATTTTAGTCAGCTGAGCCTGTATCACGCCCTGGAGATCAACGAAAACAATAATAGTAGTTATTCGAACACAAGAGGTTCTTTCGTGCGTAGGCGAGGAGATGACCAACACGACATCAGGACTGCATTCTCCAAGTAAATAAACAAGGTGAAATGACACCATGGAGGCTGAAATAAAGTAATTCCGTTGCGAAAAGGTTGTTGGGAGGAGCGCAGTATCCTCCTATTTTTAAGTCCAAAAAACTGAATTTTGTTATAAGCATCTTATATATAGTTGTGAGGGGCGAATGCGAAGCTTACTAATTAATTATATTGGTCTCCTCGAGATAGCGCGGACTTACTCTATTTAAACATTAATAAATTCTGTTTGGCCAATTCGGGTTCACATGGTAGAATAGAGTGAAAATATCCCCGGTTAGCGGAACATTTCGGGCTTTCCCTAGCGTTTGCTACTTGTGTCTTATTTGCACCCCAACTAGCAAAGAATTCTACCAACATGTAACACAGTAACCTTTACTCTTTTCTTTGCAACGTTTGTTACATTTCTGTTGGTACGGAAGTCCAAAGTTACTTAAAATTAAAATTGAGGTACAAACATATTTTGTACATTGCACATTGCACACGCGATTGAACCCTGTTATATAACACAATAATGCCATATATGTGGCAATAAACCTAAAAACATAATTAAATCGTAGGAGAGGTATAAATACCGTATCAAGGTTCATGAGTCACCAATGTCAGCTAAAGCTATAGTGGTTTGAAACCAGTGACGGCTCATGACCTCTCTCAGAGGACGTGTAAAGTTTGTTAATAGACTAATTGAATTTTCTCGTAACCTTCCCTTTACAGTTAGTTACTTGATTTAAATTGATACATGGTAACGGTCTGCCTTTTTGTTTAATTTGTAACTTCTCTTCTAAGGATAAACGTTTATTGAGAACATGAGATGTTTGTTTTATTGACTTACTTTTTAAAATTATTTATTTAATATTTATTTATTTTCGTTCCTCAAACATTTATTTTCACTTCGCTCTATCACAGGTTTAAATTTACAGCTCTGGTGGTCTGCTGCTTCATGCAGGCCCACAAACATAAGACTAGCGGAAAAGACAAACGTAAAGAAACTAACAACACTAAAGCGTTGTATTAACCGTAGTTATTGTGGAACTTAAATTATGCGCATTTAAACCGGATGAAGCAAATGTAGTAGCAATATGGCACGTAGTAAAGCCATAACTGACAGAGTAACGCAGAAAATGCCATGAGCGTGATTAGAAAAGTAAGTTGCCTATCAGAGTAGGAGGTCTTTCCCTCTTGTTTATAAAGGAAAGGACGGGCGGTTGTGCCGCAGCAAGAGGAACAGAAAAACAAATAGAACTGGACATGTCCAGTAACACACTGCCCTTGAGTGCCTGGGATCGCATCTCTAGGGCTTGTCGACCAGCTTATACATCTAAACATAGTGCACTCTATACTTTTCCACGCGCCCATCGCCCTAAGCACTCTCTAATGCACCCAGAGTGCAGCTTACGTGTCTTTACAGCTCTCTAACCTTTATCTTTAACAAAGTGCATTGCTTTCCCATAAAGAACGCGCGCGGAAATTATATATACAAGTTCACAGAGAAGAAGGTCAGCATAGCGACGGCTTGAGATACAGGTAAAGGTAAAAACGGTATACAAGAAACATATTGGGTGTGCACTTGCGGCCACCCAAGAACAGCACTGCTTGAAACCCCCTGGTGCTTATTGTTTAACACTTTCCGCATACAGAATATTTTGACCATAATCGGAGAGGATCACATTCAAATTGACCAACTCTGGCAGTTCATTTGTCACCAGTTTAATCTCCAGAAACTTGCTAGAATTTCAGCGTGATTTGCATTTGCACCCTATTTTGTAATATCTTGTTCATGTTTTAAGAAGTTGCCGCCCTGGGTGGTGACAAGGCTTGACTCCCATTTGAGCCTGCTCTGGATGGGAAACTTCTAAGTTTGAATGAGTGCTCTTCTTTCTTCAAATGAATGTTTTAGCGAAAGCTTATATTCAATATACCAAGGCATTTCATAGATATTTGCAATAGCCTTAACATAAATCTGTCTTTTATAAGCGCCTAAAACTGGATGATACTACGACCAAATGGGTTCTCGAGATTTCTTGGGGTGAAACGTTTTCTTATTGGCGTGAGTGTGTCTACTGATCTTCATAAAAGGAATCAAACGTTTCGGACAATTTCTCATTTGATACTTTCGCGTGAGTATCAAATGAGATATAAGTTGGTAAGTTTTGCCATCCATTTGCGAGGCGCAACGTTCACTCTAGCACGTTTTAGTTTTACCTCCCCGGGTTTGTACTTTTGCTTACGAACATTCTTCCTGTACAGCATCATTAACATTACCATCATTATTCTCCCACATTTTACTCATCAGAATATTCCAAACACTATAATTACAGGTAGTTTAGAGCTATGGCTTACAGTGAAGTTAAAGCACACTAGTTTAAATAACCATTTTTAAACAGGTGCACCAATGCCAGTTGTCAATCTCGCTGAAACTTTGGTAAAAATAAATCAGAGATGTCGGATGAAACCATGCATGCCGCCTTTTTACGTCGACCGCCCCAATTGTAATGACAAATGCAATAGCCGCCGTTAGGAATCTCATAAGTTAAATGGAGCAGAAGATTCATTAAGTTCTTTATAGCAATATCTCGGAAGAAACGTTAAATATATTATCTATTCTAGTTTTATATTCTGGAAGTAAATAGGCTGAAATACATTTGAAAAAAAAGTAACGTAGCTCATGCTAGAAGTACAATAGTTGGAGTTATATTTATGGGTTCTTGTTTAAACTGGGCGGCATGTAGATCGCCACAGTACCTCGGCGCTTAAACGCGGCTTTACCTATGCGATAAAGTAAGTTTAAAGAGTTTTGCTTAAGCTTTCCTGCCCCGCTATTGGCCCGGGCGTGACTGTCCCCTCAAATGCTCACCCGTCCAACTTGTGACCTCAACCCGTAGTTCTAGTTTGAAAAGGGGTGGGTTTTATGCCCAAGCATTGCTACCTTAAGATCTATTGCGCATCCCCCTTTCATCAGTTAAGTAGTCTGTTGCTCGATATGAACTTAACCAGACTGCTAACTGAGGCTTTCGATAGTTCATCTATCTTTGGAAAGTGATTGCCAAAAATACTTGCTCTTTGATTCGCAAGAGCAGGGCAATCACATAGCAGATGAGTTAACAGTCTCATCTCCCTCTAGAGATCTACTACAGATATGGTTGTTAAACAATCCCATTCTGTATAGATTAAACTTTAGGGCACAGTGTCCTGTAATGAATCCTGTTGCCCATGCAAGTCTTCTTCTACAAAGACCGCGCAAGTACTTTGCCCGGCTGTTATCCAGGTCTGTAGTAAACAACTTGGAATGTCTGCAACCCTCAATGGAGTTCCAGTAGTTCTTGTGTTCTGCTTGAGCCCAGCACTTAATAGCCTGTTTCACTGGTCTGTAGGACACCCCCAGTACAAGCTCCGGACCAAAAAATGGGATTTCGCTGTCAATCTTTGCTGCTTCATTTGCTTTCTCATTGCTTGGTATACCTGTCTGTCCTGGCACCCACATAGGTTGAACCTTATTGTGTTCAGGCAGTGTCATTAAGGATTCCCTCCATTTTAAGACGAGCTTTGATTTTATTGATGGTGATTCAAGTGCTTTAAGAGCAGCTCCTGTTCCTGATTTGGTTCTAGAACCACCAATATACCAAATTGGGCCTTTGTTATTATGAGGTTTTATCAGTCTTTCCCATTTACCCCGCTGTGGATAGGAGACCGTAAATTTCAATTCAAACTTGAATCTTGGTTCAGTAATGCCAGTCCTCATGTTGAGTATCTGTTGTACATTCTTATCCCAAGGAAGCTTGAGATGATTAATATGTCCAGTATTAGACACTTTGGTTTGGCGACAAATACGGTGATACGCGATCATGGCTTCTGCCTTCATCCATATGTGGAGAGGTGTGAGCCCAATCAGCATCTCCATTGCCGTATTTCGAGTAGTTTTGAAAGCTCCCATAATTGAAATGCAGAAGGTCCTCTGTAATTTACAGATTTCCTTTCTGCACACCTTTAAACTAACTCTAAGCCACCACATCAGTGCGGCATAGGAGAATATAGGTCTCACCATGACAGTGTATATCCAATACGCTATACTAGTTTTCAGACCCCTAGTCTTACCAAGCATACCTCTACATGTCCAAAAGACTCTGTAGGCTTTGGTAATACATAATTCCATCTGATGTTTCCAAGTTAATTTCTTGTCTAAAACAAGCACAAGATATTTCACTTGTGTTGAATAGGGCACTACTTCACCAGAGAGAGAGAGAGAGAGTCTGGTTAAATCAGGCCCCCTTGTCCTGGTAAAGGGTACCACTATTGTTTTGCTTGGATTAATAGTTAGATTGCACAAGCTTCCACTTTTTAAGCGCCATTTGTAGCACTTGAGAAACTATGTGAGGAAATTTCTCTCTTATGATTATTGGAATATCATCTGCAAAACCAACTGTGAACTAACCATCACTATTGAGTGCGCAAAGAAGTGTGTCCACTACAGGGTTCCATAGCAGGGGTGATAAAACACCCCCCTGCGGGTAGCCCCTCTCCGTGGACACATCCAGCGTCTACCCACATAGATTCATGGTTATCTTTCTATGTTGTAAGATAAAGCGTATCCACTCACAAATAAGTGAAGGTACATCATATTCCATAAAGGGCGTTCGACACTACATCACAAGATGTCCTGTCAAACGCACATTCTATATCAAGAAAAGCACCAATGGCTATTTCTCTGGTATTAAGCGCCATCTCAATAGTCGAGACCACTTGATGAAGTGCTGCTTCCGTTGATTTCCCTGTTTGATAGGCAAATTGGTATTTGTTTACTGGATGTTCCATTAAAACATTATCCCTAATATGCCTAATCACTAACCTCTCCAGAGTTTTAAGCATAAAAGAGGTGAGACTTATAGGGCGATGAGCCTTAGCCTGGGCGTAACTAGGACGCCCTGGTTTAGGTATAAACACCACCTTTGTTTGTCTCCAAGCCATGGGTATATATCCATAGGCTAGGCAAACTCTAAAAATACCACAAAGTAGGGATTGAACTGAAACAATACCATATTGTAGAAATGCAGGAATGATTAAATCAGGGCCTGCCGATTTATACGGTCTAAACGACTTAACAGCCCATCTTATTAGCTCCTAATCAGGTTCCACTCCTCCTGTCCAAAGAAAGATGGTCCAGATTTGGTTGCCCCTTCACAGAATTGCTGTCATTGTCTACCTTAAAGTCTGGAAAGTGAGCCCTCCAAAGTTGCAGGAGCGTCTTAGAACCAGACTGTGTGTACGTGCCATCAGGCAGTTTAATAGTGCTCAAAATTTTTTAACACCCTTTGCCATATGTTTCATGCATCTTGCACTGCTGGGAACATTCTCCATCCCCTGGCAGTACTCCCTCCACGAAATCCTTTTGGCTTTGCGTATTTCCTTATTATAATTGGTGAGGGCTTGTCTATATGAGTCCCAATCACCAGTTCTTTTTGCAAGTCTAAATAATTTCCTTGCTTTCTTCCTAAGTCTGCTTAACTCGTTAGTCCACCAAGGCACAAGCCTTGGCGAGTAAGCTACGTTAGGCTGACAATTTTGATGATAGGATAGGAGAATTGGCCGTTGTAATTCATCAACAGCAAACTCCACATCCAATATCGAACGAATGTTTATTGAGATACCCGATGCCAATGCTGATAGGTCTCGTCTTCAATGGTAGAGTGACTTCTGCTTTGATATTAAAGCATATGCATCTATGATCGGAGAGAGTGATCTCCGATGATACATGCCAATATTAATAACATTAGTCCCTATCGATATATCAATGACTTCCTTCGCAAAGTTACAAATGTTGGTTCATTACCTCGATTTAGAATATTAAGGTTTGTACTCACCAAAGTACTCCATTAACTTTTCTGCTCTGCAATTGATATCACTGCTCCCCCGCAATGTGTAGTGTACATTGGCAACAATCCCCAGGATTAACTCCTTTCCATTATCTCCGCAGTGGGTCACAAGGTCCCTCACCGCTATCGATGGTGGATCAGAGTCTTCATAAGGGAGGTAGACGGAAGAGAGTATTAAAACTCTTCTCTCTCCTGCCTCCTCCACTGTTATTTGGATTGCAGTTACATCCCTGGAACAGTGCTCAAAAAGAAGCAATGCGTTTATGCAATTCTCCGCATAAATGCATGATGTTGGGTTATTATTACTAGGTCTATATATAGTGCCCTTAGTACAACTGATCCTTCTAATTGAACCTCTGTAAAGCCAAGGTTCCTGTATGAGAGCAATATCAACATTGTCTTCAACAAGTCTCTTACTTAGAATGGCTGAAGCTGCCTTATAGTGCTGCAAGTTAATTTGAACTATTTTCATAATTGCATTCAACCCACAACACTTACCTTAAGCAGCACACGATGCGGATCTTCCAGAGCCCCATATTTCCATCGTCTCCGGACTGTCTCCGCCATCTTAGTGTCCAGGTGCATTCTATTAATTCCAGATGATGTTGCACCCATTTGTTTATCTAGTGACATTTCTCTCTACTGGAGAGTCTCTGTCACTTGACTTTTCTTTGTCAGGTGAGAGATTTCTCTCAACTGGAGAGTCTCTCTCATCCCCTTCATAGTATTTATTTTGTTTTGCTCCATGTTGGTCCCACGAGTAGCAGGGAAATAAAAGTCACCCAATACAGAGCCCCGTATATATTGGGAAGGCTAATGACTTCAGGGTGTCGCCTGGTGCCCTGAAGAGATCGTTCGCGACACTGCATTTTTTACCACCCCAGTGCCCTTCATCCCTCGGCACGATGCATTCCCACTTTGGATTGGGGGACCAGAGCCCCTGGAAGGTCCTCCAGCTCGGAGTCCCTCAAGGTTTTCCAACTGGCAGTTCCTTTGGGTTGGATTTTTGTTGAGCCACGTCTTAGTCTGGTACCTCATTACGAACCTCTCTGACATGAGTACCTCTATCAGCACAGCTTAGTAAATCACTGGTACACGGAAGCCTCCCCACCAACTACAAGGTCCAGTGGCTCCTAGGGGAGGCCTATAACCCCTACATCCCGTAAATAAAATGGTTAAGCGCTATCAAGGACAGCTACACGTCTAACACATTCTTGGGCTGCCCACAGCCAGCCAACATGTCCAGAAAATGTTTCCAGTCGTCGCCTGTGGCCACTCTACATGCTTCTACCGTTTCACCGACCAGTTTTGGATGAAAATTCTTCGAGTCTACACCCGTCTAGGTCTTCAGCCATCGGATTAGCCGACACGGCAACTTGGGATCGACTCAATTGGGTAGCCTCTGTTGATTCGGCCACCCATATTTATGAGCAGATGGGTTGCGGTACTAGGCACAGAGTAGACGAACAAGGACAGAGCTAATATTCGTCTAGGTTATGTACGGTGCATCCCTTGGCAACCAGCCCTCTGTTTCATCACACCATTTGGGCCTCTACTGTCTGCAGGTGAGGGTAACCGAAGACTGTATTCGTGCACTGCATCCTCGGCTGCAGTCCTTGTTTTCCTCTAATATGTCTCTTCCTGTTTCTTCCTCCCAGTCACAGCTGGAGGCGTACTTGCGGTCATCATGGCATAACTGTCATTACAATCACTAGCTCTGGTGCAGTCACCTGTTCTCTAGTGCCTCTGCCACTATTGAGGACAAGAAACGACGATCTCTCTGACAACGTGGAAGCAGTAAGTGAAGATCCGTTGTTCGGAGAAATCCAAGCAGTATATCAGCAAGGACCTCTCGTACGAATCCGATTTTCGTGTAGATCAGAATTTACAACTTGAGTCCAAAGACTGTGCTAGTGTATGCACAGAATATCCTGTCCACTTCTCCATTTTGGAGAGAGACGAGGCAGATCGCTCCTCCGGCCTTTCCACAGCCGAAAAAGATGACTTCGAGGAAGTAGTTCCCCATAGGAGGAAACGCGTTTCAACCCGTTTGAATGCGGGCGAATGCTTTACCCAGCCAGCTGCAGCTACACTCACCGCATCTGGCTCCGCCCAGAACGACGGATAGGAGACATTACAGCGGTAGACAAAAAAGATTCATGTCTTGAACGCCAAAATGTTCTAAGTTATACACGGAACAGCGCTTTGTTTACACTATAGCTATACAGTTGTGTGGTCTCTGCGGCATTATTAAACATGCTACCTTCAATGTGTCTTCTCTGTAGCACTGTGTAAAAGTATAGGTAACTTCTCTGGTTAAGACCGCAGGTTCGCTTCTTCCACTGTTAGTAATGTTTAATCAACACATTACAGCTACTTATTTTCGATATACTGCATTTTATAGATGGCATTCGGAAAAGTTAATAATAGAATAGTTATTGTAATGCTTCTTAAGGGTATACTCTACCTATCTGCATTATGCAGTACAAGAAACCACATAATGCGTGGAAGTGTGCGCAAACGCATCGGGCTCCAACAGGTCTCTTTCAGTGAATCATATCGTTTTTGGCAATGGCATAACGCGCACACAAAAATTTAACCACAAGGAAGTTTCTCTTGCAGTAGTCAATGTAACAGGCTTTCCTGCTCGTGAAACTGCAGCTCGTATTGGAGTCTCTGCAACTTCGGTGCAGAGGTCGGTGAGATTATACAGGGAAGCGACTGAACGCCGCCTCCTAGTTGAGGGAGAAGACGTGCGCGCACTCCCGAAATTGATGCAGGTTTAGTTGCAGTAGTAGAGAGGAACCCTTTCCAAACTGCTTCTGAAATGAGGGCACGTTCATGATTTCCTGAATCAGCTCGAACAGCTCTGCGGTGTGTAAACGACGCAGGACTTCCTGCACGAAGGACAGCTAAAAAGCATACAGACGATCACAGATTGTTTCGCCTCGCGATTGCAAAAGAAAATGCCAACCGCAACTGGAAAAACATAATATTCTTAGACGAGGTGACATTTTCTTCTGCACAAGGGAAAGATGATCGTCTACCGTCCAAAGGGGTCCCGATACGATGCAAAATACGTGGCTTCACAATTTTGTCACGGTCACGTATCTGTACCTTGTAGGGACTGGATATCAAGGGACGATCTTGGTGTGTTCTACCACAATATACCGTAATACTTGAGAATATTTTTATTCGCTCTGTGAGAATGAGATGTCCTGATGAATACCTATAGGATAATCATCCAGTCCACACATTTGATGGGTTTCAGCTTCGTTCTCAGAGAGGTGGAATATCAGAGTGATAGACTGGTCTCTCCCTTCACCAGATTTGAACCCAATTGTAAATGTGTGGCCTGAGGTGGAAAGGAAACTGTGCTCGAATTTCCTGCAGATGCAGGAAATACAGAAAATGACTTCTGGGCTCAAATTCGGGAAGCCTAGGATGTTGTAGCTTCTCGTCCACATTGCTGCAGCGATTTAATTTTATGTATGCCCCGAAGATTGAGGGCAGTCATACGTGCTGAGGGTTCATACATCTGTATTTAATTTCCTTTATTTTTATGTTTTTGTTTTTAGATTTAGAATATAGTAGTTTATTTACATTTATTTCATTAGTTATTTAAAACCAGTGTTTTAGTAAAACTATGTTTTTGTGTGCATAGGTACCTGTAACTTCAAACGCTAAAGTTATATTAAGACAATATTAAGGGTTGCACATCCTTTCATAAAATTAACAGCATAAAAAGAACCACTAACCCAATATTTGAACCGAGTAGTTTATGAGCGCAAGCATTGCCAGTGTTCGCAGACTTCCTTGAACGGACCGTGAGGTCCCCAGAAGGCATCCAGGAAAACACCTTCTGCTTTCGCCAAGAAGTCCATCAATTTCTTCGGCTTCCTCCGGACGAAGCGGATCGAAGAGCTCCCGTCATTAGAATTAGTCAAATCCAAGGCGTTTTATGGGTCTCAACATCAAAGACCGTGGGGCTTAACGGGTTCACACCCACCATGCCTCACCGCCTTCCCTTCAGGGCCATGATCTTTCTAACCAAGCGCTTCAATATGTGCCTCACCCTACGTCACATTCCACATGAGTAAAGACAAACCACAGTTATCTCCATATTGATACCGTTGAAAGATTCGATACATTTCGGCAATTACCATTCCATTAGCCTCCTGTCGGTCCTCTCGAAGGTCTGCCTGTTGTACCCACTACTGGTTACACTCAACCAGACCATTAATGTGGGTTCCGTCCTGTAGCTCCGATGACCCAGCAGTTTCTGTATATAGTGAGGGCGACTGCCCTGGGATACCAAGACAGGGCTTACACAATGGCGGTAACTTATACGTGGAGAAAATATTGACAATCTGACATGCATGTTCCCTGCACAAGGTGATTCATCTGAAACTACCTACACTCTACATTCATCTGCTACGCACGTAGCTCAAACATCGTTCATGTTTTTTCTGATTTGCGGGGATCAAATTTACACTAAGGTCAATTAGAGGCTATCACGAATGTGATTTCAGCGTCTACCTGGCCGACATACCTACAGAGCAACACGTCAATATAACACAATATACTGGCATGATATTCTGTAGCCGGAAAACCATGCAGTGCGCTCAACCCAGTACAGTGACACCTCCGCCTCATCCAAGATTGGTGCAGGCATTAGCGATTTCCAATCCGGAAATTAAAAATTGAGTCTTATTTATCGACGCTCCTTACTACTATGGTCCTTGGCATCCCATTGTATCTTATTGGTGAAAGACCGGAAATTTTGTTGAGAGGCCCCTTTATCAGGCTTGAGGTTCTTTTACGTGCCGTAAATCCACGATACAGGACCACCGGGTTCACTTCCCTTCCGAAGGAAGCCATGCTAAGAATTTTTACGCCCAAAACGTCCATCACCCTCCGCCGAGTTTGAATCCGTGACCTCGAATGTAGAGACTAACATGGCACCCCTAGACCACAGAGGACGACGTCCATTCCGTAGAAAAACCATGACATCTTCTAACGAAGCGGACAAATAACACTTCCTACTTGAGGGTTAAGCTGGATGTGGAACTAACCTTTAAACAGCACATAATGGACCTGTCGCATTGGACCACGGGGCCAAGGCTTCTTTGTTTCTTTTGGATTTCTGTTCGTTTAAAGCCATGCCTTCTCCAAGCACTTATAATCCCTGTCCCTCCGTTCGCCTGCGAGAACTGGGACATCGCACAGACTCCATTCTACAACGAATGCAGCGGGTACAGAATAATGACCTCCTCTTTTCTGTTTGCCGTTCCTTCTCCATGAGTGTGCTTTGAGAAGCCTTATCTCTTTTATATGTGGAGGGTGAATGTACAATCATTGCCACATCATCTGAGCGCCCTCGTTCAGTAACTTGGAGATTATAACCCCAGACAATGCTATTTGAGGCGTAACCGGGTTTCCCGCATGGCATGCGGGCACACCCGGTAATTCAGGATCAATTTCAAGAGCAGCTAATTCTGAGCTCCTCTACTGTCCTCCTAGAGATGCCTGGATAAATCAAATTTCGATTGTATCCCTGAAGTCAACACTATATGCAAATACCATATATCAGCAGTGCACAAGGGCCGTTGCACTCTGACCTGTAGCCATCGAAGAGTAAATCTTGATGTCTACCTTCACTCCAGCAACCTTATTCACATCCGTCATCCTGCAATCCTCAACGCATTTAAGTTAAGCCCCAACAAGGGTAGGTACACTTTCATGTACTCCATCGGCTGTCCTCAGCCTGGCAACATTGGTTTGGATCGTTCATTTAAAAATATTGATTAGCTTCAGAATTCTTTTTCCAGACAATTGAGATTTAAATCCAGTATCCATCAAAGGAGTAGAATTCTGCTGCACCCTAACAGAGCCGTCGAGGAGCAACGTGTTACCTCCTATCCACCTATTCTAAACAAAACTAGTCATCCTTATATGCCCATTATGAAACAAAAGTCCTGCGGTAAAACCCTTTTGGTGTTGGGCACGAACTCGAGCTAACCGCCAGCGGCTCCCGTCGTGTCGCCCAATCCTGCCCCTCACCTTCAAGAGCTAAAATTAAGATCTTATGCAATCCTTCCAAAATATGCTTGGCTTTAATGTTACAATACTAACCTCAATTAAGCATATTTTTGGAAGGCGAATTTCATCAGGGGTGCAGAAGGGCTTTTGCACCCTGACCACCAGCCGTCGAGGAGCAGAATTTGCTACCTTCTTCACTATCCCTACTCAAACTCATCCGCCAACCTGCAATCCTCATCCTGTGTAATAAGTGGCTAAACCCATCACAGGTGGGGTCGCTATCTCTCGGGCTATCCGTCAGCTGGCACACTGGATTGGACTTTTCCACTGTTGCTTTAGCTTGACGGTTGTCCCAGCTTCCTGGAAAGGAATATGGAAACTGGGAATGGGTTACCGCAGTAGGCAAATGAGAAGAACTCAACCTCCCGGGTGACCAAGCTCAGTGCTGCTTACTGGGAGTGCAAGATTGAAGGGAGTGGCGGGCCTTCGTGCCAATTGTACCAGGGCGACCTTGGACTGGCAAAAGCTTCTTCTGGGTGCTCGTGGTTGTATGTGCACAGAATATGTACGAGATTGTTGGGGAGAGTGGTAGTTTTGGTGTACAGTGAGAGTTCTTTTATATGTCCAGAATGTAGGTAAAGTCGGAATGGGCATTGAGGAGATGAGATCGACATTTAAAGACGCCCAGACTTGGGCACCCATACAGGTTTATGGGAGAAACTATCGCACGATGCAGGCTAAATTCAGGTATGTGGGTATGTTGGGGTACAACCGCCGAAGAGCAATGTGGCCTAAGCCAGCGCTGCCCTTGATATATGAATAAAAGCCTGCGACCGACGACTCCAGGGTGACTCAGGGGATTCTCCTCCGCTAGCCTTTGAAGCTTTTCCGGCCGTCGGCATCTCGGGATGAGGTGCCTTTCCTCAAAGAGAGGTGAGGACGTCCATGTGAAAACTTTCAGAGACCCGTGAAGCAGTTGAGTGTAGATTAATGGTGAGACAACTTAACGGGTAAACTGGATCTTTGTTGGGCTTTAAAAGACACACCACACTCTCCTCCTGTCAGCAGGTTGGAAAGTGGCGGAGACATAGGCATGCGTTGTAAATCCGCGTCAAAATGACGTCCTTTCGGAAAAGGTGCTGGAGCATCGGCTCAATGACGGCAAAGGCTTGTTAAGGCTGAGTTTCTGAATCACGAAAGCACCATGAGAATGTGGGTTTGCTCGTGTTACTTATGTTAAAATAATAATTTAATGTATATTTAAATAAAATACTGTGAGCAAATATGTGTTGGCATTGTTAATTTAACGAAAGAGATAAATCTTAACCATAAAGGTAGAGGAAGCGAGTGGTAGTCCACTGCCGCCTCCACGAGGTCAGTGAAGTTTTGCGACCTAGGGATTTTCCCGATGTCGAATTGTCTCTCCGGGTAGTGTACGAGCACTATTGCTTTCTCTTGGGGCTCAAACGCCAGTATCTATCGCATGCCGTATAGAGGATGCTGATACTCGGTTTATTCTTTTTCAATGATTGAATTATATGCCAAGACTTCTTCTTTAGAAGATTGACGTTTTCCATTTGTGTTTTCTCAGGCTACTTTTCAGTAAGCATGGAGTAATTGCCGTTCAGTATTTTAACCGCTGCTTTACATCTTCGGATTGTGGAAGGGCTGCTATAGCTCCCGGATAGTTGCCTTTGCCTTTTAGCAGCTGCCGAAGTTCATTCAGAATGGTTCTCGGTTTACGTGATGCGATGTGTGTGCCCCAACCGAATTGAGATTGTGCTGGGAAAAGTCCAGTGCCGCCGCTTCCAGGGCTTCGGTCTTCGATAGATTCAATGCGAACTCGGAAGTCAACGAACCGGTTTAGTTTCAGGACGCCTGCGTCTTAGTCTACCTCGTTTATCTAGTATGGGCTTAACAACGCTGGCGTGGCAACGTCGGAGTCCATCGGGATGAAACGTAGCTCATCTCGGTCCGATCGCTTTTAGGCTCGGGGACCTGCTGATTGTTGAGCGGTAAAACATGCGGTCGTTCTGATTGCCTTTGGGACTTTGCTTCGCGTTGAGATCTTCTGCGATACACAACACCAAGTGAAAGTTGAAGAGAGTGATGTAGTCAACTTAGTAGAAGCGGGTCCGGAGGATCATATTTACTATCAGCACTATAATCGCCGGTCGGCCGACCCAATCTGACTGATGAGTGCCGTTAACACGTCAGCGAAAAGCCAGTGTGTATCAATAACACGTTTCATTCCAAAAAATATTTGGAACGGTAGTTTTATTTGTTTCACTCGGTATGTATAGCAATGATGCGCTTGTATATGCATTTCTCTACTTCTGTAAATAATAATAATAATAATAATAATAATAATAATAATAATAATAATACTCTAAAACATCCTCTGGCTGATAAAAATTATTTTTCAAACCAAACTTTGACGTTACTGAAGATCTATTAAAAGTAAAGGGAGCCCGCTTTCTCCTAACTTTTGAATAACTCTGCGTAAAATAGATGGTTCATTGTATTAACATGTTTGTTTCAAGGGGAAACACCAAGCTTAGACGTGAAGTATTTAACCCTTTCGGAGGTCTCTCGCTGTATAAACGGCATGCTTCTCTGCTTTGTTTATAATCAACTACTCGCACGACATTCACGTACGCTCATACACAAGAAAGTTAGCATGTCACGTATCGGACATTATATCTCGATGTAGCACGCAACTCTACGCCGTTTCCTTGTGCTAAAGCAGAATTATTTCGGTTCTGCTGCTATGTTCCTGTAGTAGTTCGTTGTCTTTTTGGAGAGCTCGAAGTTACACGATTTAGTTTCCACTCATAAAGAGAAACTTCCTTGTTCCCTGAAGATGCCAGGTTTATCATTAATGATGGACGAAGCTTCCAGTGAATCTGATTTGGCTCCCAAGACAAAATATATAATGTGAATTGTCTTCCCATAAATTCCTGGTTTACCTCGAATAAATATTTATTTAGGTTTAAAACTAACACTTTTATTTTGTGATGAGATATGCAACGAGAACGAAGTCGAGTTGAGTAGGCCTACAAGCAAAATAAAATAATTCGATCACAAGCATTATATATAATACACACACAATAGTTTATAGATCATTCTGTATACGTGTTAGCAACATAGTTTCACCGTAATGATTCTGTACGTGTTTTAACCGTATCCACTGAAGAAACCTGTTGTAGACGATGTTGTACGCTTTAAAACTTTCTCTGGTGACAATTCCAATATTAGTCCATTCCTTATTTGCAAAATTTCTTTTGGCTTTGCCTAATGCAATTTAGAAGACATTTAACTAGTCTTACAGTTAATTAATCGACGTAGCTAATTGTATATGTTCTTGTCAGTTAACATGAATATATGTTTCTCAAAAACTGCAAACTATTTCTGGGATCTGTTGATTTCCCACCGTTACCACTTATAATTACATGATCTATTTGATTCACTTTTGATATCTGTTTTTGTAATTAATCATAAATTTCTTTGAATCGTCCCTCTTCTAGGGCATATGTACCAGTAGTTAAATGACTTCTTTTAATTTTGAACTTGATATTCTTTCATTGATAGACTTATAACTTACTGCCTTACTCTTCCATTTCCTGTTTATTAATATGGCTACACCTCAACAGGCTCTGCTGTTATGAGGCACTCCATTATAAATCATTACATAAACTTAATTCTCTTGTTCCATTTAATTTATTTTTAATTTCAGTTATTATGGCAATATAAGTTGTTTTTTTAAATTAATTCATCATTCAACTCCTTGTTTATTTGCTAGACATTTAACGTGCTACGTCACTGTTTTCATCCTTACCATAATGCCAAGTTCCACTAAATACGTACGTGAGCGGTGTGAGTGAGGCACAACCAGGCCAGGGTATCGTTAACCCTACGAGAGTAGTCTTCAGCATGACTAGGAGTCTCTTCGATTGCACCAGAGCCTTAGTAGTGGTCACAGGCGCATAAAGTCCCATTGTAAATCACCCTATGAGACAATCCACTACTGTTCGTTGCCCACCCTTCAAGACGTGGACCTTAGAGGTTGGCATTTTGAGAGCCCCCCTGTAAAGTAAGTAATATCATTATACTTTAAAATCTTTTAGAAGATACAAGGGGGAAAAGTCACAATGAAAATGCAAGAGATTGACAATACATAGAAATTAATCTGATTTGTAACGTCACGCGACTTCTTTTGCCCACAACTAAAGAGTGCAGATGAAACACTGCCACTCCAGAGAGATGAATAGAGCAACTACAAATCTGTCACTGTGAAGAGATGACTTTCTTTTCCCTCTGCCATTAGGTTTGTCATTTTCCAATATCCCACATGAAGCATCAGGTGGCATCATTGATGACATACATTAAAGATGGTTATCACAATACCAAGGTCAACATTCCCACATTAACTTCTCTCTTTCTTTTTCAATTTTGTTAGTTAGAACCTTCCGTCATTCCAAAGCATTGCGATATCACAAGCAGCGTTATTAGAGTAGATCGCACGTTAAAGCAGAGAACGTCTCCGCATATCGGGGTTTTGGATTGCAAATGTGACTTTCTAAAGCGATTAGTTATAGTAATATCACGAGTGCCCATAGCTTTTCAGTGATTTAATTGAGGTTAACTTGAGTTAAATTGAGGCTTTTTTCATGTTAATTATTTCGAGACGGAAGATTAACAAGTAATTATCTAATGATAAAAAGCACCAGTTTTAAACCTCATATAAATTACCTACAAAAAATTATAAGCAGCAGATGGATTCGGTAAGATAATTACAATGCCAGAATGATACTAGTTTTACTTTCTCCACCACTACATAAGAGACAGAGAAGGTTACATTCCATCCAAGACTTAGATATGGAACGTTCACCGGAAATAAATGTTTTGAGGCTCTCCGAGTCCAAACGTGATGTTGAAAAAGCTTTTTTTGCGTGTCTGTGAACAGTATAACTCAAAAAGTCGGATAAATACCTAACTTAGTATTCAAGCAGGGCCGAGGACTGAGGCGTGCCACCGCCCAGGGCGGCAACATCTTAAAACATAAACAAGATATGTGAAAATACGACAAGAGTTACCAATTGTGCTTAAAATATAGCGACTTTCTGGGCATTTTGTGCTGAAACTGGTGACAAATGAAGCACCAGAGTGATTTGATGCGACCCTAAATGATGATCATCCTAAAAACATTCCGTGCGCATCAAGTGTTAAACAGTAGACATTATTGGAAAGCTAGAATCCGACGACTGTAAAATTCAATGCCATAGCCGGGATTTGAACCACGGATCCCCCGGTCTCCGTCCGGTTGCTCTAACCACTCAGCTACCATAGCAACATGCCAGTAGGACATTAAATTCCCCAACTGATTCGCATATTTCCCGGTAAACCACAAGGAGACCTCAAATTGTATTGAGATGACATACCCAAATGGCAACCTAGTAAGTACTTAAAGTACTTCACAGTTTCAACCACTATTAGGTCAATTATGGAATTAATTGTTCTTAACCGAATAGTGGTTGAAACTATGAAGCCCGGGACTTAAAGTGCTTGCAAAATTGTAGGTCGCCATTGGGATATGTCATCTCAATACAATTTGAGATCTCCTTGTGGTTTACCGGGAAACATGTTGCCATGGCAGCCCAGTGGTTAGAGCAACCGGACGGAGACCGGGGGATCCGTGGTTCAAATCCCGGCTATGGCATTGAATTTTTCAGTCGTCTGATTCTACCTTTCCAACCTTGTCCAACACATGGTTTGTGTGAAAGAGGAATTAATTCCCGTAGGCATTATGTTTATAAACAGGAGTGCTTACATTGGCGAATCATTAACCTGTCAGGTCAGTTATCGCCCTGGTGTTATCCTGAAAGTCATCATTTGTGCCTTCAGTTACTTGCGTTGTTAGCCTACTTTGTTAGCAACTTGACAGTCACCAATATGTGTCACTTAACATTGCAATGGAATTAAAAGAGCTTAATAACTTCAATTACTTATAAATGAAAACAAGCCCAAGCTTAATTCTGTGATGGATGCAGTCGACCGTCAAGTGTGTTCTCCTGATGAAGGGATAAACTTGAAATGCTGAACAATTTTTATTGTGTGACTTTCCGTGTTTTCTCTTTCACTCATATATGTGACTGAAATTGCAGATAAAAATTATTTAGGTCCGAAAGTGTGAGAGAATGGCATTTGCAATTATCGCAAGGGGCGGCAAAACTCCTCCAGCCGGCCCTGTATTGAAGTTCAATATCTTCCAAAAAATGCGACAGGAATATTTTCAAGAAAGTACCCCACCCCAAACTACCCTTTCCATGGAACATTTTTCGAAAATGTTGATTTTCTCAAAAATAGCTCTTAACGATTTTGATTTAAGTACCATAAATTTTAGATATTTTCATTTATGACAAATGAAATGCATATCTTAAAATTTCTGCGAAGAGCCTGTGAAGTGCTCTTCATTCTGATTACTTTTGCATAACTGGCAAACCATAAGGGACAGACAATGTCTTACTTTAAAGCACACAATTTACGTCAAATGCTGCTTTTTGTGGAGTTAACTATCTTACCAACCGTAAGAGGTAGACAAAATCTTGCTACATAAAAATATAGATCTCGTTAATTTTGTTTACTTTGCGTCGGTTGAGTGTTTGTAGATATGTTCTTTTTAGGATAGAGGATTTATATTCGAAATGTCAATTTTATGTTACTTAGGAACGTGTTTCCTTTTCCTGGGGGTGGTGAAGAGGCGTTGATGAATTTATAAATGGTAGCAATACACATTGTTTGATTATGCGTTTCATTAGCTACTGCTCTAATCCTCAGCAAGCCAACATTATTCTTTTTCGTAATATGAATAAACTTAAAAGTAAACTTTAAGATTACGATTTAGAAAAACACCATAGACTATGCATAGATGTAGTTGTAAATGTATACAACTATACTTATATAATACTGTCTGGTGCGAAAGTAAATTGTGCGTCTCTGGGTTCCAATGTTGCCGGCCCTCGTAGCCGTGGTCGCTCCGGCGCTCCGCCAAGCTGAGGGTCGCGGGTTCGAGTCCCGCCACGGGCATGGGTGTTTGTGTGTGTGTGTGTGTTGCGAAAATAAGCGGTATGAAAACAATAAAACACAGTAGCATAAACTGGGTACAACAAGGGAACTTAAAAAAAATGTTCGGATGCTTATTAGAACATCTTGTAGTATAGCCCAGGTCTTCAGTGAATGTTCTGTACGCTTTCACACGTGGTTCAATATAACTGGAAATTGACCCTAAGGTGGTTTTTTTAGGGGTAGTGTTTGACAAGGCCACTTTCTCTAGATGTTGAATATTCATTAACCGGTACAGACAAGTTGGTTAGCTCCATTCATCTGAATACCAGCAATACCTTGCTTACGAATAAACTTCACGTTTATGTGAAAGGAATTTTCTTGCGAAAACATTAAAACAAGTTTTAACAGGGCCCGAAATCGTTACACTGAAAGGGCTAGTCAGGTCAATGAAGCAATATCACAAATGATACAAGCCAAGATCATCCTAATGAGATTTTAATGCCATCTGTAATTTTGGGGTCTGAACTACAACACAAAGCTTCCTTAAAGCAACTAGTGCTTGTTAAAATAGTTTTTAATTCCGTTTTCTAATGAAATATCACTTTACATGATCACTCCACTCTCTTGAAACTGGGATTTCGTTTTCATTGCAAGATTAGCGACTGAGATGGCGCGCTTCTCGGCTTAAAACTTTGAAACTCTTTTAATCTAAAGTGAAACTGGGACCATTTTTCAACCATTAAAATGTTGAGCTTGCGGCTTTGTGCTCAGCGCATTGAACCACTCCACGTTTTCGTCCCTGATTAAAATTAATATTGGGATTCCTAATAATATTAGTTTTTCATTAAATTCATATGAAAATTTGCTCTTCTTTCAAAGTTTCTTCCACAAAGGTCGATCGCTAAACCTTAAACGCCCAAACACAGCCTCAAATGTCACTTTGGCCCAAACCGTTACAATCACATAGAACTACACCACTTCAGTCAGCTAAGGTTGTAACCAAACCTCAGTTTTGAAAGAGTGGAGTGCTGCTATTAATGCATAAACATATTAACGAATCACGTTATTAAAGATTCTAAATGGATAAAAAACACTTCTTGCACTCAACGCGAGATATATTTATAATGGGGCGTGGGGACAATGCATCACTGTTGCTCGTTCATCAAGCAGGACTAGATCAGCCCACACCTCGTACAAATTACAATGACGTGCAGCCAGGTCAAAAGCTTTATGAACAAGATAATATTTAACTGGAGTGTGATGACGCAGGAAACTTAGGAAATAGTGGAATTTTCCTTTGAATTAAGCGGTTCGAAATTAAAGATTAATTAGCGAATTGAATATAACAAAATATTCCAGGTTTTGATTTAAATGTATATTTTATAATGTAACTTCTATAATACATTCACGGTGAAAATCATTGACTATAATTGTCCCTGAAAGCCTTATAAAATGTTTTTTTCCTAATTATAATTTGATCATTGCTGTGAGAAAGCGTAAAGCGATTCTCTAGCTCTTAAAACCTGTTGCTGTAATGTTCTGATAACGTATAATACTTTTTGCAATAAAGGGCATTCTTATTCCTGTAATTGAGAAATGTTATCATTGATTGGCCATTGGTTTTGTTATCCGGTGCATACCTGCAAGCTTTTTCAGAATTTCCGGTTCCGATTGAACAATTGTTCTCGATAGCAGGGTTATAATGTGCAGGAATTTCTGTCACTCTTGATCAGTTTTTTTTCTTAAAATAGTCAATGAAGGTAACTTGGCGGCTAAATTTTGCAACCCTGGCAGTTCTGCTTGATAGTCGTTTCTTCGCTTCCGATTACTTCTGTTGGCGCTTGGCACGTGCATGGAGAAGACTGTTTTTATGATTATTTTGCTCCCATTAGTAGTGTTCTTAGTAGTGTAAAAAATCTGATGTGTTACACTCACATGACTTTCTCTACTCTTGTACAAACTATTTTTACAAACGCTTGTTCTCCATATGCTTCATGTTAATCGAGATATCGTGATGTTAATCTTATTGCTAATTTCCTTGTAGATGCGAGGGGAATTGGTAGGCTTTAAGCGATAGTCAAATGTTTTAAGAGCTGGTTGCTATATGGAGTATTCCATTCTCTTTGCATTACCAGCACACAAAAAATTAATAACGAATTCCCATTTGAGAAAAAGTATAAGTATTGGAAAATTTAAGTTAATCACAAGCAATATCTCAAAATGGTTCAAAGAAAAAAAGTGTATAGGACGTAAATTATGTATTTTAACCCGATCTACATTTTTTTGTGTAGTAAAATTTTGTCTATCTCTTATGGTTTACCAGTTATGCAAAAGTCGTTCACAATGAAGAATACTTTTGGAGATATTTCCAGAAAATTCGAAATATACAATTCATTTGCCATAAAAATGCTTTAAACTTATGGTATTTTATTCCAAATCATTAGAGCCATTTTTGAGAAAATTAAAATTTTCGAAAAATGTTCCACGTAAAGGGTAATCTGGGGTAGGGGATTTTCTTGAAAACCTTCGTGACGCATCTGTGAAAGATACTGAACCTAAATAGCAAGTTTGGTGTTTATCCGAATGTTGGTTTCTGAGTTATGCTGTTCACAGACAGACACACACACACGGACATGTTTCCAAAAATGCTTTATATGCATTCAGTGCACCCCAAAACATGTATTTCCGGTGAAATCTCGGTATCGAATTTTTGGGTGAATACAATACTTCCCCTACTTACTATACGTAGTAGAGAAAGTAAAAGTTGGTGCGAAACTACTTTTTGACCTTCAGAAGATCCTATTCCGTGCATTCTGCGATCGTGGAAAGAACTTTTTGTTTTGTTCTATGTGTGCGTGTGATATTAACAAAGCACATGATGCAAATGGGAATTAATAACACAGATAACGCCCATTAAACATATTGTCATTGCAATGTCAAAGGAAAATATTAAGAAATTAACACTTTTTTTCAATTCTGGGACTGTTTTGAATGTGATAAAAGCAAAGTGTTGGTCCACTTTTTTTAGATTTAACATAAATTACCGATTAGTGCAGCCGAGCACGCTTTATTTCAGACGTTTCCAACTTCAGAAATTGCAAACAAGCATGGCTATTATCGCACGAAAACTACGCATATGTTGAAGAAAATTGCTAAAAATACTCCATTGTTGTTGCATATTGTGATGGGAAACCAGAAAAGATCATTATCACTGAGCTTTCGGTTCCAGCATTAAAGGGGAATTCGGCTGGAATATATGCCATAAGCAGTTTGATGCTTCACATTTAAAAAACTGTGAAGTACCAAGTGAGGATTCTGTAGGTTCCTGTCTGATTGGGCAGAAGAATCGAGTTTCAACTTTTTTTTAAAGAAGACCCAGTCTAAGATCTTCCTGTAGGTTGCCCATGTCAGCTGATTAATCTAGCTACTGAAAAAGCTGCCATCAGGTTACCTGTTAAAATAAATGCAACTTTTAGTTAAAGTGTTCTATTATGTATTATTAAATGCTTTGTGTACAAAAGCACATGACTACTAATTGGATTTGGTGTTCATCTACGAATAAAAGGTATGTAGGTAAGTATTGCTTATTCAGAGATCTGTTGATTCTATTAATCATAATATTATAGACAACATTTCTCTAGATTACCTGCGCTTTGTAACCTGTTTGACTGATTTTGTGTAAGAAGTATTTTTTGTGGAATTTAAATTAATGCTCCAATACTTTATCGCAAGAGAAACTTCTGGATTTCTATTTTTGAAAGTTGGCAGGTGTCTAGTGGCGAAGTGGCTTCAACGTAATCTGATACCTGAAGAAAGCTTCAACAAATTATTTCTGTCGCTCTAGAGCCTCGCATTTTAGGAGAATATGCTTCCCGTTTCTTTGACTCTTAATCCACAATCGAGAAATTGCTTGATGAAGTCCCGTTGTCTTTGACTCTAAACCACAATCGAGGAATTACTTGATGAAGTCCCGTTGTCTTTGATTGTTAATCCACAATCGAGAAATTGCTTGATAAAGCCCCGTTGTCTTTGATTGTTAATCCACAATCGAGGAATTGCTTGATGAAGTCCCGTTGTCTTTGACTCTTAATCCACAATGGAGACATTGCTTGATGAAGTCCCGTTGTCTTTGAATCTTAATCCACAATGGAGAAATTGCTTGATGAAGTCCCGTTGTCTTTGAATCTTAATCCACAATGGAGAAATTGCTTGATGAAGTCCCGTTGTCTTTGATTGTTAATCCACAATCGAGGAATTCCTTGATAAAGTCCCGTTGTCTTTGATTGTTAATCCACAATCGAGGAATTGCTTGATGAAGTCCCGTTGTCTTTGACTCTTAATCCACAATGGAGAAATTGCTTGATGAAGTCCCGTTGTCTTTGAATCTTAATCCACAATGGAGAAATTGCTTGATAAAGCCCCGTTGTCTTTGAATCTTAATCCACAATCGAGGAATTGCTTGATGAAGTCCCGTTGTCTTTGACTCTTAATCCACAATGGAGAAATTGCTTGATGAAGTCCCGTTGTCATTGAATCTTAATCCACAATTGAGAAATTGCTTGATGAAGTCCCGTTGTCTTTGAATCTTAATCCACAATGGAGAAATTGCTTGATGAAGTCCCGTTGTCTTTGAATCTTAATCCACAATCCAGAAATTGCTTGATGAAGTCCCGTTGTCTTTGAATCTTAATCCACAATCGAGAAATTGCTGGATGAAGTCCCGTTGTCTTTGACTCTTAATCTACAATGGAGAAATTGCTTGATGAAGTCCCGTTGTCTTTGAATCTTAATCCACAATCGAGAAATTGCTTGATGAAGTCCCGTTGTCTTTGAATCTTAATCCACAATCAAGAAATTGCTTGATGAAGTCCCGTTGTCTTTGAATCTTAATCCACAATCGAGAAATTGCTTGATGAAGCCCCGTTGTCTTTGAATCTTAATCCACAATCGAAAAATTGCTTGATGAAGCCCCGTTGTCTTTGAATCTTAATCCGCAATCGAGAAATTGCTTGATGAAGCCCCGTTGTCATTGAATCTTAATCCACAATCGAGAAATTGCTTGATGAAGCCCCGTTGTCTTTCAGTCTTAATCCACAATCGAGAAATTGCTTGATGAAGCCCCGTTGTCTTTCAGTCTTAATCCACAATCGAGAAATTGCTGGATGAAGTCCCGTTGTCTTTGACTCTTAATCTACAATGGAGAAATTGCTTGATGAAGTCCCGTTGTCTTTGAATCTTAATCCACAATCGAGAAATTGCTTGATGAAGTCCCGTTGTCTTTGAATCTTAATCCACAATCGAGAAATTGCTTGATGAAGTCCCGTTGTCTTTCAGTCTTAATCCACAATGGAGAAATTGCTTGATGAAGCCCCGTTGTCTTTGACTCTTAATCCACAATCGAGAAATTGCTTGATGAAGTCCCGTTGTCTTTGAATCTTAATCCACAATCGAGAAATTGCTTGATGAAGTCCCGTTGTCTTTGAATCTTAATCCACAATCGAGAAATTGCTTGATGAAGTCCCGTTGTCTTTGTATCTTAATCCACAATCGAGAAATTGCTTGATGAAGCCCCGTTGTCTTTGACTCTTAATCCACAATCGAAAAATTGCTTGATGAAGTCCCGTTGTCTTTGAATCTTAATCTACAATGGAGAAATTGCTTGATGAAGCCCCGTTGTCTTTGAATCTTAACCCACAATGGAGAAATTGCTTGATGAAGTCCCGTTGTCTTTGACTCTTAATCTACAATGGAGAAATTGCTTGATGAAGTCCCGTTGTCTTTGAATCTTAATCCACAATCGAGAAATTGCTTGATGAAGTCCCGTTGTCTTTGAATCTTAACCCACAATCGAGAAATTGCTTGATGAAGTCCCGTTGTCTTTGAATCTTAATCCACAATCGAGAAATTGCTTGATGAAGCCCCGTTGTCTTTGAATCTTAATCCACAATCGAGAAATTGCTTGATGAAGCCCCGTTGTCTTTGAATCTTAATCCACAATCGAGAAATTGCTTGATGAAGCCCCGTTGTCTTTGAATCTTAATCCACAATCGAGAAATTGCTTGATGAAGCCCCGTTGTCTTTGAATCTTAATCCACAATCGAGAAATTGCTTGATGAAGTCCCGTTGTCTTTGAATCTTAATCCACAATCGAGAAATTGCTTGATGAAGTCCCGTTGTCTTTGAATCTTAATCCACAATCG
The DNA here is from genome assembly GCA_030765065.1 of Deroplatys truncata. Classification (NCBI taxonomy): domain Eukaryota; kingdom Metazoa; phylum Arthropoda; class Insecta; order Mantodea; family Mantidae; genus Deroplatys; species Deroplatys truncata. The sequence goes on from CM060982.1 coordinate 11,459,807, forward strand.
AGAAATTGCTTGATGAAGCCCCGTTGTCTTTGAATCTTAATCCACAATCGAGAAATTGCTTGATGAAGTCCCGTTGTCTTTGAATCTTAATCCACAATCGAGAAATTGCTTGATGAAGTCCCGTTGTCTTTGAATCTTAATCCACAATCGAGAAATTGCTTGATGAAGCCCCGTTGTCTTTGAATCTTAATCCACAATCGAGAAATTGCTTGATGAAGTCCCGTTGTCTTTGAATCTTAATCCACAATCGAGAAATTGCTTGATGAAGCCCCGTTGTCTTTGAATATTTCTGAACATCCCATATCCGGTTATGAAACTGATAGTTCATCTTAGTGGAGGCTTAGCGTGATGAGCCAATCATACAATATTCTGCAAGGGTCTCTGATGCTCTGCAAAGTTTACTATCGAGGATTTGTTTCCATCTGTTTTGGTCTCTTTAAAATTATGTTTTGTTTTCTTGTTTTTACTCTTAACTTTAACCAGGTAGTTCATATCGGACGATGAATGGAATGATTGAAATTATGTTCAAATGAGCCCGGGTCTATAGAGCTTAAAGTTACTCGACATTCGTCTTCTCATGATAAAGGAAAACTCCGAAAGAACCTTGCACGGGTAACTCGCCGTAACCCAGATTCGAATTCGGGACTTCTTAAATGTGAGGCGGAGACGTTACCTGCCCTACATCACAGATGCGGCTCAAATAAATTTATTAAATAGAATTTTAACGTTTGACACGCTTATTCCGCTGACTGCAAGTTCTTACTTTACAAGGACTACATGTTATGCCTGCGTGATCAAGTAACCAGTGTAATGCAACAGTGTTACGGAAAAAAGATTTAAGGTTTTATATACATATGGAGATGGCGCTGCACAATAATCCTTTTAGACTGACGTGTGGGAGGTTGACAACACTCCAACAAAAAATCCCCCGTTATCTTATCTCATTTACAAAATTCATCACAAACATGTAAATGGATAAATCTTGGAGATGAAATTAATGTAATGATAAACGAATGGTGCATAAATTTTATATATATAATATATTTTTTATGCACAGTTGTGTTTTCGTCATCACGTGTATGATAAACTATAAACCTCCAGCTTTATAGTCGCTGAAAGAAAGTAGGCTTAGCGTGTCCCCATCTGAGAAATTTGGTTAATGCAGGTGAGCGATCACTTCCATAAAAGTGAAACATTGGAGATTTGTGTAACCTGCCCTTTGCAGTTCTATAAACATTTACCTTTCTAAGGGAGAGTAATGTCTATTTATTTGTGTATCATCTGGCACGATAAGTCACGTAGACGTTCAAGTGCACATGTTAGTGAACAAATGGTAGCTTATGAAGAAATATATTAAATTATGAATGTCTTTATCAGGGCTTAAGTGTTAGTAATCTCGCAAAATATGTCTGCAAATTTGTTTCTATAGCGGTATGTCAAAACACAAGCACTTCTAAATTTCGCATCAGTGCAGGCGTGTGCGTTCACAATTACTTTAATAGTACGAAGAGTCAAAAACAAAAATAAAACTATTACATACAACCCGGCATTGTACGGTAGCTTTCTGATGCCCATTAATTTAATTTACCTCTCCCTTTATGAAAGCGTTAAACAATGATCTGAGGGTTTTTAAAGGGAATCTTTGCCGGTTACATTTGTAATTTCGTACAGTCCCGGCTTTTCCTAATAACGGATGATAAATCTCACGCAAACGGAACGGCCTGACGTCACAGAAAGTCTTGACTTCCTTAACGTCCCTCCGACAGCCTTCCAAGTACTGGAAATGTTGCATAGCCTATGAATATCCTTTGGCGGTGGAACAATCATCGGTCGGAATGGCACAGTAATTTAGATCCAGGTGTATTGTATCCTTTATATCTCTCTGGTACCGTAGTTATTTAATAACATAAAAGCTACATCGTTTTCAAATAATGCGACACCCAAATTAAATTAAGTTTTACTTATTGATGCTCTCTAACTGCTGTGGTCCTTAGCGTCCCATTCTATATTGGGCATGAAAAACAGGTATTTTGCTCAGAGGCCTCTTTATCAAGCTTGAGGTTCTTTTGTGTGCCGTAAACCTACGACACCGGACCATCGGCTTTACTTCCCTTCCGAAGGTAGCCATAACACATACAACTTAATAGAGGTGAAACTGGTAAATATGAAAATTCCGCACTCCCAGGCCACCAAGTTAACCTGTTTGGAAAGGACGCGTAGTCTGCGACCATCGAGAAGAATAAGCTTTGCGGTTGTTAGTTATTATTAAATCTTAACCGTCAATATAATTATATTAAATATCGGCTGCATTATTCTTACTTTACACGCTTTTTCTGTGGAGTAAAAACTGTTTTCCACCACATGGTAATCTAGACGAAAAATCATGTGTGTTGTTTTATAACTCGAATGTGTCGTACATTTGTGTTTATCTTGTTTCGTCGTGTATATAGGCTTTGTAAAACCTGTTTAGTCTTTTAGTAACTTATTAAAAAAAATTAGGTGTTTTTTAGCTCATGTGCATCAGAAAAAGTAGACATTTTCAATGGGAAAGGATTATCAAAATCGGTTGAAGCAGGAAATACCTGCCTCATAATCAGTATCATTTTATTGGCTTCTTATTGTGTTAAATTTAATATATACGAGTATATTATTCTGTATGTGAAAATAGTATAGTGCTCTTGTAATTATTTCCAATGGTTAAGACGATTTTAGACGTGCAGAAAGTGTGCATATTGGAGGAATTTCAAGTGATTTATTACCCGGTTGGCTGCAATCTTTTGTTAGACAGGAGGAAAGTGAAGTCTCTGTATCTCGTTACCGAAA